>OY992879.1:136928169-136995669 GCA_963921405.1 Cepaea hortensis | reverse complement strand
ATGATTTTATGAAAAACAGATATTTCTCCGGTGAACAAAATGATTTATTTCGCAAGAAAATATTACATTTAAACGTCTTTTGCTGTTATAAATTATTTCCACATTTACAATGTTCAAATTAATGTATTTGTCTTAGTAGTTTTGATATATTTATGAAATTTATTCTGAGTTTACTACTTGTTTTCCGAATATTTTATTTTCATACACAGACGGAAGTAGGTTTTGTTTCATTTCCGTTTTAAAGGTTTGTACAATTCTAACTGTTCGAATTTTATTAAAACAATGAGTGTCAATAACAAACGTAAGATTGAAGATGAATGCCGTGTTTTTAATGGTGAATGGACAACTAAGTACTGTTTTATAAATGTTGGTAGCAAATCAGTTTGCTTGTTGTGTCGTGAGTCAGTGGCTGTCTTCAATGAGTACAATTTAAAAAGACATATTCGGATACAATTTAACAACCGAAGGGAGGATAAGGAAATGCCTGGAGTTGGTGAAAAATTTGGAGAAACAGCAAACTGTTTTCACTAAACAGTCTTCAATTAAAGATGCTGCAACTGAAGCTAGTCGTGTGCTGTCACACAGAATTGTAAAACAGAACAAGCCATTTTCTGATGGCGAGTTCATCAAAGAATGTTTGCTAGATGCAGCAAACATTATGTGTCCAGCACACACACCAAAAAACAAACAAACAAACAAACAAACAAACAAACAAACACAGATTTGACAACATTACTTTATCAAGGAGAACTGTGGTCAGATGTGTTGACAAGATAAGTGACAATTTGATGTAAAAACTTCAAGATGCAAGTAAACAATTTTTGTGGTACTCTCTTGCATTGGATGAGAGTACCGATGTACATGATACTGCACAATTATTGATATTTATATGTAGAATAAACACTTCTTTCAAACTCACTGAAGAGTTACTGAGTGTTGAGTCACTCAAAGACACAACCACAGGCCATGATATATTCAATGCTGTTACTAACTGTATTGAAAAAACTGGGTTGGTTTGGAACAAGATGGCAAGTGTTACAACTGACGGAGCTCGTGCTTTGACTGGAAAAAATGTTGTTCTGGTAAAGTTGATAAGTGATAAGATTAAAGCGGAATATCCAGATCACACATTATTACCACTTCACTGTGTGATTCATCAAAAAAGTCTGTGTAAAACTGTTTTGAATATCGAGAATGTTATTGACCCAGTTGTCAGTGTCATCAACTTGACGATTTGGAAACTGAACATTCCGATGTCCTGTTCCACACCAGTGTTCGATGGCTGAGTATCGGCAAGGTGTTGAGGTGAGTGTGGGAACTCAGAGAAGAAATAGTGATGTTCCTAGAGATGAAGGGCATTGAATGTGACTTTAATACTAACATTGTCAATAAAGAGTGGAAGTTAAACTTTATGTTTGCCATTGAAATTATGGAAACATTAAATGAACTGAATGTCAAACTTCAGGGCAATGGTGTGTTTGCATATGATTTGTGTGTACATGTAAAATCATTTCAGGCAAAACTCTCACTGTTCTCCAGACAAGCAAGTGAAAAAAGATTTTGTCACTTCCCTTTGCTGAAACAAGAAACCATTTCTGGTGAAATGACTGAAAAGTACAAAGCCCAATTAGATGCATTGATTGAAAAATTTGGATGGAGATTCCAAGATGTCAAGAACTTAGAGCCATAGTTCAATATTCTCAGTTCCCCTTTTAGTGCAGAAGCTGATACAGCCACAGAGGACATACAGTTGGAGCTGCTTGACTTACAAGCAGATCATGATCTGAAAGAAAAATTTAATTCAAATGGTTTGCTGGATTTCTATGGATCTTTATCACAAGAATCATTTCCCAACTTGAAAAACTTTGCAGCTAAACTTTTATCATTGTTTGGATCAACATACATTTGCGAACAAGCATTCTCTTGCTTGAAGATCAACAAATCTAAGTATAGGTCTTTATTTTCGGACTGCAACTTGCATGGTGTCATGCGAATTTCAACAAGTAAACTTGCTCCAGATTTCCAGAATATTGTCAAAAAGTGCAAGCAGTTACATACATCTCAATAAAAATCAACAATTATAGTGACAATGCAGTCGGTTTATGTCTAAATTAAAGTCATTAATAGATAATAAAGAATATTTGTTATAATAACAAGTTGTAAAATCTTTTTAACAAATTAATAAACGTTTGTGTCCATATTTTCGAATATAATGTATAAGTGTATAAGTAAAATAAAATTGCAATAATTAGTTATTTATACTGCTTAATAACCTATAAATAATTAATAATTACTTATTGTGATAAATTGTTGTAAACAAAATGGACATTATATATATATATATATATATATATATATATATATATATATATATATATATATATATATATATATATATATATATATATATATATATATATATATATATATATATGCGGCCCGCCAATAGCTTTACATTTGTCAATGCGGCCCTACGCACAAAAAGTTTGTCCATCCCTGATCTACACAAATATGGGTTTAGAACTATGTGTCCAAAGCGCCCAAGTCGTATAAACGGATCCTGTACTCGCTTGACTATTTTAGGTTCGGTGAAGCCGGAAGTCCAGGTCAGTTAATAAATCGCCCATCCCCCAAAGAGGATTCCAATCTATGACCATCGCATACGTACTAGCCGCTGGAACTTTGTGACTTCCAAGTGTGAAAATATTGGACAAGAAAAGCAAATGATGCACACCCCAAGAGAGCCATCTTGTTTGGGTTACATGCCAGAATAGGTGCAAAGCATATGTTGATTATCAGTATTATCTTCATTATCTATCTTTTTTTTTTCCGTCAAGCGTTGTGGGGAGAAATAGTTGACGTTCCAGCGTCAGGTGTGGGGCTCTGGATGATGTTATTCCGTGTGATTGTACAATGTCTTTGTTGTCATCAATCCATTTTCTTCTCGAGCGTCCTCTTGCTCTCATAGCAGATGTTCTTTGATGTTGCGCCAATGCTGGTTACTGAAGGTGTTGCATTCTAACGGGATGGTCTAACTATTTGATCCTCTGCCATTCAATACATGTGGCATAAGGTGTTGATCCCAGATCCCACTGTCTGACTGATACCATCATTTTTTTTTTTTTTTTAACTCGGTCTAGAATTGTTAAGTTGGCAGCTCTCCTCAAGCATCTCAACTCGGATGTGTTGATTTTGCGAAAGTGTTATTTAGATAGTGTCCAAGATGACATTGATAGCATAGGGTTGGTATGAATATGCTATGTATTATCTGTCGTTTTGCGGACATAGGTATGTTTGAATGTTTCAGTGTGGGTGATAGTTTATATATAAGCGTACTTGCTTTTTTGGCATCCGGTTTCGATTTCTCTAATCTGCCATCCACTGTGACCATACTTCCAACATATTTCCAATTCTTTAACTTATTTAATAGATGTACTATTTATCAGCATAGTTAATGGACCAGAAGATCTGCTGACCCGCAATACTTCGGTTTTTGATGGATTTATATTCATATGCTGCATGCTGCACCCAGCTTATTAATATGATTTTGCAGTCTACCCTCGTCACTGTAAATAGGAAAATAAAAGCGCATTCACGGGTTTCATCTAAAGTGAAACGATGATCTTTGATGAAAAAATAAGAGGGTATTGGTGCATCCAAACCACATCTTGGAAACTATCAATGTACTCGTTTGTCAGAGAACTATTGCTTATTTAACTTCCCATGACAAATTCTAAATCAACTCTGATATGCTGTTATTTGTGTGTGTGAGAGAAAAGGTGTGTTTCTTTGTGTGCACGTGTGTAAATAAATACAAATATTGTTACTAAATACACATATGACACAATAAATTACGTAGTAAACGAACAGTTACACACAATGGCCTATAGTGTTCAAACTTACACACATATGAACCACGGTGAACATTTGGTATCCCGGCATGGATCGTCGCAATCCGGATTCGGCGAACAACCTGCCAGTTCTATCGGATCGTCTGTTGGCAGAGCTGTTTAGAGGACGCAAAGCAATTTTAAGTAGACTAAGGATTTTAGAAATATAATAGAAGATATAAACGTGTGGATACACAGTTTTAAAACATTGGAAAATAATTATTGTTTGCTCTTAATTGCGAAAGTTCTGTGACATTTTAATTATGTGAAACGCTTTATATTTCTTCACAATGTGATCGTATTTTATTAGATGTTGAGAAATCGACGAAGATGGCAATGTATAGCCTTTCGACTGCACAGGGATTCCTGGAGACTGATTAACTCTCTTTTCCACCCACACTGGTATATGTCCGGCTACGGCCGATTACTGTAGCCTAATATATAGATATGAATGGAAAAGAGAGTTAATCAGACTTCAGGAATCCTTGTGCAATCGAAAGATTACAAAACACCGTCCTCGTCGATTTCTCATCATGTAATAAAATTTTCATGATATCTGTATGGGGACATGTTGACTCCTACTTAGTGATAATTAAAAAGAGTTTAAACGCGAAAGGGTGGTCATCATTCCACCAGGTTTTATCCGATATGGCTTGAGCTCTCTTAGAAATCGTCGCACATGGCACGAACTCCGTAGCTCCAGCGACAACCCAATGCAAATGTTAAGTACAAATTTTAAACTAACAGCCAGAACACAGCTGCTATGTGTATGATATTCCTCAGGACATTTGGTTGGTATCTGTGGACAATGACACATCTTACACCTGGGGAGGGAACTTTACCGACCTAGGCCTAATCAAAGCCAGACCCAACATCCTGTGTTAAATCATGACCTCGCTACATTCCATTATTCATCTCCACAGATGTTAAGTACAAGTACCCATTTTGCATATCCCGTTTGGCTTTTGAGTTTCGACAGGGAAATGAGAGCTCTGCAACTGTCTCCCTAGAGATGGGACTTTAGAACCGGGTCGGGAAGAAAGTCCCTGTACTAACATTACTCCGACAGATGCAAGTCCTTCTAAGGACTCGGATGACCTGAACGCCAGTACATCGGACTTCATGATAAAAGCTCAGTCTTCTAGAGGATTCGCAATTAACATATTCAGTGCCGAATAATTGTATATCGCCAAATATGACTTCTCATTCTGACAGAAGGACGATGTATCACCATACTAGACTCATCGCGCTATTTGTTTCGTTTCGCGATATCTTTCGCTATTTCAATGCTCAGTGAACGGAAATTTACACTGCAATATTTGTTCATTTGATTGTGCAGCATGTTTGGTCCAAACCTACGGTTTGTTTGGCAGCGCATCAGTTAAACCAGTCAACCATACACATGGCTCGGTTCCACTCTGTATGCATAGACGGTCAGATTAACATACCTATACAAATAAAACAGATCGTTAGAGAAGGTTTCGTTCTGTTGCATAATAGCATCTCTTTGTACAAGGATAATAAAATCAGATATACATGAGATCAAGAGAGTGGAAGGTGGGCGGCAATACAAAAATACTTTGCGTTAGGCTGATGACATAGCACGTATCATCATCATGTGCCATGCCGATAAGCGTGGGCGGTCATGTTCATGAGTCGTGGATCAGCTCTGTGTTCTTGTCTCGACCATATCACGTGGCCCAGCCATCCAGGTATTTACTTCTCTGTCTTCCCCTTGTTCTTTTCCTCTCAATATTGTCAGTTGTTACCAAGTTCTCCAATTTATTTCTACTCATAACGCGCCCAAAAACAATTTGACTGTCTACGTTTAATTTCTCTAATCAGTTTACGGTTTTCATTTCTTTCTCGTAGGACTTGGTCATTTATGTTTCTCTCTACCGTGGTATTCTTTGCATTTTCCCCCAGAAACCAAATGTCCATTGCCATTAGATGTTTTTTAGTTTGTCTGCTCATTGTTCACGCTTCACATCCATACAAAAGTACAGGTTCTATGTAGCACGTCAACACTCTTTTTCTCGTTTCAATCGACATCTTTTTATTGGTCAGTATATTTTTCATCTTGCAAAAGGCTACTTTCGCTATCGCGATTCTTGTTCGACTCTCTTCAAGTCATGATATAATGAGACTAAAGACTGAAATGCAAAGATTGAGCAATATCACAAGCACCTAAAGTGACAATACATGACTGGAAATCATAACCCAGTGACAATTGTAATGGTTTCGACTAAGAAAAGGAAAGTAACCAGGGTGTACAGTGACGGGAACTGGGATAACAATGAAAGAAGTAAAACGATTAATCTGTCTAGGGTTATTGAAAACATCCGGTGGAGAAAGCAATACAGAGATAACATGCAAGATAGCATCAATCCGTCAGAATAAGAACATTCTATGCAACGAATTCCCATCTAAGGAAGATTGGAAACTATATGATTGAGCTACCGTATGACAGTACATCTACTGCTTTCTGCTAGCGCCGAATGTTGTCCAGCGCTCACCAAACTCGAGACCCCACATTGTGCCTACGGCTTCGGGCGGACGAATACAGTTGGGAGAGTACAAGCCTGATCCTGATGCGAGGAAATGCAACCTAAAGACTAAATGTCATGGCAGGGCAGACCAGGTCCTAAGCCTTAGTCTACAACAGGTCTAGGATGGAACTTCCGACAGGAGGAGAGCTTTGCTTTGCTGATCCGGTAGCTTCTGCAGCTTGTCTTGTTCCAGGTGTATTGGTGTTACATTTTCTCTGGAGTTAACTAGGCAGGTCGAGAGAGGGATCATGCTGCATGGGCAACACATGGCATTTAAGTTCAGCCCATTCTGTGTGTTATGGAGGTATATTTCCATTGTACTAGCTACCGTCTTTCAAGACGGCAATGTGTCAGTCAATCATATCTCTAATGTGTCACATTCTGTCGACTGAACCACTGAGTCTGCAGCACACAGTTTGATTTTTGCGCCCTGGGATTTAGACGTCCCCAGAATATAAACCCAGGCAAGCAAAAGATCCAATACAGCCAGTTTTCTTTGTCGAGATGGGGCTTGAATGCTTTTATTGATTCGTTCCTTTAGACTGGAACGATAGGGGAGGACGTCAGAGACTGTGCAAAGTTCGAGTCCATCGGCACCTGCTAGCGTAGATGATCCTATTTATCTGCTGATCAATCTTGGGTTTTTTCTATCGCTTACTTTAACAATTCACCGGTTAAATAATACTGTAAGAAACGAATGGTCAATACGTGTGTAAGGCTTTGGATTTCTTATATAAAAATACTCTCTACACTACGGTGCGACTGCCCGGGCAGCGACATGTATACCTCAGGGCGGAAAAAAAAATTCCCGGCACATATTAGTGTGCAATTGGTTAAACCGGTAATGTGAAAATGTAAATAATTGGAAACCAGGAAGTGTAGGCCAGCTTTACAGAATTAAAATTACAGAAATCAAAAGAAATTGCGGCGACAAGCCTTCATTAGCAAACAACAACAAGAAAGCACTACAAAGTCACACGAAAACGAAATGAACACAATGCAAATACATCAAGGAATACTTGTTACTATTTCTGCTGGCTTTGTTTTTATTGCATATGATTCCATATTATCATGGCTTAATGTACGAAACTGCACGGAAAAGCAGTGAAAACAGACAATAATATTGATAATTGATTTATTGCCACTGCAACATATTTGGCAGTGGGATAGTAGGATAGAGGTGGGAAAAAATGGGATGGTAAGACATACCGGGTCGGAGGTGGAAAAACAATGGGATGGTAAGACATGCCGGGTCGGGGGTGGAAAAACAATGGGATGGTAAGACATGCCGGGTCGGGGTTAGAAAAACAATGGGATGGTAAGACATGGTATGTCGAAGGTAGCAAAACAATGGGATGGTAAGACACACCGGGTCGGTGGTAGGAAAACAATGGGATGGTAAGACATGCCGGGTCGAGGGTAGAAAACAATGAAGACATGTTAAACCCTGTGTAATATGAAGATTACGGGTACACATCTATTGTATTTATAGCTGTAGAATTGTGTGTTGCCTTGTGTATGAAACAAGTCAATGTATAGATAGGCACTTAATAACAGCAGATGGAAGATGTATTAAGGAAGTTAAATGTAGAATAGCCCAAGCAAAGGCAGGGTTTCACAAAATGAAGAATCTTCTTCTTCTTCTTCAGCATTCCGAGCCATTGAGGTTCTTTGCTGCAGATACAATCCGTCTCCATTCGTCTCTCTGGTTGACCTTCTCTTTTCAGTCGTTGATTCCAAGTGCTTGTAGGTCTGTATATATATTATCTCTCCACCGTCTTCTTGGTCTACCTCGGGGTTTACGGTCATTTATTTCCCAAGATGAAGAATATTCTCTGCAATTTATCTTTGTCCATTGGGGAGAGTGGGGAAAATGGTCCTTAAGAGCTATATTGAGCCAATACTGATGTATGGAAGTGAATCATGGACACTAAGCAGACAAGTGAGGAACTAAGTGGAAGCTGTGGAGATGTGGTTTTATAGAAGAATTAATTATAAGAACACTGTGGACGGATAGAAAGACCAATGAAGACATCTGGAAAGAAGTTAACTCACACAGAGAACTGGTTACTCACATCAGAAGAAGACAGTACACATTGTTTGGGTATAACATGAGAAAGGAAAAGCTGAAGTATGTCGTCAAGACGGGAAGGCTGGAGGGGAAGAGAGAAAGAGGAGACCAAGATTAAAATGCTGACAGTTTGACGTGGCATGGAAGGACGTCTGTATAAAAAAAAAAAGATTGGCAGTACAAGAGACAGAAGGCTGTAGACAGAAAATATCATCAATGTCACACGGCTCGGACTATTAGAAGATTGGCAGTAAAGAGACATAAGGCTATGGACAGACATGATCACCAACGTCACACGGCATGGACTATTAGAAGATTTGCAAGAAAAAGACAAAAGACTGTGGACAGACATTATCACCAACGCCACACATCATGGACTATAAGAAGATCGGCAGTACAAGAGACAAAAGGCTGTGGACAGACATGACCACTAACAACACACGGCATAAACTATAATAAGATTGGCAGTACACGAGACAGAAGGCTGTAGACAGACATGATCACCAACGCCACACGGCATGGACTATAAGAAAATTGGCAGTACAGGAGACAGAAGTCCGTGGACAGACATGATCACAAAAACCACACGGTATGGGTTATAAGAAAACCGGCAGTACAGGAGACAGAAGGCTGTGAACAGACATGATCACCAGCGCCACACGGCATGGACTATAAGACGATTGACAGTACAAGAGACAGAAGGCTGTGGACAGACATGATCACTGTAACGTGTGTGTTAAACGCACAGATAGGACGGGTGTGAGGGTTAAGAATCTGAAAATTACAATCAAGGTTACATGTGTGGAGATGATAGGAAAGAGGATGTGGGGCCACAGAGGTTGATTAGAAATCCCATGATAATGGTTGATCCCCAAACACAGGGGATTGTTAAAGCACGTAGATGTCAGCTTGGGTAACCCATGGACAGGGAGAAGCGTGCTGGAAGGCGGATAGACAAAGGGAATCCAGAAAGGTATTTTGATGCGAGCTGGGAATTGGGTTCAAGGGTGAAATAGATTTTCACTGGTGGTCCTGGGGAGAGTGAATAAAGACAGAAGTCTGGGCAAATTGGGGGCAGTTGAGTTCTAGGGCTAAGGAGGAAAACTTAGCCAGGAGAGTTTAGTTGTGGCGGAGTTAGGGACAACTTTGCCTGGTGGCAAATTCAATGTGGGTAAGTTAGAGAAACTTGGCCCGAACAATAGACTCCGGGGAGTGGAGTTTTGGGCTAAGGAGGGAAACTTAGCCAGGCATTCAGTTGAGTTCGGACACGGGAAAGAGTCCGGCGCGACAAGTTATGTCACAAGGCCGATCGAAGGCAATAGTGAATATTTACCTTTTCTATCATTGTTCCTGGGAATGATAAATGTTCATCACGTATATTTATCAATAATAAAGATTCTACGTGTGTGCAAAACCGGTGTTTTCTAGTGCCTACTAGATGTTCATAAGTATTCCTGCAGAGTATTCATACAGACATACCTCTGAACATAACCATAGCCAATTCTATCTGTCAGCAGCATTGTGACAATCACCAACGCCACACCGTATGGACTATAAGAGGATCGTCAGTACAAGAGACAGAAGGCTGTGGACAGACATGATCACCAACGCCACTCGGCATGAACTATAAGAAGTGCGTCTTCACCAATGTACACACAAATAATTCTGGACGTTGTCGAGAGCATACAGAGCTGAAAGCAAAATCTGAGATGCAGATGTTGCTACGTTACTCATTAAACCTTAAGGGGAAGACAAATAAAATGTATAGGGCATATCAACAGCAGACAAGAAATACATAAATTATTGTGTGGGAACATACAAGGCACGAGAATTACAACGTGGATAGCTTAATCTTCTGGGCAACAAATAAGAAGAAGCAGCAGTAAAGGCATCTGCAGCAGCAGCAGCAGCAGTAGAAGAAGAAGAAGAAGAAGAAGAAGAAGAAGAAGAAGAAGAAGAAGAAGAAGAAGAAGAAGAAGAAGAAGAAGAAGAAGAAAATGAAGAAGAAGAATATATATATATATATATATATATATATATATATATATATATATATATATATATATATATATATATATATATATATATATATATATATATATATATATATATATATATTACAACTACGACATGCTCACCAAAAGCTGACGAAATTACCATCACAACAAAGTAAACTAGAGCTCCCTTCATCTTAAATGTCGCCCACAGACTGTCCACGACCAAGCCAAAGCAACAATTTATACAACCAGCGGATGACTAACAAAGTAACAAATTGTACATGTGGACACACGACAGAGACAAGGTTATAATGAAATAAAGTATCATAGTCCTCAGTCTCTGCCACTATAAGATCACTAACCATATTTCAAGTAAGAAAGAAAGCTGGAAGAAACGTTTCACAAAATATACGATATCTCTTAAGCCAATCGAACGAATCGTATATAATGAGATTTACAATAAAACGAGTTTATTTTTTGGAGTAACCCAACTTACATTTGGAATTTCAGAATTAAAAGATGCGTAATTTGCAGTGTTGAATTTATGATCGCGTTTATTGCAAAGGGCTGCCTTCGTCGGTTCTCCATTCTTTTCCCATAGATCACCCAAGGAGACTCTCATTTGAGTGCACGCACACCATAGAATTGACGAGGATCAGTATGTGTGTCTAGAGAGATAAATCTAGAGAGATTAACAACGCATTAAAAATGGGAATTGTCATATGTTACGTATATTCAACACTATTGTATGGCGCGGAAGTCTGGACATTGAACAAGCAACTAGAAAGTCGCATGGAAGCCCTGGAGATGTGGATAAAATACTGTCATTTACTGCCAATATAGTACCTTGCGGTGTATGACAGGGGGTGGGGGAGGGAGGGGTCTTTGAGCCTGAGGAATTAAGGCCGCCTGGCTAGTGCAGTCGCCGCGAACTGTGCAGGTTAGGATTTTCTTTTTGCTTCCGACAGAAAAAAATGCCACACCTTACCGAGGATTCGAACCCGGGTCTCCCGAAGGAGAATCCGGCGTTCTAGCCACCCGGCCGGCCGCTTCTCGGAGATGTGAATATACAGAAGAATATGTCGTATTTCATGGAAACAGAAACAATCAAATACAGAGGTACTAGAAAAACTGGGAATGAAAAGAGAGTTGATGAAAGAAATAAAAAAGAGGCAAGTGAAATATGTTGGCCACTTTAACAGACATAACACTCTTATAAAAATCAAGCTGGAGGTCAAGCGAGCAAGAGGTAGACAACGATACAAGTGGGAAGATAACATCAAGACATGGACAAACATCAGTCTGACAGAATGTACAGTCAAGGCTAGGACAGACAGTGTTGGAGATCCATTGTAGCCAACCTTCATTGTGGAGACGGCACCTGATCGATTGATTGAATATGTGTGTATGCCGGAAACTGTCTGTCATTTACTGCCAATATAGTACCTTGCGGTGTATACCAAGGAGGAGGGGGGGGGGGTGGTCTTGAGCCTGAGGAATTAAGGCCTCCTGGCTAGTGCAGTCGCCGCGAACTGTGCAGGGTACAGTTGTCTTTTTGCCCCGACAGAAAAAAAAGCTTCACACCTTACCAAGGGTTTGAACCCGGGTCTACTGAAGGAGAATCTGGCAATCTAGCCACTCGGCCAGCCGCTCCTCCATAAACACACGCTACAAATATTTGCTTTGCTGGTATTAATTCCAACTTTAAAATCTTACCTAAAGCAGCGGCTAACCGACCCACCCCTCTTTACCCTAACTCTTGGGATCTCCGCCGTACGCAATGTTCACAGGTTCCCCTGAATCCTGCTGCCCCACGCCAGAGGGTCAAGTACCCGATAAACTACCTCATGACCAGGAAGGCGAGGACATACCACACTGTTTCGTCTGTAAACTGCCACACATTCCACACGGCGAGTCCGGCAGGTTTTGACCGAGCCAGAGGCGGCCTTTGTAATCTCAAGGCCACTTCACCCATTCATCGCTTATTTTGAAAGTTGGCACAAATAACACTATCATCATGTGCCGAACCAGTTAGTGTAGAACAGTGGTTCCCAAGCTTTTCAAGCAGAGGGCCATATCTACTATTTTCGGTAGTTAAGCGGGCCACAACGTTATAAAATTATAAAAGTCGTGCAATATCATTCTTACCTTTCTTAACTTTGGTCAACAAAATTCTAAAACTTTAAAGGCAGTCAGTGTCAGTACTACACTGCGGTCATTTTTTGGTTTACACTCAAAATTTCATTTAACAATAAATTTTAATCAGTTTCGAAAATCGCTATTAACGTAATTAATTTACAATTGTAACTGTTCTTGATAACCAGTTACTTAAGTTCAGATGCTATTTTATCAATGTCTGGGCACAAATCTGTCGTGCCCAAAGTCATAAGCGCAGCTAGGTTACTGTCGGTGAGTCTGGAACGTTGCTTGTTTTTTATAACGGGCATTGGGGACATTGACTGCTCGCATCTGTAAGTCGAACCAAAATGACAAATCTATCTCTGGGCGAATGAACGCAAGTGTTCAAATTGTTCGACAGGCAATAGTCGCCAGAATGAAATCATATGATCAGCTGCGGGCAAAGTAGGCAGCTCCAGAACATTTTACCCGTCAAATCCGGAGCCCCGTCGGTGCATGCACTGTCCAATTTGGTCCATTCTATATTGTTTTTATCTACACACAACTTCAGAGTTTCAAACAGATCAGTCCCTTTGGTAGTTGCATGCATTTATTCTATTCCTAGAAGTTCTTCAATGACTTCAAAATTATAGTTTATTGCTCGAAAAACAAAAATTTCCACTTGAACTGTGTTAGAAATAGTGGATTCATCCACTGCCATTGAAAGAAAAATTTACAATTTTTCATATGTGTGCTCCTTGTGGATGAACATCGTTGGCTAATTCTTCAACTCGCCTGGCCATATTATTATTATTCAAAGGAATCTGATCAAATTTTACTTCACACTTTTTATCGCCAAGCATTCTAGCAGCAATTTTAAGGGAAGGCTTGATTATTTCTTTTGCATCGGTGAACGGCTTCTTTTTGCGAGCCAACAGGAGAGAGACGTCGTATGACGCAACAATATCACTCTTGCTCTGTTCGTTAGCCCTGGTCAAAAATGACTGCTGCCTGGTCAGAGAACGTACTCTATGAAATCTTTTCTTAACTCCGAATTGATCCCATATTGAGCATTTATGTCTGAATGTGTGGTCGTAAAGTGTCGTTCCAGATTAAATTTTTTTGTAACAGAAACACAAAATCCGCAGATTAAGCAAACTGGTTTACCACTACGGCTAGGCATAAACATAAATTTCTCCGTCCACTCTTCGTTGAATTCACGACAAGCAACATCTTCACATTTTCGCTTTTTACCATTGTTTGATTTTAGATTTTCCACACTCATGTTTATATGCTTTAACGATAATTTTTATTTGAAAAAAATGTAATTTCAACACAATACTACCAACTCTTAAACAGTTGTAACAGACGACAACATGGCGCCTTGCGCACTCTGATTGGTCGACAAGGCTAGGATATAAGGACTTCATAACGTTTCGTTGTGAACTGAACAGGCGCATTCGATAATATATAAGCATAACAACCATGAGCAGAGAAAATTATCGCACGCTGACGAGGCGCTCCGACTGTATTTTTAAAATAATTATTAAAACATATTATATTAAACAACGAGGCCTCGCGTGCCACTTTCATACAGCTGGCGGGCCACAAGTGGCCCGCGGGCCGTTGTTTGGGAACCTCTGGTGTAGAATTTCATGCCATTGTTCATATCTCGGACTTTTATGTGCCTTACCAATTAATGTAGAATTTCATGCCATTGTTCATATCTCGGACCTTTATGTGCTTTACCAATTAGTGTAGAATTTCATTCCATTGTCCATATCTCGGACCTTTATGTGCTTTACCAATTAGTGTAGAATTTCATTCCATTTTCCATATCTCGGACCTTTATGTGCCTTACCAATTAGTGTAGAATTTTATTCCATTGTCCATATCTCGGACCTTTATGTGCTTTACCAATTAGTGTAGAATTTCATTCCATTGTCCATATCTCGGACCTTTATGTGCCTTATCAATTAGTGTAGAATTTCATGCCATTGTCCATATCTCGGACCTTTATGTGCTTTACCAATTAGTGTAGAATTACATTCCATTGTCCATATCTAGGACTTTTGTGTGCCTTACCAATTAGTGTAGAATTTCATTCCATTGTCCATATCTCGGACCTTTATGTGCCTTATCAATTAGTGTAGAATTTCATGCCATTGCCCATATCTCGGGCCTTTATGTGCCTTAACAATTAGTGTAGAATTACATTCCATTGTCCATATCTAGGACTTTTGTGTGCCTTACCAATTAGTGTATAATTTCACGCCATTGTCCATATCTCGGACCTTTATGTGCCTGACCAAATAGTGTATAATTTCACGCCATTGTCCATATCTCTGTCCTTTATGTGCTTTACCAATTAGTGTAGAATTTCACGCTATTGTCCATATCTCGGTCCTTTATGTGCCTTACCAATTAGTGTAGAATTTCATGGCTTTGTCCATATCTTGGTCTATCATGTGTCTTACCAATTAGTGTAGAATTTCATGCCTTTGTCCATATCTTGGTCTATCATGTGTCTTACCAATTAGTGTAGAATGTCATGCCATTGACCATATCTTGGTCTATCATGTGTCTTACCAATTAGTGCAGAATTTCATGCCTTTGTCCATATCTTGGTCTATCATGTGTCTTACCAATTAGTGTAGAATTTCATACCTTTGTCCATATCTCGGTCCATCATGTGTCTTACCAATTAGTGTAGAATTTCATGCCATTGTCCATATCTCGGTCCTTTATGTGCGTTACCAATTAATGAAATCAAAATCAGATGTCAAAAAGCTAGTGCACTTACATATCAACTATCACCCTTACTGAAACATCCAAATATACCTATGTTTGCAAAACGATAGATAATAAACAGCATATTCACACCAAACCTGTGCTACCAATCTCAAACCTGGACTTTATCCAAATCACACTTTCGCAAAATCAACACCTGCGAGATGAGATGCCTGAGGAGAGCTGCCAATTTACTAATCCGAGACCGAGTAAGAAATGCTTTTTTTTTTTTTTTAGAAGAGCTCACGGTTCCTAGAGGGGCTATTATCAGACAGACAGTAGGATCAACACCTTGTGCCACATTTAAGGACAGATAGAAGATCAAGTGGTTTGGCCATGTCGTTAGAATGCAACACTAACAACTACCAACACTGGCCTTACATCAAAGATCATCTGCGACGAGACCAAGAGGACGTTCAAGAAGAAAATAGATTGACGACATCAAAGACATTGTACAATCACAGGGAATGACACTATCCAGTGCCGTCCACAGGGCGCTGGAGCATAAATTATTCCTCCCCATGAAGCTTGACGGCAGAAGTGGAAGATGATGATGATGATGATGATGATGATGATGATAATGATGATGCTGATGATAATGATGATGATGATGATGCTGATGATGATGATGATGACGATGATGATGATAATGATGATGATGATGATGATGATGATGATGATGATGATGATGATGACGATGAAGATGACAATAACATAAGAATTGAGTTGACGGGTATCGTCGTCGGGCACACAAGCAAAGACATGTAGAGATTATAGACGTCATTAGATAATGTGCGTGTGTGTGTGTGCGCGCACGTGTGTGTGTGTGTGTGTGTGTGCGCGCGTGTGTGTTTGTGTTTGTTTGTGTGTACGTGTAATCCTGTCTTAGACAATCCATCAGTAATTAGTCACAAATTAATTTCTCTCTCCATCCATCCACCCGACCGTCTGTTAGTCCGTCCGTCTGTCTGTTTGTCTATTTTCTAATCTATTTATTTTCTGTCTTTCTGTCTGTCTGTTTTCTATCTATTCATCTTTCTGTCTGTCTGCATTGCTGTTTTTTCTCTATCTATCTATCCGACTGTCTGCATCTCTGTCTGTCTGTCTATTTTTAGTCTGTCTGATTATCTATCTATCTATCTATCTGTCTGTCTATATATCTATCTATCTATCTATCTATCTATCTATCTGTCTATCTATCTATCTATCTATCTATCTATCTATCTATCTATCTATCTATCTATCTATCTATCTATCTATCTATCTATCTATCTGTCTATCTGTCTATCTATCTATCTATCTATCTATCTATCTATCTATCTATCTATCTATCTATCTATCTGACAATGTTTTTCCTATGCACTATTGATGAACGAAAGATGAGTGATTGGATTGGAAGGGCCGAATGTAAGACGGGCCTGCGTGCCCAATTTGTTACCCTTTGAAAATAAAGTCCGTTCTATCTATCTATCTATCTATCTATCTATCTATCTATCTATCTATCTATCTATCTATCTATCTATCTATCTATCTATCTATCTATCTATCTATCTATATCTATATGT
Source organism: Cepaea hortensis (assembly GCA_963921405.1). Lineage (NCBI taxonomy): Eukaryota > Metazoa > Mollusca > Gastropoda > Stylommatophora > Helicidae > Cepaea > Cepaea hortensis. The sequence goes on along the minus strand of OY992879.1, from coordinate 136,978,689 downwards.
CTACCTATCTGTCTATCTATCTATCCATCTGCCTGTCTTATCAGCATGTATGTCTATATTATAGTTGTCTGTCTGTCTGTCTATCTATTCGTTTGCCTATCTGTGTGTCTTGTGTGTCAGTCAGTCTGTCTTTCTGTTTATGTATCTATCCGTCTGCATACCTGTCAGAAACATATTCCTGTCTGTTTTGTCCAGTAATGGTAGCCTGAAACTGGTTACGGTAATCCACCGGTAATCCTTTCCAGGCCGCGGTCACGTGATTTCCAGCCTCATTGTCAACCGAATCGACGTAATTGCGCTGTCGTCACTTGATGGGGTCAAGGTTCCCTGGGCAGGACGGGCGTTATGATTCTCAGATCCCTTTTTGAAACACCCGCGAAATCACCAGCCCGTAGCGAGCAATAGAACCAAGTCCAGAAATCAGTAAACAAGCATGGTATATGGACTGGAAATGTGAGTCTCATGTTATGGTTATCTTGTTATCGAGCAGAAATCATAGACGCACTTGTGTTGTTGTGACCATTAAGGGTAGCAGAGGTTACTAATGCCCTAATGTGCCATGCACTCGTGAGAGGATTAAAATAAGTGGAACTGCGGTAAAGCTGTGAACATGTAAACAGTATAATATAGTACAACGCAAAGCAGCTTTACAGAACACAATAACAGAAAACAGAGGACGTTGCAGCGACTAACCTTCATCAGCAAACAAATACATACACAAAACACAACATATAATCACGGAAAAGACACTCTAGTCACTATATCTTGATCTACAGCCTACGATGGGTGACGTTGTAATATTCTGTTGTGATACGTTGGCCGTGTCCAGCGTGTGCCGCGTGGTCTAGTGTTTACACACCCGCTTCACACGCCAGTGATCCGGGGTTTGTTTCCGGGTCCGGTCAAGGATAAGCACTACTGACGAGCTCAAACGAGAGCGAAACTCGAGTCTAGTGCTTCCGCAGTGACGGGGATAGGCCTTAGGTTCATACCAGAATACGATCAGCGTTGCCAGTAGTGGATTGTGCTCAATATTTAAATCTCAGATCCCGAAACAACCAAATAAATCAACATTACTTTGTGTTACACTATATTGTTTACTTGTTGTAAGAGGAGAGTAATGATGGATTGGGCGAAATTGGGTAGACAGTTGTACCCCTCTCCCCCCTCCCCCCCCCCCACCCACCCTCGAGAGCCATGGTTAGTGTAGACGGACGTCTGCCGTTCCAATGGATTGGGTTCAGATCCGCATCCAGGTCGATGTGTGTGTGTGTGTGTGTGTGTGTGTGTGTGTGTGTGTGTGTGTGTGTGTGTGTGTGTTGTGCGCTCACTCGCTTTGAACTCAAGGGTAGCCCATACAAGTTACTTCTAGTAGCACTGGATTATATTGTTCGTGTGGATTAGCTTTCCCTATTACCAGTGTCCCTCGCCATCAGTCCAATCCACTACGACTTCAGAGGTTAGGTCGATTTTAAACATCGACTTAAAATGAGTACCAGGAAATGCTTTAGGAAGTAGAGACGTCCAGTTTGATACTGACCAGATAACCCAACGAGTCCCCGATTGGTTTATCAAAATATGGGTCAAGCACCAATTGTCCAATAAGCATTAAGACATGTGAATAGGTCCGTTACTGACATGTTTACAATCCCACCAACTAACACGCTTTCACTCAATGACCGCCTCCTCTGCCGGCCCACGGTCGCTTATTCAGCATATTCCCGGCTAACCTCCACATCTAGCGGCCACTGCGTCTTCAGCCACCCGGTTGATGCGCTTTGTGGTACCTTAAGTAAGAGACATATAACATCTTATAAACAATGAAAACAGTACATTATAGAATATCTCAGCAATGAAGACATTGAGGAACTATGTATCGTCGGTCCCTCTGGGGGTCATCCATGGCTGAATGGATAAGAATGCTCATTCTTAAACATCCGGTGTGCTGATACCGAGGTCCAACCCCTACACCAGTCAGTTGGACTACAATATTGACTTCTCGTCCTTGACTTGGGGGGCTTAAATTATAAGTGTCTCTGAATTTGGAGTCGGTACGCCTGATGGTGGGGGGGGGGGGGGCCTCTGGTAATACGAAATATAATCCACACGCAAAAATCAGTCCAGGGCATTAGTAGTCGTAGCCCGAGTGTGGGTTACGCGTGAGTTCAAGACGAGCGAACGCACACAAAAAATAATAATTTCAGTCTCTAATAAGTAGGACATCCTGCAACAGTTAGTAGGCGAACAGTTAGTAGGCGAACAATTAGTAGGCGAACAACTAATAGAAGAACAGTTAGTAGGCGAACAGTTAGTAGGCGAACAGTTAGTAGGCGAACAGCTAGTTCGCAAGGTGAGTACGGAATACTGCTGACTGCGAGTTAAAAGAATTTGAAACGAGTGAAGTCTGGAAAAAACGGAACGAAAGCAGAAACCTCGAAACGTTTTAATACATCGATCAATCAATCAATCAGGTGTGTTTCCACAATGAAGGTTAGCTGCATTGGATATTCAACAATGTCTCTCGCCTTGATTGTACTTTGAACTTTCTGTCAGGCTGCTGTTCGTCCATCTTTTGATGTTATCTTCTCGCTTGAATCGTTTTCTACTTCTTGCTCGCTTGTCTTCAACCTTGCTCTCCAGTATGGTTTTTATAACAGTGTTATGTCTTTTAACGTGGCCGAAATATTTCACATGCCTCTGTTTTATTTCTTTCGTCAAATGTTTTTTTTTTTTTTCATTCCCAGTTTTTCTGGAATCTCTGTATTTGATTGTCCATGAAACACGACATTTTTGTTGTATGTGCTTCTTTAAATACTGATTATTGTGGACTAGTATTCCAATTTTGTAATTTTGCCATAGCAGCGGTCAATAAAACCTTTTTTATTTTTAATTTTCAACGCTCCGTGGATTTTTAACTTTTAACGTTTACATGGGATCTCCTAACGTTTAGTTTATAGCAGAGAAGGCATCGTAGACAATTAACGGACTAGGCCAAAGTGAGGGAAGGATTGGTCTTAGGTCTTCAACATGTGATGGTGCTATCACATCATAGACCCATAGCAAGAAACTTCTTGGGGACTAAACAAGTAGAAAGTGTATGGAAGCTACAGAGGTGTGGTTTCACAGACTAAACAGTAGAGAACACGTCACGAGGGAATTTGAAAGAAGTTACCTCACAAATAGAAATGGTTGTCTGCATTAGTAAAAGACACTCCACATTTTTAGGGCACCTCGTGAGGAGAGGAAAACTGCATTACCTCATGAAAACAGGAAAATTAGAGAGGAGAAGATTCATGGGGAAACGGAGGTAGAATATCATCATCATCATAAGATAGAAGATCATGATCACCATCATCATCATCATCATCATCATCATCATCATCATCATCATCATCATCATCATCATCATCATCGTCGTCGTCATCATCATCATCATCATCATCATCATCATCATCATCATCCAGTGTCTTGCCGCCTGGTGGGAGAGATCATACTTCTCCACAAATTGCGATCTCCGATGGCAGAAGATGCAATAGAAGATAGATGAAGATGGAGAGTTTTACAGCATGGCACGGAGGAGCCTCGGTTTCAGAGTTGATTGCCCGCGCACGACACAGAACGCTATGGGCAGCCGTGATGGGCAACGCCTCACGATATGGACTATAAGATGGAGTTGGTGCTTCATTACCTCCTGACATCAGACAAGTTGGAGTGGAGGGGAAGCAGGGGGAGACGGAGAGAGAAGAGGATCGAGAGCCTTACAGCATGACATGGAGGGACATTGGTATCAGAACTGACTGCCCGTATACAAAACAGAAAAAAAAGTCGCTTAAAAGTCGACAGGGTCGACTTCATCGCACCGGGTCTTATCCCATATGGCTCGGTCTCTTTCCGCAGCGCGGAAAGCGTCGCACAAAGCACGAACTCCGTAGCTTTTAGCGACGACCCACAGGAGTCTCCGAAACATTTAACTTTGTAAACCGAAGGGTGCGGCCCGGAATCGAACCCACAACCTTCGGATCACAAGTCAAACGGCTTGACCACTTCGCCACAGAGACTCCCATTAATCTCCCACTAAAACAGAAAGCTCAGGGCAGCCATGATCTCTAACGCCACATTGCAGGAACTATAAAATGAAGCAGAGAATGCCAGATGCTCGATCCGCGACCCTTGATAATCAGGCAAGATGGAAAGAAATTATCCTCTGCAAAATGAAAACGCGACTTGGTTTGTTTCCCTGTTGCTTCTCACCTTCAGGAACCCATGTGGTTCAGTAGCAAGCTGCTTCCTTGGCGGCCCGGAGGTCACGGTTCAAATCACCACCAAGGCGGATATGTCCAGTTTGGCCTGGGTTCACAGCTCTAGCCAGCCTAAAATGAGGACCACGAAATGTCCTGGAAAGTAAAGGTCAGCTTGGTACTGGCTACTTCATCCATTGATGGTCAGTAAGTCTGTACAAATATGGAGCTGGGAATATGTACAGCCAGTATGCTTTAAGGCGCGTGAAAGGATAGTTTGCTTGGAAATTTTACTAAGAACCATTGATATCTAATATCACACGTTCACCGTGTATTTTGGGTATTGATATCGGATACCTAGACTTCTCGGATAAGGAAAAAAAAAAAAAAACAGGAGGTTGTGCACGTTAAAAATCCCACAGCAGTTGGAAATTGCAAACAGTAGATCATACGGCCGGGGCCCTGGCAAAATTGTTAGGAATAAAGTAAACATATCAATGGGTAGATAAGAGTCCTTTCAACATCATCATCATGTGCGTGTCGATAAGCCTGAGCGGTCATGTTTCGCCATCTTACACGATCACCAGAGTCGTGGATCAGCTCCGGTTTCTTGTCTCAACCATACCATTTGGCCATGTCATCCAGATATTTACTTCTCTGTCTTCTCTTTCTTCTTTTCCCATACATCATGCCAGTTGTCACAAAATTCTCTACTTTATTTCTTCTCATAACGTGTCCCCCAAAAATATGATTGTCAACGTATCATTTCTCTAATCAGTTTACGGTTTTCATCTGCTTCATGTAGTGCTGACTCGTTGTTGTTGTTGTTTTTTTGTGTGGAGGGGGTGGGGTGGGGGGGGGGTCTGTTCATAGTATTCTTTGCATTCTCCTCAGAAATGACATATCCACTACCATTATATGTTTTTATGCTTGTCTGCTTATCGTCCACGTCTCACATCCATTAAAAAGTACAGGTTCTATGTAGCACTTCAACACTCCTTTTCTCCTTGCAATTCACATCTCCCGCTACCTTCGATGGAATCTGGCTAGTATACTTTACCTAAATACATGCGCATGTCCTGAACACTCAAAAGATGAACGAAAAAGTTAGCTTTACTTGTGTGTGTGTGTGTGTGTGTGTGTGTGTGTATCTGTGTGTGTGTCTGTGCCTGTGTGTGTATGTCAGTGTGTGTGTCTGTGTGTGTGTCTGTGTGTGTGTGTGTGTCTGTGTGTGTGGTGTGTGGTGTGTGTGTGGTGTGTGTGTGGTGTGTGTTTGTGTGTGTGTGGTGTGTGTGGTGTGTGTGTGGTGTGTGTGGTGTGTGGCGTGTGTGTGATGTGTGTGGTGTGTGTGTGGGTGTGTGTGTGTATGGGTGTGGGTGTGTGTGTGTGTGTGTGAGTGGTGAGTATGTGGTGTGTGTGTGTGGTGTGTGAGTGGTGTGTGTGTGTGGTGTGTGCGGTGTGTGTGGTGTGTGTGGTGTGTGTGAGTGGTGTGTGTGGTGTGTGAGTGTGGTGTGTGCGGTGTGTGTGTGGTGTGTGTGGTGTGTGTGGTGTGTGAGTGTGGTGTGTGCGGTGTGTGTGTGGTGTGTGGTGTGTGTGTGGTGTGTGTGTGGTGTGTGTTTGTGTGTGTGTGGTGTGTGTGGTGTGTGTATGGTGTGTGTGGTGTGTGGCGTGTGTGTGGTGTGTGTGTGGGTGTGTGGGTGTATGGGTGTGGGTGTGTGTGTGTGTGTGTGAGTGGTGAGTATGTGGTGTGTGTGTGTGGTGTGTGAGTGGTGTGTGTGTGTGGTGTGTGCGGTGTGTGTGGTGTGTGTGAGTGGTGTGTGTGGTGTGTGAGTGTGGTGTGTGCGGTGTGTGTGTGTGGTGTGTGTGGTGTGTGTGGTGTGTGTGGTGTGTGAGTGTGGTGTGTGCGGTGTGTGTGCGGTGTGTGTGTGGTGTGTGTGGTGTGAGTGGTGTGTGTGGTGTGTGAGTGTGGTGTGTGCGGTGTGTGTGGTGTGTGTGGTGTGTCGTGTGTGTGTTGGTGGGTGGGTGGGTGTTGGTGTGCGTGTGTGTGTGTGCGTGCGCGTGTACGCGCGTGTGGGAGTGCGTGCGGGAGTGCGTGTGGGAGTGTGTGTGTGTGCGCGCGTGTGTGTGTATGTGTGTGCGTGTGTGTGTGTGTGTGTGTGTGTTTAACTTCAGCCACGGAAGACTGAGTTGTCCGGACTGTGGCGAGTTGGGAGCCGGGTTGTCAATACGCTGTGACATTACGACAGCGGATACGGGCTATTTGCGCTGTTAGTAACGCAGCGGTGCACTTCTCATTCGTGTGGAACGGTGATTTCAGGACTCGTAGCTGAACTTGAAGGTAAAGGTTATTGGCATGGCTGATACTACCGCATGGGTGTTAAGTGATTGGTTGTCACAGATACCAGGTCATGGGCACATAACGACAAGGGACCTACTTCTACGCAGAAAATCATTTGATATCCGTGAACTCTGGGTAAGTCATATCACAGGCTGCACCTTAGAAGATCTAAACACTTTGAATCCATCCATCATGTGCTATGCCGATAAGCGTGGGCGGTCATGTTCTGCCATCTCACTCGATCACCAGAGTCGTGGATTAGCTCCATGTTCCTGTCTAGACCATGCCACGTGGCCAAGATATCCGGGTATTTACTTCTCGGTCTTCCCTTTGGTCTCTTCCCTTCGATCTTGCCAGTTGTCACCAAGTTCTCCAAGTCATTTCTTCTCATAACGTGCCCAAACAACTGTGACTGTCTACGTCTAATGACTCTAATCAGTTTACGATCTTCGTTTGTTTCTTGAAGGACTTGTTCATTGTTTTTTTTTTTTTGTCTGTCCATGGTATTCTTTGCATTTTCCTCAGAAACCACATTTCCACAGCCATCAGATGGTTTTCAGCTTGACTGCTTATTGTCCACGCTTCACATCCATACACAAGTATAGGTTTTATGTAGCACTTCAACACTCGTTTTCACGTTTCAATTGATATCATTTCATTGGTCAGTATATTTTCCATCTTGCAAAAGGCTACCTTCGCAATGGCAATTATTGTTCTAATATCTTCGAGGCATCTCCCAGCAGATGTTATGACTGTTCCTAGATAACTGTATCGATTCCCTTGCTTACGAATATGCCCATTTACTCGTGTATTATATTGTGGTATTTCCTTCTTCCCAGTGACGACCATAATCTGTGTCTTCTTACTATTCAGTTCTAACCCTAGATGTTCACTGTGTGCAACAACCGCATCTACTAAATGTTGCAGGTCCTGTTCATTGTCTGCAATCAAGACTGTATCATCTGCATATCTAATGTTATTGATGTATCGTCCTCCAATGTTGATTCCTTCCATAGCTTCTATATTTCTGAAAATATTCTCACTGTACAGGGAAAAAAAGATATGGAGACATTACACATCCCTGTCTCACACCTCTTTTAATCGGCTGATATTGGCCTACATCGTCCTCAATTCTGATGGCAGCTTGTTGTTTCCAATATATGTTTTTTACAGGTCTAAGGTCTTTTCCGCCGGTCTCTCTGGCCGAGGGTTTACACCACTTTCTGCGTAATCCCGTTTATCACGCAGAGTCTCGTAGCGGGCGAGAACTGGGAGCGGTTCTACACCCGCTGGTGACTTGCGGGATAACTGATCCGGCCGCTTAGAAAGCAATGGCAAACTACTGAGCGTAATCTTGCCAAGAAATCAACAGACAGCTGAAAGATGCTGCTGTTGACAGCGATGTCCAGTAAATGATATGCGAAAATAAGGTCTTTTCCATCAATTTCTAGATCTTCAAGCATCCGTATAATGTCGACACTTTGAATGGTAAAAAGAAAAAAAAATGGGGGGGGGGGGGGGTCTCCGTGGCAAGGGTTTAATGCGTCGTGCTCGGAAGATCGTGGGTTCGTTTTGGAGACTTGACTTCCTGTTCCGCTGAGACCCCATTGGTTTATCGCCGGAGCTGTGGAGTTGGCTCTCTTTGTGACATTTGTAAGCAAGCGATTGGCTGCTCTGTGGAGAGAAACTGCGATACACGGGAGAAAACCCGGTGCAACGAAGTCGATCATCTTGCATTTTAATAGCCTTTTTTAAAAAAAAAACACTTTTGAATTTTCTGTATTCCTTCAGTGGCCGACAGTTGTACTTTCTCCCCACATTTTAGAGCGAATATCTTTTAGAATGGAAAAGTTCCCATTGATTATCGGAGTGGTGAGAAAAGAGGAACTGCGATAGCTCACGGATAGGCTCGTCAGTCAATAGCGGATTGACATTACCAGGTCCTGGCACAGTGAGTTTAAGAGACTGAGGCCGGAATATCTATGGATATGTCCTGAATTTAATTATTATAATAAACACTAGCAAAACAACAACAACAACAACAACAACAACAACAACAACAACAACAACATGGCACAACAACGATGTTTCTGTCCTAGATTTCACATAAAACGCTTTATGTTCCAAGCAAAGATGGTCGAAGAGATGGAGAAATTACCAGGGGTGATCAAATTAAAACTATCCTAATGGTTTTATTACAAACTTATGAAAAGTGTATCAGCTGGTGTGGCAGAATGAAACAAAACAGCTGTTAGGAAGCAAGCTTTACAGAGCCTGCCGTGAAAATCAGTGGCATTCGCTTCAAGGACACACTAGATAGACAAACTGCGTTGAGCCATCAACAATAAGCGACCCAGCATGCACGCGACAGTTTTCTAATAAACATTATGCTACATGTGACACTCTTTTCAACCAACATTATGTTATATGTGACATTCTTTTCAATCAACATTATGCTATATGTGACATTCTTTTCAACCAACATTATGCTATATGTGACATTCTTTTCAAGCAACATCACCCCACCCATTCCCCAACACAGTCTTCCAATGAACAATATGCTATATATGCACACTCATTTCAACCAACATTATGATATATATGCACACTCATTTCAACCAACATTATGCTATACTGTATATGCACACTTGTTTCAACCAACATTATGCTACATGCGCATACGATTTCAACCAACATTATGATGTCAATGTCCCCAAGAAATGACATGGGTTGAACTCTAATAACACTGAAAGAATACAATGAGCAAATCAAGAAAAAACGCAAAGCAGAATCGGTTAGCTCTACCAGAATACCATCACATGTGTCAGAATGGATGTTGCGGCTAGGAAGCCTTCGTTACACACAAACATCATAAAGACGCTGATACATACAGCTACATAGCATAATTTAAAAAAAAAAATTTTTAATTTTTAAAAATCCTTGAGCTGGCGGAGAATGCCTTGTAGAGATTAATCCATGAATCGCCATGTTTATACCGATTCACCTGTTTAGAGTTTTCTCGTTTACTTTGGATGTTACATTGTGATATTTCTGTCTTCTTAGAAAAGACTAATTTATGTTCCTAGGCTGGCGAAAATCAAACTAAACCTTCAAGCAAACTCAAAATGAATGCCACGAGCTTCGTGACTCAGCTGACAGGAAGTGTCGTAGGGAGAAATAAGGAAGTGAGTAAGGTCAATGTGTATAGTGAAGACACGAGTGGGGTATGTACAGAGCAAAGAATGGGGACAGCAAGCAAATAGAGTAGTGGGAAAATGACATCGTAGCGAAGGGTGAGAAGGAAACAAATTATTAAGTGAAAGTGTGTTGGACATTGAGGCCTTACGGCGAAAGGGAACCCAAAAATATAATGAGATGGTTCATACGATCACTTTCATGAGATGTGCAAGATTTAATGGATGTGACCTGGATATCAGATACGCCACAATGATACGCACTGATGAAATGTGAGACGCCGACTACGTCAGCCATGGCGGTTCTTGATCTAATCTTCACAAGGCATTCTTCGTCAAGATAGTCCCAAGATAGTTATATCAATTCACCTGTTTGAGAATTTTCCCATTTACTTGGATGTTACATTGTGGTATTTCTGTCTTCTTGGAGAAGACCATAATTTCTGTTTTCTCATAATTTAACGAGAACCCAAAGTTACTCACTGTGTAGAATAACCGTATCCACTAAATACTGAAGATGCTATTCATTCTCGCACATTTATATTCAAGTAGATAATTTTAAACACCTAGGGGCACTTATAACATCAATTGGAAGATGTACAACAGAAATTAAGAGCAGAATAGGGCAGGCTAAAGCCGCATTTAAGACAATGAAGACTATCTTATGCAATAAGTCACTATCAATTAATGTAAGAAAGAGGGTGCTTAAATGCTATATAGAACCAGTTTTTCTGCATGGCAGCGAATCTTGGAATGTAAATGAACAAATTAGGAAGAACTTAGAAGCAACAGAGATGTGGTTCCTGAGACGAATGTTGCGAATTCCTTGGACTGCCAGAGTAACTAACAACGATTGCCCGAAAAAGGCTAATGAAACTAGAACACTACATACAACAATAAGAAAGAGACAAACAGCTTTCTTTGGTCATGTGATGAGAAGAGAGGCATTGGAGAATATCGTGACAACTGGAAAGATCGAGGGGAAGAGAGGCAGAGGCAGGCCAAGAGAAATGATGCTGGACGGATTGAGACGGTGGCATGGAGGAAGGTCATCCGCAGAGTTGATCCAGAACACCAAAGACTGAGATCTGCGGAGAGCCATGAACGCCTACGTCAGCTGGCAAGGCACTTGATGATGATGATGAATTTATATTCGTAAACTGTTTCTGTGGTTTCTGAGGAAAATGCACAGAATACCGTGGACAAACAGAACAACCAATGACCAAGTCCTACAAGAAACAAATGAAAATCGTAAACTGATTAGAGAAATTAGACGTAGACAGTCACAATTTGTTGGGCACGTTATGAGAAGAAATAAATTGGAGAACTCTATGACAGATGGCAAGACTGAAATGAAAAGAACAAGGGGAAGGCAGAGAAGTAAATACCTGGATAGCTTGGCCACGTGGTATGGTGGAGACAAGAAGACAGAGCTTATCCACGACTCTGGTGATCGTGTCAGATGGCGAAACAAGACCACCCACTTAGCGTCATGGGACTTAATAATTTTGTTGGTAATGATGAACTTGTTGATGTTATATCCTTCGGTGGTTATTCCAAACATATCTTTTTTAAATGTTATTATCCATAATTCCATGGTAGGGATCATTAATCAACTTATGGCGAATTCTTGGTGTAGAATGACTTGATATATTGTCATGTACATCATCATTATCATAACCATCATTAATCATCATCATCATTATCATCATCATCATCATCATCATCATCATCATCCAGTGCCGTCTGCGCCATGAAGACATATGGTAATAGATCTCCAGCGTGGGTGACGGAGCGTTGCCGAGAGGTCGCGGCGTTCTCCTCAAGCTCAGAAGTTACAGTGTTCGATCCCAGCTTGGGGCTGGTAATTTTCCCAAGAACCATTGCTATTTATGGATATCACACCAGATCTCTTGGGTAGTGAGATTGGATATCCGACCTTCACGGATAAGGACGAAAAAACACGAAGTCATCTGTGCAAGTTAAGCACTTTACAAATCCCACGGCAGTTGGAAATTACAAAACCAAGACCGTAAAGACACCGCGCTGGCAAAAGTGTTAGTGAAAAAAAAAAAAAAAAACTATCAGGGGTAGATAGATCTCGATACCTTAAATTGTATCCTTCTAGAGAAGCAAGCATGACATAAATGCATGCCGAAGTCGGACAACTGACCGCTGGGGTGCATAACCAGGCTTGACTCACCCTCTTCAAAAGAGGAACTACAAAAATGAAGATCTCTAACAGTCTCGATCTTGACCTTACGTGGTATATTCTGCCCAGCTATATAACTGGCCAAATCTGGATATTTTATATCCAGTTATATCTGTTTCCACCATCTAGCCCTTCTGCCTTCAACTTCTCCCTCCCCCTCCATGGTCGTGCTCAGAATATTATTATTTCTTGTTTCCTGCTCGCTCGCCTTGAACTCAAACGTAGTCCATACACATTATTTCTAATAGCACTGGACTGAATTTTGCGTATGGGTTAGCTTTCCCTATTACCAATGTCCCTCACCATCAGGCGAACCCACTTCGACTTCAGATGTACGTGTAATTTACACCTCTAAGCCAACGACAAGAAGTCAACATTTTAGTCCAACTATCCGGTGTAGAGGTTGAACCCCTTACCTTGAGATCAGCCCGCCGGATGTTTCAGAACGCGTGTTCTTATCTTTTCGGCCATGCTGACCTCTTATACGATTGTTATCTCGTTATTATCAATCTAGATTGATTCAATGTTCTTAGAAATCAATATAGATTACATAAAGAATTTATTGAAAAACCGCGAGGTGATAAAAACGAAATCGGTGAATAGGAAATAAAAACAAAATCGGCCGTTCCCCCCTGTGACATCAAGCCGCGGTAACCACATGTAAACGGACATACAATTCAAGGATCAGTGGCAACATTATGTTTACGACCAGAGCAAAATATAACTAACATCAGACTGGTTTTGGAGTCCCCCATTGTTATCTGTGGCTTGTTGAATCCAGCTCAAAGTATGTGCGTCTGTAAACTCGGATGGTATACAGGGGGGAATAACTTCCTATACAGGTAAACTCATTCTTGTCGGTTGCCTTTCCATCTCGGGTGCGCGAATGTTTGTATTCATTTCAAATGACCCCGTTTGGGAAAAGCAGATTTGTTCAGTGGTTCTCGGCGTTTTGGCATGGGAGGGATTGATTTGGAGAAAATAAATTACAAGAAAATGCATGTTAAAAAGTTAGATGCATATCCTTCAAAGGACGACGCACAGCCCTAGAATCTTTGGCTGTTTGTGATTTCTTTGGCAAGTTTACCTTCAGTAGTTTGCCATTGATTCCTGCATGACCGGCGACCATAACATGAAAACCAGCGAAACCCTTTCGCCATAAAATGCAAAACCTGAAACACGAGACAACAGCGACACAAAGAGACAACCCACGAAAAAAATACCGTTAAAGATAAAGCCATCTAACCAAGCCAGACGTTAGCACTAGGAATGAAACGCCTCTATCAAAAACGGACATCAACACCAACGAGAGATAACACTGAAAACTAAGGAGGCATATCCAGCAACTTAATTGAGAAAGCCCACAGCGGAGAAGAAGCAACGTAAAGACTCCAAAGTAACAAGCGGCTACAGACATTTGAACGGAGACCGAACAGGTTACCTCTTACCTCGGCATCAGCACAACGGGTGTTTAAGAACACGCGTTCTTATCCATTCAGCCATGCTGACTTACACTTTAGGTGTTGATAACAGCGTCCTGCAATGAACTTGCAATATTTTGTAAGCTGACTTATTTATGTAGATATACTCTAGAAACTCCGCAACAGTCCCAGTGGAGGTCGTACTTCGGTGCCGGGTCGGTAGCAAATGTCCTACATCAACCTCACTACACTAGATGGCAGAACCTTTCTGGGCTCAGTTGTCACGGACAGCAATGCATCGAACTTAAGAGTCTAAACTCTGACTTCTAGATGATTCACAAACAACAACAACAACAACAACAACATATTAAAACATTTGCTTCTCTCATGTAGAGTTATGTCTTCTTGTTAGCTAATGCCATGAACCCCCGCTGCTCGCTTTAGACAATTAACGGGAATAATCATGCTTGCTTGCTTGCTTGTGTTCGTTGGCTTGAGCTCCAACGCGAAGTCCTGTATGTCGGATGAAGGCATCCTGTTGTCCAACATCAGTGTGATATCATACAGGACCTGAGGTTTGCGTGAGTATCCGTTGTCCCATGTCTGGCTTATTGGTGTGCAGACTGGTGGTTCCTCGCCGTACAGGCAGACACTCTCCGACTTCGGAGGAATCGGCGATCCTACCGACTTTAGCCAGGACCCCGAAGGGATTTGTTGCCCAGAACGCTCGACGAGGACGCGTCAATAGGTCTTGGCCAGTATATAACCCGGCCCTGGTGCCTTGGAAACACCTCTGCGTCCCGGGAATAATCATGAAAGTGAGGTATCGTGGTGGAACTTCAGAAATAACTATGAACAACACTGATATAACAATTCAATGAATCTCCGTGACTTGCGTTAGATAATTAACAGAGACAATCATGAAAGTGAGGTGTCATGGTCGAACTTCAGAAATAACTCTGAACACCAGTGGTACAAAGATTCAATGATTGAATGAAGAATGGCTTCAAAGTGTATTAGGTTCCCACCAACCAGTCTAGGCGAGACTGCCCTTTTGAGTAGTTTCTTAAATCACTCAAGTAGGCAGAACCGTCTCCTACACAGCTCGGTGTTTTTTCGTTTCTTTTCGCTCGCTCACTTTGAATTCAAGCGTAGTCCATAACACTATTTTTACAGTAGTGATGGACTGAATTTTGCTCGTGGATTAGTATTCCCTATTAACAATGTCCCTCACCATCAGGCGAACCCACACCGACGACAGAGGTACTTGTAATTTATGTCCCCAAGGCAAGGACGACAGGTCAACGTTTTAGTCCAGCTGTCCGGTGTAGGGGTGAACCGCTAACCTCGAAATCAGCACACCAGATGTTTATGATATCCTTTCGGCCATGCGGACCTGCGCTCGGACTTTAACACGTTAGATAAGTGTCTGAACTCTGAATTATGCATTATGCACTCACAACAAGACTTCACAAATAGATGTTTCTCACACTATCAAATATGTCTGGTCAGCCTCGAAGCCTAGCGCTGAAGTGCCCATTCTTTGTCCGACCAAGCCCTTTGTCCGTCTATATTTCAACACCCCCGTTTCACTGTGCTACTCTAGCGGCCTGTCGTCGCGCTGACCTGGACTTTTAACCTTTTGGTGCATATGCTGGTTGTGAAAATTTTGTATTGTCTGTCTTTGTTTACTGCTCTTCTAATCTAGTTGTCTGTCTAACATGTACACACACATTTACTTGAGTTGAGTTGAGTTGAGTTAAGAACTGACATCACTGCACTCAGGACATTCCCATACGTGCTCCGTCCCCTCGTTCAACAGCTAGCGAAGAGTCATACCATTAATCGTTCCCACCACTATCTGATTAAAAGTTCTCCTGGTCTTCCCTCTCAGTTTTGAGATTCTTCCGGAACCTCTTCCAGAACCCCTGCTGATCCCCCGAAATCTCATTTTTTCAACATATGGATTCTCAATCTGTTCCTCCGCCTTCTCCACCTGGTCCCACAAGCGCACGACCACCTCCCCCTTGTCCATAGACAAACTACCACCAAGAGTTGCATTCCTTGCTAGCCTATCAGCCTGTTCATTCCCCCGCACCCCCGCCTGGCCAGGGCAAAATATCCATACAATTCTCACAAACTTCTGAAGCGACGAGAGCCATTCCACACGAAACATTCCTTACTCCACCTTACTAAGCATACTCTTTGAATTACATTACTCATTACACATTTACTTACACATTCACATATACAGTAAGGTATGCGACAGTTAAACTAACACACGGAGAATATGGCAGAATTACAAAACACAACACGTTGCGACAAGTGTTCATCAGCAAACACAAATAAGAAAACACTTCCTGACGAAGGCTTGTCGCCGCAATGTCCTTTGTCTTCCATAACTGCGTTATAAAAGCTGCTCTAAACTTCACATTTTTATATTGTTTACATTGACGGGAGTCTCCGTGGCGATTGCATTTTTCTCGGAGACTCCTGGAGGTCGTCGTTGGAACTACGGATTTCGTGCTTTGTGCGACGCTTTAGGCAGGCCACCCTGTGGAAAGAGACCTAATCATATGGGATAAAACCCGGGGCAATGAAGTGTCGACTTTTAAGACTTTGTTTTTAAAATAATATTTACATGTCTACAGCTCTATCTCAGTTTAACTCATTTTATTCGCATTGTTTGTTAAACTAAAACGCTTCTTTGTACTTAACACTACAAAACAAACATCATTCATAGCCAATGCAGTGGAAGAAATACATGGACACAAACCACACACCTGTCTCAATCCACCAACTTCAAAAGCAAAAACAAAATAGTATCTTTCGCCCAGGATCTTGCCCCTGAAGATCACCAGGCTATCTCCACAGTCTCCACCTCTCGGACGACTGACTGTGACAGAACCCTGAATAGATCCTTCAGGATTGCCCAGCTTACAGAGAAATTAACAATGGAGAACGACTAAAGCAAACAGTGACAAACTAGAAACATTCATTGACCTGTGTATGTGCGGAAAGAAGGGCTGTAGTGATATGACAGCATAACTGGTGTGGACCTTGGAGAGAGAGCTAGGCGGACCTCAGCCAGTGAAGACCGGAAGGAAGGGCGCCGGCGTTTCATAGAACACACACTGAGAACATATGAGAGCAGTATAATTGGAGAGTGCATTACCTTAGTCGACATGGCAAACGAAGGAGATGAAACCTGGAAAAGGTGCGTGTAAAATATTTGGAGACAGAGATGTATGGGCACGACATGGAGGACATTGCAGGAGTGCAAAGGATAGGGTGGCTTGGCGTGAGTTTGTAGAGAGCCTATGCTCCAATGGAAGATGCAGGGCAGAAAAGGAAGAAGATAGATAGGTTTGCAACGCATGAGTTAGTCGGAGCCTGCAGAACTGAAACAAAACGTATGAGACTGTCGCGGTGACCTGGAGGAAACGATTGACTCCTCTCGAGCAACAGGGCTGCATAAATAGCACAATTAATTACGTGAACAAAGAAGAAGAAGAAGAAGAAGAAGAAGAAGAAGAAGAAGAAGAAGAAGAAGAAGAAGAAGAAGAAGAAGAAGAAGAAGAAGAAGAAGAAACAGCAACAGCAGCAGTAGCAGAGGAAGAAGAAGAAGAAGAAGAAGAAGAAGAAGAAGAAGCAGCAGCAGCAGCAGCAGCAGCAGCAGCAGCAGCAGCAGCAGCAGCAGCAGCAGCAGCAGAAGAAGAAGAAGAAGAAGAAGAAGAAGAAGAAGAAGAAGAAGAAGAAGAAGAAGAAGAAGAAGAAGAAGAAGAAGAAGAAGAAGAAGAAGAAGAAGAAGAATTAAAAATAAAGGGAGTGTGCGCCGGTCGGTCACCGAAAGTGAAAGCCTACCACCATGTCCATGCTTTAGGATATTTGAATGGGCTTATTTTATATTTACATATCACTTGTTTTATAACCGTATCACTTGTCACATGTGATGCACCCATCTTTATACATAAATTTGCGAATAAAATATGGCTAATGAACTAGTAAACAAAATATTTCCAAACTATAACGCATTGTTCAAAACTGTTATCACTCGGGAATACAAACTTAATTATATGACCATCGAAAAAAACACAACATCCACTCATACCAACAGCAATACCTTCGTAGGCACGGTGACGCCTCTGAAAAAAAAAATCTTGATAACTACTGTTATTGGTATGCTAGGGGTAAACGCGGTCAGAAAACAGTCAAAAGATACCAGTTACTGCTAGTGTGCTTCGCGTGACAGGTGGATCGGTGGGTATAAAAGGCGGCCACCGCCCGTGTCGCTTCAAGTCTTGCCTGTGAGATCTGAGTTTGATGTGTAGCACGTTAGATCTGCGTTTAACCTCGTTTGTGAGATACCGGACTCCGCCTCACTGCTTGGATCTTCGCATGGAAAGAATCTCATGCTCCTACTGCAAGCAAAGGATACTGATAAGGTATGTGTTGTTGAGAGATCCTTGTGGATAGTATTTAGTAAAACGATCTGTATATAATGCCGTCTCCTCACTGTAGACTGCACCAATGGGCCTCCAATTTTACTTCTTCTGCGTTCATCCCGAGTGTTTTTTCAGAGGTAATTGCGTTGAGCCAAGTTTATTTGCGCCCTTAGGCCGACACATCCAACTTCTGCGGGTGCTTGTTAACCTTCACGTGTGGCTTCCAGTTTTATCTATCTGTCTGTTGTCCAATCAATTGTATAAGTCTGTCTAAGCGATCTTGTCTGTCCTTCTTTCCATCCGCCCGTTTGTCTGTCTGTCTGTCTGTCTGTCTGTCTGTCTGCTTGCCTGTCTGTTGCATGGTATTCTTATATCTGATGATGTACACGTATAGAATGAGGTAAGACACTTGCAGTACGTTTCTACAGTTCATGTTTAACGCTTGAGTGCCTGTTATAATATAAGTTGAGTAAGTACATAATTCTGAGAAATCACTGAGGTCATCAAACGAGTTGTAATATGCCATAGCCAGCTCTGTCTCGAATGGGTACGGACGCAATTCGCAGTCCCGCATACTGCGTTCGAAACGCAGCTGTTCAGTGGTTCAGAAAGCAATGGCAAACTCAACATCATCATCATCATCATCATCATCATCATCATCATCATCATCATCCACTTTTGCTGTCAAGCGCCGTGGGGAGGAGTAGTTTGCTCTCCAGTGCCCGATGAGCGGCACTGAATAATGTCATTCGGTGTGATTGTACAATGTCTTCAATCCATTTTATTCGCAGATGATCTTTGATGTAAGGCCAGTGATGGTAGTTGCTGGTGTTGCATTCTAACGACAAGGCCAAACCACTTGATCTTCTGTCTTTCAATAAATGTGGCACAAGGTGTTGATCCCGCACTCTGTCAGATAACAACATTTCTTACTCGGTCTCGGATTGTTAAGTTGGCAGCTCTCCTCAGACATCTCACCTCACGGGTGTTGATTTTGCCAAAGTGTGATTACACAAAGGCAAACTACTGGACATAAACTTGCCAAGAAATCACAAACAGGCAAAACAATGCTGGGGTTAACTACGACGTCCTGTAAATGATATGCAAATAACTAATATGCCACAGCCCCCCCCCCCCCAACCTTCCAGTCATATATGACAGTGAGTGTATACACACTACGGACAGGAAGCACAGCTTGGCCTTCTCTCCTCGCGTTCTTTTCTTGTCTGCTATTTGAGTTCAAGAAGATCGCTTACAATGCATCTCCACCTGCTGCGGTCAGGCTCCTTGTTCTGCCTGGTTGCGGTGTCTTGCCCCAACATATTCATGTCTTGAGCGTATCTTTGAATCGCGGCTGTGGACGTTCTGTTTTTCTGTTACCCCTTGCCAGCTCTGTGGCGAAGGTTTGGCTCGCTCTGTGGTGACTCAACGCCTCATCCCATCGAAATCAACGCAAAGTGGTCTGCTTCTTTATCTCCCCCAGCTGATTTCGGACTCTCGGCTCGGTATGATGGGGAATTGTCAAACACTGTTTCACTATCCCCCAAGCTACAGCGCATGTTAGAAAGTTAGTTGCGTGTCCTTTCCAGGACTGTGCAATAAACCCCAGCATTTATTGGTAGTTTGGGATTTTATTTTTTAACTCTAGGTTAGTCCTTACATGTGTTACTACAGCTACTTCATCTAGCAGCACTGGACTAATATTCGCGTGTGGATTGCATGATACACTTTTATTAACTTGTTATGTCCCAGTCCATTGTTACATTAATCCATTCTATCCGAATAGTTCATTGAACTCACCTTCCAATAATGTATGTAACTTGTTTTCGAAGTCAAACGTGCATTGCTTTAACTCTTTCAGTCCCGGGTTTTATCATTATCATGTGCATTGTCAGCAGGAGTTGGCGTCTATCTCGGTCCCTGATGATCTAGATAAAATCTGCTGATGATATTCCTCCATGCCACCGCCTCAGCCCACCCAGTATGGTTTCTCTCGGTCTGCCTCTGCGTTTTCTCCCACTGATCTTTCCCTCATGCCACATTCTCAGCCCACCAAGTATCATTTCTCTCGGTCTGCCTCTGCGTTTTCTCCCACTGATCTTTCCCTCATGCCACATTCTCAGCCCACCAAGTATCATTTCTCTCGGTCCGCCTCTGCCCCCCCCCCCCCCACTGATATTTCCAGCCTACACTATGTGTTCTGATGCCCGTCTTCTCATTATATGATCAAAGTACGCGGTGTGTCACTCTCTTTTAGTTGCATATACCCTTCTACTTTCATGACCTCTTCCATGCAATCATTGTTAGTTACTCTGGCAATCCAAAGTGCTCACAACATTCGTCTCAAGAACCACATGTCCACTACTTCCAAACTTCCTAATTTGTTCATTCTAATGGTTCACTGACATACATCACAACATACTCTACATATCATTTCAATTCTAGTCAAGTGTTCATTTGAATCTTTCTGTTCTAGGCAGATCTTACCTTAAAATAATTAAAGTTGAGACCCCAAGTACAGTAGTTCATGTAGGAATAGTCTGGGACAGAAAGACGGACAAGAATTTAGGACATACATTCAGAAAATAACACATATCAAAGTAAGAAATGCCGTGGACTGGAACGGACAGAATTATTATATATAGTAGTAGAACAAGTAAACAGACCGCGGAAGAAACCTCTTTCATAGGAGGCCATAAAGATTTGCATGACGTAGATACATACCAGAGACGAAGCTAAGGGATAGCAACTGTTGTATTACCAATTCCCACAAGACATGTCAACTTGTGAAGAGTATAATTCATATCAAAATGCAAATATTAAACGCATTTTAATTCATAATGTTCGAAGTAAATCACTATATGATCAGTTACTCCTCACAGTATCAATATACTTTTAACTCATAATGTACGAAGTAATTCACTATATGATTAGTTATTCCTCACAATATCAATATACTTTTAGCTTCTATAATGCGCGAAGTAATTCACTATATGATGAGTTATTCCTCACAATATCAATATACTTGTAGCTTCTATAATGCCCGAAGTAAGTCACTATATGATGAGTTATATGATGGAAACACCATCGGGGGAGAGCTTCTATAATGCACGAAGTAATTCACTATATGATCATTTATTCCTCACAATATAAATATATTTTAAACTCATAATGCGCGAAGTAATTCACTACATGATGAGTTATTCATCACAATATCAATATATCTTAAACTCATAGTGCACGAAGTAATTCACTATATGATGAGTTATTCCTCACAATATCAATATACTTGTAGCTTCTATAGTGTTTAAAAAAATGTTGCATGTCCGTTGTAGGAAGTTGCTATCGACCCCCAACTCCAAGTTCGATTTTCTATGCAAGTTTACGTTCAGTAGCTCGCCATTACTTTCTGAACTAGCATTCAACGTTGAAGTCCAACTGAACGGCGTAGAGGGGTGAGGCTTTTACTCCGCCATCAGCGCATCGGAAGTTTAAGCCAGTAAAGCCTGGCGGCCACACAGACTGCCAACTTCTATAATAGACGTATGTTATTAACGGAGTAGTTCTACGATATTCAACCCTTCAGCTCAATGTAAAGACAAGGAAGTAAAGATTCCTTTTACACGATTTACGCGCTTTGGGCACTGAGTACCATACCCATATTTTCATAGACCAGTCAGTTGTCAGTATCTCACAGACCGTCTTTATTTCCAAAGATATTTCCTGGTACCCATTTTAAACTGGATCGACATGGGAGCCCTGGTCAATTAACAATTTTAACAATTCTAATCCGCCACTTTGGGGATCAAACCCAGGACCACCAACAGGCCCGACCAGCAAGCGTCTAGCCACTCCGCTACCACTGCTACCACGAAGTTGTGCATCCCCTAGCAAATTACAGCGCGGTGACAGTGGGTCGTGACTTCTCGAAGCCCCTTGAAGCACAGGCTGAGCACTGCTGGGGTATTTTAATGAACTTATCCTGCTTGTCTTTGTATAGCCTGGATCGTGAAATATAAACAGCGTCTGCTTATAGTCTTTGTTCAATGTATGCTCAGTCTTTGTACGAAATGAGTTGTCGGAAATAGTGCAACAATTATCGTTCAGCTGTGTATTTGACAACAAACAATTCAACATTCCCCTCGTTTAATCTTTCAAATCTCCCCAAAAATGCAGACTCTTAAAGTATTACTGTGTCTTATTGTGTAAGCTATACGTACGTTGAACCCATTCTACGACAAGCACTTATTTTACTTGAACCACAGATTTCTAAACAATTCGTTTACCTGTCACTCCAGGTACATTATTGTGCATACACTACTTAGCGTGGGAGTCGCGCTAGCACTGTGGCTAGCACACTGGTTGCCATGGGTTTGAGTTCGATTCTTCACGATTTCTTTTCTGTTTAAAATGTACTCCCGCTCTCAGATCCCTGGCCTAGGGGTTAACGTCTTTCTCCGAAATCCCGTATATTCTCGTGAGTTACGTAACCTGTGCGAGAATCGGTAGCGGTTCTTGCCGCGTTGGTAACTTGATAATGTGAGCCGGCCGCTCAGAAAGCAAACTACTGAGTGTAATCTTGCCTAGTACATCAACAGCAGCTGAAAAATGCTGATGTTGACTGCAACGTCCTGTAAGGGATATGCAAAAAAAAAAAAAAAAATATCCGCTGTAGGAACTGCCATCAACACCACGTTGATTTTGTAGGCAAATTTACGTTCAGTAGTTTGCCATTGCTATCTGAGCGTGAAATCAACGTTTAAGTCCAACTTAATGTCGGTGTAGGGACTGAACCGCCTACCTCGCAATCAACGAACAACAACTTTAAGAGAAGCACTTTTATAATTTCAGTCAGGCTGTCGTCTGTCTACCCATAAAATCCTCTCATATTCTCTGTTGAGTTCTGCTTGGAAATATGTAACATGTGTCTCCGCGGTAAAATATAGCGTGTATTTTTCATGACTGTGGGGTTTTTGAAAATATTGCCGTTCCAAGTTTTGTATTTACCCTTTGTGAACTCATGCAACATAAAAGATAAATACAAAACTTGGAACGGCAATATTTTCAAAAAACCCAGTCATTAAAAATACACCCTGTATGTCGTTTGCTATCAGACTGGTTCAAACTAGTGTCACAGATCCACCTGACAGATTTACCGTAATTATTACAATATTGTAAAATGCTTCACTGGTTTTTTTTTTTTTTCCCCCAGTGTACATGAAATGGCTCAGTAATGTGGAATGTGGAAAATGTCCATTATTCTGTCATGTTCGTAGTCTAAATTCTTTTCTGGTGGCTTTGGTTGGTTGGTTTATTGGTTGATTGGTTCGTGTAGTTTGTTGGATGGGCGGTTGGTTAGTTGGTTGGTTAGTTGGTTGGGTGGTTTGTTTATTTGTTTGTTGGGTGGTTGATTGGTTAGTTCGCTGACTGGTTGGTTTGATAGCTGATTGATTGGTTAGAACAGAGCAGAGAGACAAAACACGTAACATCAAAGTTACATACAATGCAGCAGAGAAACAAAACATGTTATCTTTATGACACACAGACCCAAGCAGACAGACAAAACGCTTAATCTCTATGACACATAAATCCATCCAGAGAGACAAAATACGTAAAATCTAAGTTGCATAGATCCAAGCAGAGAGACAAAAAATACCACTTAAGTGGCATAGATCCAGTCAGAAAGACAAACCACGTAACCTTTAAGTTCCATAGACCCAAGTAGAGAGACAAAACTGGTAACCTCTAAATTCCATGACCCAAACAGGAAACAAAACACGTAACATCAAAGTTACATACATCCAGTCAGAGAGACAAAACACGTAATGTCTAAGTTTCATATACCCAAAGAGGAGACAAAACACGTAACATCAGAGTTACATAGATGTGGCCAAAGACAAAACACGTAACATCAAAGTTACATAGATCTAGCTAGAGACAAAACATGTAACATCTAAGTTCAATAGATCCAGTCAGAGACAAAACACGTAACGTCTAAGTTCCATAGATCCAGTCAGAGACAAAACACGTAACGTCTAAGTTCCATAGATCCAGTCAGAGACAAAACACGTAACGTCTAAGTTCCATAGATCCAGTCAGAGACAAAACACGTAACGTCTAAGTTCCATAGATCCAGTCAGAGACAAAACACGTAACGTCTAAGTTCCATAGATCCAAGCACAGAGACAACACAGGTAACCTCTAAGTTACATAGATCCAGTCAGGGACCTTAAACAAGTAACCTCTGGGTCGCATAGATCCAAGCATAGAGACAAAAGACGACACAAATAGAACCATTCTAGTGTTGCGGACAAAGAAGGCATTTACAAGAAAACAAAGAGTTAGTATGAACTACATGTAAGATATTTGCAGCGTTCTCAACGTGGATAGAGAGCTGTAGAACCAAATTGTACATTGCAAATAAAAAGCGTCTCAAAAGCCCAACCAGCTGACAAATGAATAAATGTGTGTGTGTGTGTGTGCGTGCGTGCGCGCGCACGTGCGTGCGTGCGTGTGTGTGTGTGTGTGTGTGTGTGTGAGAGAGCGAGAGAGAGAGAGAGAGAGAGAGAGAGAGAGAGAGAGAAAAGAAAGAAAAAAAAAGGGGGGGGGTACCTGTCTCAAGCTTGAAATATTTTAATGTAACAGCGAAATATTTATTTCACGAGAAAAACACAAGTGTCTTTGAGAGAGGTTATTATGTTTTTTGTGGAAGATATTTATATAACCTTCATATTATACATTCTAACCTCGGGTTGTTGCAACAGATTCTACAGTTCCTTGGTTGTTGTTTTTTTTTTTTGTCTAGTAACTGTGATTGCATGAACAAGTAAAGTAAAGTAAAGTAAAGTAAAATAAAGTAAAGTAAAGTAAAGTAAAGTAAAGTAAAGCAAAGCAAAGTAAAGTAAAGTAAAGTAAAGTAAAGTAAAGTAAAGTAAAGCAAAGTAAAGTAAAGTAAAGTAATTATAAGTTCCATAGACCCAATCAAGAGACAAAACACGTAACATCAAAGTTACATAGATCCCGTCAGAGAAACAACAAACTTAACATCTCAGTTACATAGTTCCAGGCACAGAGACAACACAGGTAACATCAAAGCTACATAGATCCAATCTTTTTTTATTTGTATATCCTTTACAGGACATCGCTGTCAACAGCAGCATCTTTCAGCTGTCTGTTGATTTCTTGGCAAGATTACGCTCAGTAGTTTGCCATTGCTTTCTGAGCGGCCGGCTCAGTATCCCGCAAGTCACCAGCGGGGGTCGAACCGCTCCCAGTTCTCTCCCGCTACGAGACTCTGCGTGATAAATGGGATTACGGAGAAAGTGTTGTAACCCCTCAGCCAGAGAGACCGGCAATAGATCCAATTAGGAACCTTAAATACGCAACCTCTAAGTTGCATAGATCCTATCATAGAGACAAGCAGACAAACTCTCCGGGAGTCTCCGTGGCGAAGTAGTCAAGCCGTCTGGCTCGGTCTCCGAAGGTTGTGGGTTCGATTCCGGGCCACGTCCTTCGGTTCACTAGTGCATTTTTTCCCGGAGACTCCCGAGGGTCTTCGCTGGAGCTACGGAGTTCGTTCTTTGTGCGACTTTTAAAATAAAATAAAGTAAAGTAAACGTAAAGTAAAGTTAAAGTAAAGTAAAGTAAAGTAAAGTAAAGTATAGTAAAATGCGGTATCCCTTTTCCATACTTTGATGCCTATTTTTTATATAGTGCTAATCCCACATTCTCATGCATCAATCAGCATTCGATGGGTGCTGTTATCAATATTACGTCGGCACCAACAATCAGCATTCGATGGGTGCTGTTATCAATATTACGTCGGCACAAACAATCATCTTTCGATGGGTGCTGTTATCAATATTACGTCGGCACCAACAATCAGCATTCGAAGGGTGATGTTATCAATATTACGTCGGCACCAACAATCAGCATTCGATGGGTGCTGTTATCAATATTACGTTGGCACCAACAATCAGCATTCGATGGATGCTGTTATCAATATTACGTTGGCACCAACAATTAGCATTCGATGGATGCTGTTATCAATATTACGTTGGCACCAACAATCAGCATTCGATGGATGCTGTTATCAATATTACGTTGGCACCAACAATCAGCATTCGATGGATGCTGTTATCGATATTACGTTGGCACCAACAATCAGCATTCGATGGGTGCTGTTATCGATATTACGTCGGCACAAACAATCATCTTTCGATGGATGCTGTTATCAATATTACGTCGGCACCAACAATCAGCATTCGATGGGTACTGTTATCAATATTACGTCGGCACCAACAAGCAGCATTCGATGGGTGCTGTTATCGATATTACGTAGGCACAAACAATCATCTTTCGATGGATGCTGTTATCAATATTACGTCGGCACCAACAATCAGCATTCGATGGGTGCTGTTATCAATATTACGTCGGCACCAACAATCAGCATGCGATGGGTGCTGTTATCAATATTACGTCGGCACCAACACCTCGCTAGTCTTGTGGCGAAGGCGTTGCGACTGTAATTCGTAATCCCGCATACCGCGTTCGAAACACAGCTGCGGGCGGTTTGGCAGCAGACCGCCATGCCTTGGTATTTCCGTACAATGGTTTGAGTACAGGTCGTTCAGAAAGTGTAAAACTTGCCCAGGAAATACAAAAAGCCAAAAATGCTGGAGTTGACTGCTACGTCCTGTAAAGGTTATGCAACTAACTTAACTAACATAGACTTCCCCTAACACCTCCTGGTAGACAGAACTCCGGGGCCTTGGGGCCAAGGTCAAGTTAACAAAAGAAATCCCCGTCTGCACGGATATTCTAACACGTGACCTCAGGGCCGACAGGCAGACGTGCCTAAACACATGTCAGTTGATAGATTCAGTGCCAAACACAAAAGTAGGATTGGACCAAACAAGAATGGATGGCGGAAAAATAGGAAGTATAACAGTTATGAAATACAAGTTGTTTATATGGTAGCAGACATGTTGTATTATGTATCAAATTAAAGGAGTTGTATATAGAAAACTATCGTTTTAATATTTTAACTATAGTTTGATTTATAAATCCATGGAAGTTACATGAAGTTTGAATAAGACGATTTATCACCCCATGACACTTAATCAGTTAACTCCTTCGTTTCTTCGGTGGTTGTGAGTGTTATCTTACCCAGATTGAGCCTGATGTAAGCGAATGGTGTATTGCATTGGCACCTTGCCGTCTTGACAGACGATAGTTTGTTACATTGTGCTTCAAAAAGGCATAATAACTATAACACATGGCGGTAGCGAATGTGACTGATAAGGCCAATTTGCGCTGTAAATGTTCGTGGAATTTCAATCATTCCCAGTAGCGAAATCTTCACTGCAAAGCCATGTTGCCTTTTTTTCTGCCTGCCCTCTACATTAAAAAGTGTAATTATTTTCCCTGAGTGGAGGTGAGTTCGGCGAGGTGAGTCTCCTGCAGGCCAGCAATATCAGTGTAAGACGATTGAGTTCGGCATCAATCACAGGCGTTTTTCTCACATCGTCAATATTCGTCAGGTCGATGAAAAATCTTGGACACATGGTCCTTACATTCTAGGTTGCAAGCCATAGCTTGAGGTTTCTATTTTTCTTTTAAGTAGTACCTGGTGCATTGGTTTTACAGCCTGCGATTCAGATTTTGTCCTAGCCCCAAGCACCCATTGAAGCAGGCAGGCTGTGGCGGATCAGCACCCAGTTGGCCGGGGGCTGCCCAGCTTGAGGCGGGCGGTAGCTGATCAGTGACACTGTAGGTGTCTCCCACCGTCAGAGGCAACCCGTGACGCCCCATGTCTACGCCAATTGACAAGGACTTATAACCCGTAACTGCTACCTCTCTCTTTGATTCCGAGACCGGTTAAGACCAGGGATGGAGTTATTGCCTCTCCATAGCACAAAGCCAGGACTAAAATATAGAGATCATGTGTTGCCCATGCAGCATGATCCCTCTCTCGGCCTGTCTAGTTCACTCCAGAGGAAAGGTACACCAATACATCTGGAACAAGACAAGCTGCAGAAGCTGCCGGATAAGCGAAGCAATGTTCTGTCTGCCTGTCGGAGCTTCGATCCTAGACCAGCTGCCAACCAATGCTGAGGGCCTGGTCTGCCCTGCCATGACAGTTTGTCTTTAGGTTGCATTTCCTCGCACCAGGATAATGCTTGTACCCCCCTAATTGCGCTCTTCCGCCCGAAGCCGTTGGCACAATGTGGGGTATCTGGTTTGGTAAGCGCCGCCCAACATAAGCGCTAACAGAAGCAGGTAGTGCTGTCTACTGTCATACGGTAGCTCAGTCATATCTGACTAAGACCTGACACATGAGAATCGTGTAGCAAGTTATATTCAGTATGTGATATTTTTGTTAACTTAAAATATAACTTATATCAGTTTGAACATCTAATGTAAATCAACCGTTGCGGCGTTTTCTTTCATGAAGTTACAGCCCAGAACACCCACATCCATAAATGTAACATAAAACGGATTCGCAAGCCCCTTAAGTGGGACATACTAATGTAATGATCCGAATCAAAGGGAAAGATAATTGTAAACTCTTTAGCTAATCATTCCGGGATGCAGGGGCGGATGTTTGCAGAGTTCAAAATCAATTGATTTCTTAATGGATTTAAACATAGAAGCCTAAACAATAGATTGCGCGATTTATTTTCCCAAGCATATGTCGCTGCATCTCACCAGGTGCATACTGCGGAGTTATATATCATATACAGTGAATACATGAATTATACGAGGGTAAGTTATTAAGTTAGCCACAAATGAGTGTAGAAAAATAACTAACTATGATAACAACTTGAAACTAGTTTATTTTTATACATACATTGTCCCTTTATCTCCCAACATAATTTCCACCAACATTGATGCATTTATCCCATTGTTTTATCACTCCTCCCAAACCGGCTGCATAGAACAGCGTGCTTTGTTTTTATTTACCGGCCATCCCACAGAACTGTATGACTTACTGATTGATTCGCCCTCGTAACTTTTTCTACCCATCTATGCACCACTTTACGGGAAATAGCTAGGGGCTAAGTCCACTGAATACCCACCTTGGCGGGAGACATTTCGCGATTATAGCCGAAGTTGAATGTGAAGTGAAAACATGGTGTAGAAAACAGAACACGCAGTTCTATGCTGCCGGTTTTGGAAGAATGATAAAACGATGTCGTTTACTACACCCACGCACATCGACACTCGCATGTTATTTTCACCATTGTCACCCCATACAGCCACACAGATCGAAACAAGCATGTTATTTCCACCACTATCATCTACAGCCATTCAGATCGACACAAACATTATTTCCACTACTGTCATCTACAGCCACGCAGATCGACACAAACATGTTATTACCACTACTGTCATCCTCAGGCACACAGATCGACACAAAAATGTTATTACCACTACTGTCATCCTCAGGCACACAGATCGACACAAAAATGTTATTACCACTACTGTCATCCTCAGGCACACAGATCGACACAAAAATGTTATTACTACTACTGTCATCCTCAGGCACACAGATCGACACAAAAATGTTATTACCACTACTGTCATCCTCAGGCACACAGATCGACCTCATAATCATGCTAACCATGAGACGATGGAACAGCACCAAAGAAATCTCCCCAACTCCCCTGACCGACGCTGTGAAGATGACGGTTGGAAAACCCAAGAAAGGCTGGAAACA
This sequence comes from Cepaea hortensis, assembly GCA_963921405.1. NCBI lineage: Eukaryota > Metazoa > Mollusca > Gastropoda > Stylommatophora > Helicidae > Cepaea > Cepaea hortensis. Next base: position 136,949,119 of record OY992879.1, on the reverse strand, counting down.
GCTACAGAAGGCTATCAAGTCACACCCAGACATGAACCAACGCGATTCTGCGGGATTCACAGGTAAGGGCTCTTAATACCGCATACCGCGTTCGAAACACAGCTGCGGGCGAGTTGGCATCAGACCGCCTTGCGTTGGTTTCCACACAATGGTATGAGTACTGGTCGTCCAGAAATCAATGGGAAACTACTGAACGTAGACTTGCCAAGGAATTACAAAATGCCAAAGAATGCTAGAGTTGACTGATACGTCCTGTAAAGGACATGCAACTAACTGTGATTATAAACAAAAATTAATTTTTAATGGTTATCAACATAAGTGGTGAAATAGAGAAATGAGTCTTGTTTCTGGGAAATATACAAAACAAATGATGCAGAGGAAGACAATGAAAAATGTTTGCGGAAAGTTTAGCAGCTGGACAATAGCTAATAATAATGACATTTAAACACATTAGCCACTGACAATGTGTTGCACGATTTATTGTCTGGCATATTTTGCTGCACCTCGACAGTTGTACAGTGCAGAATTATATAATATGATACACTTATTCATTACATGTGATACATAACTCTGCAGAATGCACCTGTCGAGATATTTAGTTAGTTGCATATCATTTACAGGATGTCGCAGGCAACACCATCTTTTGTTTCCTGTTGTGATCTCTAGACAAGTTTACATTCAGTAGTTTGCCATTGATTTCTAAACGACCAGCACCCATGCCATATCGTAAAAAAACCAACGCAAGGCGATCTGCTGCCAAATCGCCCACAACTGTGTTTCGAACGCGGGTATGCGGGATTACGAACTGCGTTAGTAACCCCTTCGCCACGAGATATACCAGACAAGAAATTGTACAACCAAGCAACAAATCATGCAACCTATTGTTTGTGACGTTTAAAAACTGGTAGTGTATATGAATATAAACCATAACAGCTTTTATGGATAAGCAATTGTGTAACTAAAATCAATGTTTTTACAGTTATAGATAAGTAATCATGTAACTAAAATCATGTTTATAGTTATAAATAAGTAATCAATCATGTAACTAAAATCATGTTTTTATAGCTATTGAAAAGCAATCATGTAATTAAAATCATGTTTTATAGTTATAAATAAGTAATCAATCATGTAACTAAAATCATGTTTTTATAGCTATTGAAAAGCAATCATGTATCTAAAATCATGTTTTATAGTTATAAATAAGTAATCATGTAACTAAAATCATGTTTTTATAGCTATTGATAAGCAATCGTGTAACTAAAATCATGTTTTTAAAGTTATAGATAAATAATCATGTAACTAAAATCATGTTTGTACAGTTATAGATAAATAATCACGTAGCTTAAATCATGTTTTTATAGTTATAGATACCATGTTACTAAAGCTTTAAGCCAATCCAACAAAGCCGCCATGTTAATCTCTCCCATCCAGCCATGCTGCACGCTGCCAGGCTGAACCTGCCCAGAGTCATCCAACAGCTGGCTCACGCTGGAGCCAACGTTAACTTGAGGTCAGATGATGGAAACACCCCCTTCCACTACGCCTGCTACAGGGAACACTGGTACGTACCCTAGTTTAAGGTAGATGGAGCGAGGGTTCCGGTATTTCGAATAGACCTTGTGTGGGATTTAGAATAAATTTATAGGGTGTATTTTTAATGACTGTGGGGTTTTTGAAAATATTGCCGTTCCATGTTTTGTATTCAGCCACTATGGAGTACATGCAGTATAACAGGTAAATACAAAACTTGGAACAGCAATATTTTCAAATACCCCACAGTCATTAAAAATACACAATGTAGTACATAAATGTTGCATATCCTTTGCGGGACATTGCGTTAAATCCTAACCCCATGTTGATTTTCTAAGCAAATTTACGTTTTCTATTGCTTTCTGGAAGAGTAGTCAAAATTGAAGTCCAACTGACCGGTTTAGGGCAAAAACCCTTTACTCCGCCATGAGAACATCGGAAGTTTAAGAGCCAGAGCTCTTATCGGATCAGCGTTGTCCGTCTTTTGGCTAAGATCAAAGTGTAGATCTATCTGCACGTGATCTGACCAGGGCCAACAGGAGAGGTGGTCATCCGAATGACACACAGGGACGTGGGGCCTCATGGGGCGGCTCTGGTCACTGGGAAACTGCAAACTTAAATATAAAAACAAAAACAAAATGTAAATTGAAAACAAAATTTAAATATTTTAAACAAAAATTTAATTAAACAAAAATTAAAATAACATAAAATAAGCAAAACATACCTAAAAATATATATTTAAAACATTTATGATTTTTTGTTATAAAGGTAAAGATAAACCCGTGGCAGAGATATATGTACGTCCGTGTGGTACTGGGTACCATAAGTGGAGCAAAGAAAAGTAACACTGTACTTAGCATTCGTGCCGTAAGAGATGACTAATGCGGGTTGGCGTGAGGCTGTATCTCATCCCGTAGAAAACATTAGCTGCACAATCCAACCAATGATCAACAAGTCTACAAAGGGTTTGGCGTCAGTTGGTTGAGGGAATCTACTCCAATGGGAGTTGAAATCAAGAAGAAGAAGAAGAAGAAGAAGAAGAAGAAGAAGAAGAAGAAGAAGGAGAAGAAGAAGAAGAAGAAGGATACGATATTATCGCAGAGATGTGAAGCATTAGGACTTTACTAAGGGGCCACAGTAGCCTAATGCCTAGACACTCGTCTGCTGATCAGGTGGTCTTGGGTTCGATCCGCAGCTGGGCAGATTCGCATTTTTAAAAATTGGTCTGGGCTCCCAGATCGACGCCACTCAAATCGGTACTAAAAATATGTCGGGAAGTAAAAGCGACCGGTGTGAAAATGGGCACATCAGTCACCGAGTGTCGGTTGGTCTATAAAGAGTTTGGCACCGTACAGCCGGCTTTGTGGTTAAGGGGTTACGAATGCAATTCATAATCCCGCATACTGCGATCGAAACACAGCTGCGGGAGGGGGTGTTGGAAGCAGACCGCCTTGCGTTGGTTTCCATACAATGGTATGAGTGCCTGTCGTTCAGAAAGCAATGATAAACTACTTACTGAACGTAAAGTTAAAAGAGAGAAAAAAAAAGTCGTAAATGTCGAGTGGACCTACTTCATTGCTCCGGGGATTATCCCATATGGCTCGGTCTCTCTCCACAGGGAGGTCTGCCGAAAGAATCGCACAAAGCACGAACTCCGTAGCTCCGGCGACGACCCCCAGAAACCGCCGAGAAAAATGCACTCGTGAACCGAAAGACGTAGCCCGGAATCGAACCCACAACCTTCAGATCGCTAGGACGATGGCACTTCACCACGGAGCCTCCCGAAACGTACCAAGAAATCCAAATCCCCCCCCCCCCCCCCCCCCCCCCCCAAAAAAAAAAAAAACTTACCAAGAAATCACAAACAACCAAATAAAAAAAGAAAAGCTGGGGTTGACAGCCACGTCTTTTAAAGAATATGGAACTAACTTTTTTTTTTTTTTAAATCGTACGCCCGATGTGCATTACAGCGCGAAAAAAAATGGTCCTTAACATGTTTTATTACTTGGCTTATTCTTGCTTTCAAAGGCCACTATTTTGGGATCGGTATTTGAAAGCGATCAGCAAAGTTGTATGGTTTCAGCAGTATGTACCTGGCGAGATGCAGCGAAATATGCCAGGCAATAAATCGTACAATCTATTGTTTGTGTCTTCGTTATTCAAAGTATCACTTCTCTGAAACTTCGTGTAGTTTCGTTTTAGTCTGCTTCTTGTCTTCACCTGTCTCGTATGAAGCAGACGAAGATTATCATGACATTCAAAACAATGCATTCCCCAAATGATTGTAAACATACACGCCTTAAATATTTATGGTTGTGTTAAAACTATCGTAACACTCCAGTCCTATTATCTGTTTTGCTGATGAACTTGGTGTTGCCTACATAATGTATTCTCAGCTGTCCTTTTGGCCATAGCTTGGTGGCATCCCCGTTGAGGGATGTTTTCAAGGCGAGGGCGCGAATTCATTGCAGCCTCGGTTTTATCACACATGGCTCAGCCACTTTCTGCCGAACACGAACTCCGCAGCTCCAGCGACTACTCCAGAGGTCTCTGAAAAAAAAAAAAAACCAACATACACTACATCGCTAATTGATTAATGCAGTCCAGAAACGAACACACAACATTTCCGTCGCTAGGCTGACGGTTTGACCATTTCGCCATGGAGGCTTTCTATCCTTTAAGACGTCGATATTATTTTAGTAACGATGGAAATTATATGTTCATAATCTGTAATAATAAATAACAATAAATAAATTCTCCCGGGGTAGTTTTCTGCTTTGGATCTGTAACATAACAGAACCATGTCAATTTGTAGGTCTTCTTCTTCTCCTCCTCCTCCTCTTCCTCCTCCTCCTCCTCCTCTTCTTCTTCTGCTGCTGCTGCTGCTGCTGCTGCTGCTACTGCTGCTGCTGCTGCTGCTTTTCCTTTTTCTTCAGCGATCAACATTTGCTTTGCATTTATTCCGGCATTGATCACTTATAGAACGGTTCGCTTGAGGTCTTCACCGCTCCCTCATAGTTTTCTAGACCCATCGCCAGACACTGTAATGTGATCTGGTAATCACCATTTGAAATGCGTTCACATATGTTTGCCCTCATTTACGTTCAATATTTTAAAAAAAAATTATCTGTTGCATCCTTATGAAATTTTTCATGCCGTCTTATATTTACTCCCATCCAAGGAATAATTCTTTGATAGGCCCAAAGGCAACTGAAATCATGGAGAGCGGGGATATTTCTTTGATGGTTTTAGCAACAATTTATTGAATTCACGCTAACAAACTTGTTTTACAGTAATGCACGTCAATTCGGGTAATTTCTGAATACTTCCGTATCACCATGTGACGTGCTTCTCATAAAGAATTTCTCGTGCACCATAGATAATATTCATTATTGAACACTGATGTTTTCGCGCGAAGATATGATACATTTCATAATATGCACTTCGTCTCTGACCCGAAAATTATATACCGCATATAAACAAATATTGAAATCTGTTGTACAATCTCCAGAATTTAAAAAAAAAATTGTGTTGGATGTACACAATGATAGGTTATATGCTAAATCTAATCATTTTCCCTCAATTTGGTGCTGAGTTATGGATTTTTATATGGGGGAAAACATTTGTGAACACACTATAGCAATGTAACCTCTAGAACAGTATTTGATTGAGACTACCTGTTTCGTGTGTGGGTATATGTCGTATATTTTGAAGGGACTGGCAATCACTAAAGTGCATGACCCATCTCTGTTAAAGGTAGCTGGGCCCCATCCTCTTCTTATATGTAAATAGATCAAGAATACGACCCTTGAAAGATTTACAGACTCGGATTTGGTTATTTGTCTAAGGGTGTGTGGTCCTCTTTTAATAGAAAAGTCATCACTAGGTTTGTCCCCTGTCTTTCCACCTGGTATTTAATGGTATAGCTCACGAACCCCCTTCTTCCATCTTAAGAAATTGTCTGAAAAGACTTTCTCAATAAGAATCAGGTGCAATATAACATGGATTTGGAACAGTTAAAGATGAAGAGTCTCCTGTTCTCTCTCTCCAACTAAGAATTTATCTTATGTGAATGTGTATCTGTTAATTAAACATTCAACAAACACAAGGGAGCATTGAGACATGTTCCACACACAAGATAGAGATTTTCCCACAGATAGTTTGGACTGACAAATTAAGTGGAAGAGATCTTCACATTTAAACAAATTTATTGACTGTGCCAGTTTCTTTTGGCCTATTTGACATTTTCTTGTTCTTTCATCAGCTGTTAACATTTACAGAATGAAATAGAAAAAAAAAAAACTTTCATAGGACCAAGTATAGTCAGTCAATAAATAATAACATTCATTGTGTAGTGAGATATTTTAACTACCAAAATGTGTTATAGTTAACAATTTCTACATCCAACAATAATTCAAGAAAATCATTTTCTGAGAGGGTGAAGTTTGTGGGAGTGATAAGAAAACCTGGTGTGATGAGATGTGGATAAGCCTGGGTCCATGGTCTGATGGATCCACTTCAGGTTGGGCCAGTTTAGCTTCACTGAAGACTTCTCATTCTCTGCCTAAGGCTGGAGTCATCTGCCATCACAGGTGTTGATCATCTCATTCACTCCTCTTCCCTCCTTGTTGGTTAGGTGTGGCACCAAGACATCACTGTTTAAAATTCATACAGGTATGTATAATCCTTTACAGCATGTTCATAGTGTGAACACAACATAACAAAACAAAAATGATAAGATCAGAAGAAGTATTGTTGTGTTACTTTGGGGTGGGTCAGAGATTATTACACTGGATGCAGCTTCTGTTGTCTGGTACCTGCTGTATGCATTTCCTCAGTGGACCTGTAGTTCAGTGAGTAGTGTACAGTCAGACACAGATAAGAGTGATAATGTGATGTTCCCTGAATCATGGTAATCAAGCTGACAGGCAAGATCAACACAAGTATGAGATGCATTTGTATAAATGGCATACATTTAAACATCCACATTACTCTATTTGTTCTACATTGTGTATATAATTGTTTATCTGTACTTTCCAAGGCAACTACTTCCTATTCTAAATCATTTCCTTGTTCCTGCTGTTGTGGTGTGGAGTTGTGTGGTGTGAAGTGTATTGTGTTGAGTTAACTTCTGTTGTGTGGGGTTCCATAGCTTGTACTAATTGTCCTCACATCTACATCAGTTAATATGAGTTTAACTCATCTAGTGTGCTTTTATTGTGGTTCATGTCCAACATACAGAATTTCTGATGTGTATTTGTTACAAAATGTAATCTATACAAGGTCATGACACAATATATTAGAAAAAAATTATTACTTAAAGTATTTTTCCCTAATACTCTCCTCCTCTCTGTCTACTTATACTTCTCCTACATCTTTTACCAGTGCATATCATGTCCATTCTGTTGGCGACACAGTTGGCTATAGACCAAGGTAATTATCACCCGTTAGTCTGAGCAGATTAAGTAGGTCGGCTATCACAAATGACGTTTGTGAACATAAACCTATTTTAAGCAATGCAGTTGATGTAGTGCGTTGTCTAAATAAAATCTGACACATGAATAAACTAATTTCTATCAAATACTATTTGTTTTCAATCCGTAAAGAGAAAAGGAAGAGTATAATTCCTGTTTCATTTCTTTAGATTGCAAAATAGACAGAATTAAGTACATTTTTAAGCAAGGTAGTGTTTCGTTTGCACCAGCTGACTATCTCTGCAGAAACGTTTTCCTAGAAGTTTTTGATGAAAAGCATTTGAGTGCATTGGAAATTTCATCTTGTACATTATTCTGTGATAGATTATAGTCATATGCACATAGTGAAGTTGTTAGATGTAGTGTAGAAAGTCAGAGTTTTGCAGTTTTGAGAAATTATAAGATGTCGGTTTCGCCGGGGAAGTGGCGCCAGTATTGAAGTTGCGATCGGCAGTTTTTCACATTTTCAGAGATTTATTTTATCAAAAATACAATTCATTGGACGCACAACACTGGATACCTTTACGTTATACATCTTGGTACCACTTAGATCTGAGAATCACGCGCTTACCTCAGACTAGATCAAACTGCCCGTTGTAAAAGTTTGAAAGTTGGACAACACATAGCTTTGGCGACTGCTCGCTCGCTCTGAAGTCATAGAAGTGCGCGGTTTTATTAAAGCGGCGCCCAAGCTGGGGGACGCTATATCCACGTGATGTGTCTCTACCAGTCACATTCTATTCTGTTGACGCTAACCCTTCTATTCTTATCCTGGCATCTGTCTGTCATTAGTATCGCTTAGTGCGTTCGATGTTCTACGGTGCTGTAATTGTTTCGATAATCTCTGGGTTGCTGTGTAACGTTGACGCGCTGAAAATGATGGATAGGTGAATATGTCACATAGCCCCACTCCAGATTGTTCTAGGGTATGGAACTAAGTTTCCAGCATTTACAGTGGTCAAGCTTTTTCTATATGATTTACTCCAATGTATTCTCTCCTGTATCTGATTGACCTGGTTCATCAGACACTGGGTGTCGACTTAGAAAGTCTGCTCCCACATTCATCTTTCCAGGGACATATTCTATCTGGAACGAGTATGGTTGTAGAAGTAGTGACCACCTCATAAGTCTTGCATTCAAATTTTTGGATGCTGCGAGAAACATAAGTGGTTGATGATCACATTGTACAGTGAAGTGTTTTCCATATAGGTATGCCTGAAACTTCTGTACACTCCATACGAGAGCTAAACATTCTCTCTCGATAACACTATAATTCTTCTCCGCTGCATTCAATTTCCTGCTGGCATAAGCTACAGGGAATAGCTCTGATGTTTCATCTCCTTTTCTCTGCAACAGCGTTGCCCCAATTCCTATGTCACTGGCGTCTGTACGCAGTACGAATGGTTGGTTGAGATCTGGCAGATGTAAAACTGGGTGATTGGTTAAGGCTTGTTTGAGTGCTGTGAAAGCTCTCTCACATTCAGCAGACCAATTGACTTTCTCTGGGTTCCCTTTTTTGGTAAGATCCGTTAAAGGTGCTGACAGAGTATTGAAGTCTTTAATGTATCGTTGATAGAATCCACCCAAAGATACGAATGATCTCACATCCTTCTTTGTCTTTGGACGAGGTGCTCTCTGGAGTTTGTCCACGTTTCCTTCCTGTGGAGTTATTAGTCCATGAGATATCTTATGACCTAAAAAGTCCAATTCTTGGAATCCTACTTGACATTTCTTTGGCCTAGCCGTTAATCCAGTTTCTCTGAGTCGTCTGAACAAAAGATGTAGTGTTTCTACATGCTTGTCAAATGTTTCAGTTGCGATCAGTATATCATCCATAAAGTGACTAATGTCTGGATGTTGTAGTGGGTCAAGTAATTTTCTCATCATACGTGTAAAAACGCTAGGAGCATTACTTAATCCGAATGGAAGTACGTTGAACTCATAGTGTCCTCCAGGCGTACTGAAAGCTAACCATGGTCTAACCTCCTCCTTTACAGGAATCTGATAATATCCCTTACTGAGATCAATCCTAGTAAAGTACTTCGCTCGGTTGAGTGCTGTGAAGAGTTTGTTCTGATCAGGCAGAGGTTCTGCTTGAAATTCAGTAATAGCATTGAGCTGTCGATAGTCGATGCACAATCTATGTTCTCCACTTGGCTTTCTCAATAATACGACGCTGGCACTGTAAGGTGATTCAGATGGTGAAATTATTCCTGCGGTGAGTAGCTGTTGTATTTCTTCCTCTAAAGTCTTTTGCTTTGCATAAGGAACTGGGTAAGTCTTGACTCGCACAGGCACTGTGTCATTTAACTTCATGTCAAATTCCTCCAAATCAGTTCTTCCTGGCTTATCTGTAAGTACGTCTGCATACATAACCATAAGTTCCCGAATCTGCTCCTGCTGATCCTTTGTTAAGTTGGGATTAATTTCCACATCCTTAAAGGTTTCTTTGGCTTGCAGTGGGTACTCGACTCCCATTGTTGATCCTTCTTCGACTTCAGTAGCCACACTCATGGCCATCAGATGTGCAGGTTCGGTGGTTGAGGGTCTTTCATTATATTTCTTCAGAAGGTTTATGTGAAATACTTTCATCTTGCCTTTGACAGAAATCTTGTAGTTGGTACGTGAGATTTTCTCCGTCACTACATAAGGTCCTCTCCATCCTATTTGCAGCTTATTCTGACTGGTTGGAAGCAGCAACATCACCTTCTCTCCCACCTCTAACTCTCTATCTTTTGCCTTGCGATTGAAGTAGCTAGCAATTCTTCGTCTGGCTTTACGTAGATTGACATTCGCTTGTTTCCAACTGTGTTGTAAACGATTCTTCAACTCGGCAACATACGTAGATGCAGTCACGACTGTATCGTCTGTATGATCATCAGTCCATGTTCGTAGCAATGCCTCCAATGGCCCCTTGATTGGTCGTCCAAACAACAATGTTGCTGGAGCAAAACCTGTTGAGTGATGGGGTACCTCCCTATAAGCGAATAGTGCTGCGGGTAAATACAAGTCCCAATCCTCCGTATTCTCCTGGGCAATTTTGCGCAGAATACTAATCAAGGTCCCGTTCCACCGCTCCACAAGTCCGTTGGATTGCGGGTAATATGGTGAACTAAAGATATGGCGTGAATGAAAAAGTCTAAATGTCTCCTCCATAAGTTTACTACGAAACTGTGAACCGTTGTCCGTCAAGATTCTTTGGGGGAATCCTAGACGTGTGAATATTCCTAATAATGCTTCAGCAACGTGTTTGGAGTCACAGCTTGGCATAGGAACCGCTTCGGCCCACATGGTCGTTGTGTCCACAAGCGTTAATATGAATCGATTTCGCCTCTTCGTTGCGGAGAGGGGTCCGATTATGTCTACAGCTACCTTCTCGAACGGTATTCCTGTTATGGGCAGATCACCCAACATTGCCGGTGGTGTCCGGTGTTTTGGTGATACTTTCTGACACTGTGGGCATGATTTTACAAACCGTTGTATGTCTGCGTTCATCCCTGGCCAAAAGTAGTGAGTTGCAATGCGCTGTGTAGTGGCGTTGATACCCATATGCCCACTAAAGGGTAGACTGTGGCCCATTTCAAGAATCTGAGCCCTGTGTGGAGTTGGTACAACAAGTTGGTTGAACTCTTGTCCAGCTCTCCCTGCTTTCCTGTATAGAAGTGCTGACTTCATAAACAGCTCACCTTTACGTGGAGGTAAATGTGATTTAGGCAGTTTCCTGAAGCAGGGTTCCAAGGTGCTATCGGCTTCTTGTGCCCTCTTCAGTTCCTCCTTTCGAGGGATTGGCGTAGTTGTTTCCGGAGTCTTTTTCGTCTGGGATCGAGTTGTCATCGTCGACATCGCCACAGGTTGAACAGGTTCTCCTAGAATTATAAATCTACAGCCAAGAATTACGGGATATATAGGATCTTCTAAGACTGCAGCCTTGATTGTCCCAGTGACATAACGAGATGCTATGCTCACCTTTGCCACCGGAAGAGACATAGTCGCAGAGCTCTTCAGGGGTCCCTGTAATTCGACGATCTCCTCTGTCACCTGTTCCGGGTGAACTAAGGATGATGATACAACACAGTCGTACGATAACCCGGTATCATAGAGACAGGTCGTCTTGAATCCATTCAGCAATATGGACTCGACAACCGGAAGATGAGATGCGGTGTCTTTATGAGGTGTCTGGTTGGACGTTTCATCAGTGTTCACTCCTTTCTCTCTTCGGCTGGCCAAACAAGCAGCTGTGTGTGGAGGTGGCTTCTTCCTACAATTCTTCAATGTGTGTCCTTTAATTTTACAATTAGTGCAGAATAATTTTTCCTCCTTCGCTGTTGTTTGGGCTGTGTTCTGAGGGATGTTTTTGGTTTTCCCATTTTTCTTGGTGCCTAAGTTGCCATCACCTTCCTTTGCTTTTGAAGTTTTATCCTGAGGGGGAATGTTGGCCGAACGTCCCTTACCTCCGATTTCCTTCTGAGATTTCTCAAATCTCTCGGCTAGGATGATGATGCTTTCTAGTCGGTCAGCTCCGTTCTGGGTTAAGAATGCTTTCATTTCATTCGACATCTTTCCTTTTAGCTGATCTATGATGATCATCTCTCGGAGCCCTTCGAAACTCTCATCAAACCTACCCAGACTTGCCCATCGTTGAACATAAGATTTCAGCCTTTCAACTAATTGCGCATAACTTTCGCCCGGTTCTTTCCTTGCGGTTTTGAATCGAACTTTGTAAGAGTCCCCGTCCACTTCGAATCGGCTCAAGAGTGCCTTTTTGAGTGTTTCGTAATCCTGTTGTTCTTCTCGAGTGAGTCTAGAGAACACGTCATACGAGGTAGACCTTAAAGCTTGCGATAGTTTCGTCGCCCATTTTTCCTGTTCTAGACCACAACTGACGCACATAAGTTCGAAACGTGATAAAAAAGCCTCGACATTGTCCGTCTGTTCATTAAATGGTTCTAGTGGAAATGACATCGCTCCGGAATTTTGGTACGAGACGTTGGAATGTTGTTCTGTCACTGGAAAACCTAGTGAGTTTGAGGGGGTGGGGGGAATCCCTCCCTCTAGTCTTCGGATCTCCAGATCAGTCTCCATTCTTTTCAACTCCAGTTGATGTTGACGTTCTCGTTCCCTATCCCTTATTTCATCTTCATGTTTCCTTTGTTCTAACTCATAAGCTTGTAGGCGTTGTTTCTCCTTTTCAGCGATTTCAGCTTGAAGTTTCTGTTGTTCTAATTCATATGATTGTAGGCGTTGCTTCTCCTTTTCAGCGATTTCAGCCTGCAACTTACTCTCCTTCTCAGCTATTTCAGCTTGAAGTTTCTGTTGTTCTAATTCATATGATTGTAGGCGTTGCTTCTCCTTTTCAGCAATTTCAGCCTGCAACTTCCTCTCCTTCTCAGCTATTTCAGCCTGCAGTTTCTCCCTCCTGTCAAATTCATCTGATACAAATTTAGCCAGCTCAGGGCCGTCTAAATTGCATAGCTTGCCTATTTCAACTGTCTGGGCACGGAACTTAGCAGCCTCGGCCATGCTCTATTTTTGTCTACCCTATCTTTTTGTAAAAAAAAAATAATACTGTGCAGTTTGCTCAGGTCTGGGTAAGCCTGTCACTTCCCGGATCTGAAATTATACAGCATAACATGCACAATATTAACAAGCAAAAACTAACTAATGTCCGCTGACCCAAGTAAAATAGTTCTTATACACCACGAGAATCTGACCTAAGAAATAATTGCAACTTAAATTCTTGTCTTTCTGTCAATGCTCCTCAAGCTAAAGACAGAAGCAAAGAAGTACCCAGAATGATTGCACTCTTCCCAAAAGAACCTGAAATTTTGATAGAGATTTCCCTATGGAGAAAAATTTTCCCCAGTCGGTGATGAAATTCTCTAAGTCCAAATTCCTCTATAGAAAGACATCTTCTCGAAAGAGAAATGTTGTAGATGGTAAATTCTCACTCTATTTCCTCTGGAACACCTTTTTCTGAAATATAGACCTATTTGAAAGAGGCCCTCCTTTTTTCAGAAGAAATGATCAGTCACTTGCCATATTCTATCTATAATTGTCATTCATATCATATGGAGGTCAATCAGTACCCCACATGATGTTCATTTATCATATGTGAAGTGACAAAGTTAAAAATCTTAATTTGTTTAACAACCTCTATAATTGTCAATCATATCATATGGAAGTCAATCAGTACCACACATGATGTCTATTCAACATATGTAAACATGACAAAGTTGGAAATCTAAATCTGTGTAACAATCTCTATAATTGTTCAAAACAAGTACAATGTCACCAATTCACACATGAATACTGTTCACATCTAGTGTCACTGATCTACCATAGTTTAGAATCCCTCGTCAGATATCTATCTATTCCCAGGGTTTATCATCTAGGATAATAGTTATCTAAACTGTCTGCTGGGTTTCAAAGTCCGGGACGGGCATCCAATATATGTCGTATATTTTGAAGGGACTGGCAATCACTAAAGTGCATGACCCATCTCTGTTAAAGGTAGCTGGGCCCCATCCTCTTCTTATATGTAAATAGATCAAGAATACGACCCTTGAAAGATTTACAGACTCGGATTTGGTTATTTGTCTAAGGGTGTGTGGTCCTCTTTTAATAGAAAAGTCATCACTAGGTTTGTCCCCTGTCTTTCCACCTGGTATTTAATGGTATAGCTCACGAACCCCCTTCTTCCATCTTAAGAAATTGTCTGAAAAGACTTTCTCAATAAGAATCAGGTGCAATATAACATGGATTTGGAACAGTTAAAGATGAAGAGTCTCCTGTTCTCTCTCTCCAACTAAGAATTTATCTTATGTGAATGTGTATCTGTTAATTAAACATTCAACAAACACAAGGGAGCATTGAGACATGTTCCACACACAAGATAGAGATTTTCCCACAGATAGTTTGGACTGACAAATTAAGTGGAAGAGATCTTCACATTTAAACAAATTTATTGACTGTGCCAGTTTCTTTTGGCCTATTTGACATTTTCTTGTTCTTTCATCAGCTGTTAACATTTACAGAATGAAATAGAAAAAAAAAAAACTTTCATAGGACCAAGTATAGTCAGTCAATAAATAATAACATTCATTGTGTAGTGAGATATTTTAACTACCAAAATGTGTTATAGTTAACAATTTCTACATCCAACAATAATTCAAGAAAATCATTTTCTGAGAGGGTGAAGTTTGTGGGAGTGATAAGAAAACCTGGTGTGATGAGATGTGGATAAGCCTGGGTCCATGGTCTGATGGATCCACTTCAGGTTGGGCCAGTTTAGCTTCACTGAAGACTTCTCATTCTCTGCCTAAGGCTGGAGTCATCTGCCATCACAGGTGTTGATCATCTCATTCACTCCTCTTCCCTCCTTGTTGGTTAGGTGTGGCACCAAGACATCACTGTTTAAAATTCATACAGGTATGTATAATCCTTTACAGCATGTTCATAGTGTGAACACAACATAACAAAACAAAAATGATAAGATCAGAAGAAGTATTGTTGTGTTACTTTGGGGTGGGTCAGAGATTATTACACTGGATGCAGCTTCTGTTGTCTGGTACCTGCTGTATGCATTTCCTCAGTGGACCTGTAGTTCAGTGAGTAGTGTACAGTCAGACACAGATAAGAGTGATAATGTGATGTTCCCTGAATCATGGTAATCAAGCTGACAGGCAAGATCAACACAAGTATGAGATGCATTTGTATAAATGGCATACATTTAAACATCCACATTACTCTATTTGTTCTACATTGTGTATATAATTGTTTATCTGTACTTTCCAAGGCAACTACTTCCTATTCTAAATCATTTCCTTGTTCCTGCTGTTGTGGTGTGGAGTTGTGTGGTGTGAAGTGTATTGTGTTGAGTTAACTTCTGTTGTGTGGGGTTCCATAGCTTGTACTAATTGTCCTCACATCTACATCAGTTAATATGAGTTTAACTCATCTAGTGTGCTTTTATTGTGGTTCATGTCCAACATACAGAATTTCTGATGTGTATTTGTTACAAAATGTAATCTATACAAGGTCATGACACAATATATTAGAAAAAAATTATTACTTAAAGTATTTTTCCCTAATACTCTCCTCCTCTCTGTCTACTTATACTTCTCCTACATCTTTTACCAGTGCATATCATGTCCATTCTGTTGGCGACACAGTTGGCTATAGACCAAGGTAATTATCACCCGTTAGTCTGAGCAGATTAAGTAGGTCGGCTATCACAAATGACGTTTGTGAACATAAACCTATTTTAAGCAATGCAGTTGATGTAGTGCGTTGTCTAAATAAAATCTGACACATGAATAAACTAATTTCTATCAAATACTATTTGTTTTCAATCCGTAAAGAGAAAAGGAAGAGTATAATTCCTGTTTCATTTCTTTAGATTGCAAAATAGACAGAATTAAGTACATTTTTAAGCAAGGTAGTGTTTCGTTTGCACCAGCTGACTATCTCTGCAGAAACGTTTTCCTAGAAGTTTTTGATGAAAAGCATTTGAGTGCATTGGAAATTTCATCTTGTACATTATTCTGTGATAGATTATAGTCATATGCACATAGTGAAGTTGTTAGATGTAGTGTAGAAAGTCAGAGTTTTGCAGTTTTGAGAAATTATAAGATGTCGGTTTCGCCGGGGAAGTGGCGCCAGTATTGAAGTTGCGATCGGCAGTTTTTCACATTTTCAGAGATTTATTTTATCAAAAATACAATTCATTGGACGCACAACACTGGATACCTTTACGTTATACATCTTGGTACCACTTAGATCTGAGAATCACGCGCTTACCTCAGACTAGATCAAACTGCCCGTTGTAAAAGTTTGAAAGTTGGACAACACATAGCTTTGGCGACTGCTCGCTCGCTCTGAAGTCATAGAAGTGCGCGGTTTTATTAAAGCGGCGCCCAAGCTGGGGGACGCTATATCCACGTGATGTGTCTCTACCAGTCACATTCTATTCTGTTGACGCTAACCCTTCTATTCTTATCCTGGCATCTGTCTGTCATTAGTATCGCTTAGTGCGTTCGATGTTCTACGGTGCTGTAATTGTTTCGATAATCTCTGGGTTGCTGTGTAACGTTGACGCGCTGAAAATGATGGATAGGTGAATATGTCACAGTATATTTTAAGTGCTTCATGGCAAGTATGAAACCTGTTTGCTTATTTCAGGACAGCAATGGCGATGCTGATCACACTTGGCGCCGACCCAAACGCAGTGGACACGAATGGGCGGACACCATTGATCCGAGCAATTGAATGTCAGGATGAACATTTAGTCAGCATGTTACTCGAGGTACGTAAGCTATGTAAACTTATCTCACTTCATCTCATTTTGTTTCTCTTGCACCTTGTGATGTAGATGTGAAGCAAAACAGCGGGAGTGTGCCCTTTTCTTGCTTACTTATTTACTTACTCACTTATTTGCCTACCTACTTACTTACTTACACACTTACTTGCTTACTTCCTTACTCACTTCATACTTACTTATTTACTTATTTAAATGCTAGTTACTTACTTACTTACTACTTACTTATTTTTTTATTCACATGCGTAGTTACTTATTCACTTAATACTTCCTTCCTTACTTACTTACTTACTCACTCACTCACTCACTCACTCACTCACTCACTCACTCACTCACTCACTCACTCACACACTCACTCACTCACTCACTCACTCACTCACTTACTTACGTACTTACTTACGTACGTACTTACTTACTTACTTACTTACTTACTTTCTTTCTTACTTACTTACTTACTTACTTACTTACTTACTTACTTACTTACTTACTTACTTACTTACTTACTTACTTACTTACTTACGTACTTACTTACTTACTTACTTACTTACTTACTTACTTCTTACGTACGTACTTACTTACTTACTTACTTACTTACTTACGTACTTACTTACTTACTTACTTACTTACGTACTTACTTACTTACTTACTTACTTACTTATTTACTTACTTACTTACTTACTTACTTACTTACTTACTTACTTCTTACGTACGTACTTACTTACTTACTTACTTACTTACTTACTTACTTACTTACTTAAATACTTACTTACTTACTTATTTACTTATTTACTTACTTACTTACTTACTTACAGCCAATGCTAATACAGCTTGATCATGTTCTCCTTCCAGTTGGGCGCGTCACCACAAGCGTGTGGAGAAAACGACGTGATGCCACTGTTCGCTGCCCTGTCCCTCACCAGAGTTGTCCCCAAAAACGCTAGCACCAGCATCGTCAGACGTCTGCTAGATGCTGGATGCAACGTCAACACGCCAAATAAAAGTGGCAGCAGCCCCCTAATATTCGTATGTTTACAGCACCCAGAAAATGTCGAGCTCATTGAGATGCTTCTTCAGCGTGGAGCTATGATTAATTTTCAGGTAATTACTGTAAAACACTGTTAGTGTGTCTAATGTATTTATTCAATTTCTGTAAGGGAAAAAAAAAAGGGGGGGGGGGGAGAGAGACGTGGCTGAGAGGTTGTGGTGTCTGCGTTAGACTCAGGAGGTATCGCATTTGATCTCAGCTTAGAGCTGAAAATTTATTGAAGAAGTCCTTGGTTGGTTAGTTAGTTAGTTAGTTAGTTAGTTAAGTAGGTAAGTAGTTAGTTAGTTAGTTTGTTAGTTAGTTAGTTAGTTAAGTAGGTAGTTAGTTAGTTAGTTAGTTAAGTAGGTAAGTAGTTAGTTAGTTAGTTATTTAGTTAGTTATTTAGTTAGTTATTTAGTTAGTTAGTTAGTTAGTTAGATAGTTAGTTAGTTAGTTAGTTAAGTAGGTAGTTAGTTAGTTAGTTAAGTAGTTAGGTAGTTAACTAGTTAGTTAGTTAATTAGTTAAATAGTTAGTTAATTACTTAGTTAAGTAGTTAGTTAAGTAGTTCATTAGTTAGTTAGTTAGTTAGTTAGCTAAGTAGTTAGTTAGCTAGTTAGTTGGTTAGTGAGTGAATGAATGAGTGAGTGAGTGAGTGACTGAGTGAGTGAGTGAGTGAGTGAGTGAGTGAGTGAGTGAGTTAGTTAGTTAGTTTGTTAGTTAGTTAGTTAGTTAGTTAAGTAGTTAGTTAACTAGTTAGTTAGTTAGTTAATTAGTTAAATAGTAAGTTAATTACTTAGTTAAGTAGTTAGTTAAGTAGTTCATTAGTTAGTTAGTTAATTAGTTAGTTAGTTAGTTAGTTTAGTTAGGTAGCTAAGTAGTTAGTTAGCTAGTTAGTTGGTTAGTGAGTGAGTGAGTGAATGAGTGAGTGAGCGAGTGACTTAGTGAGTGAGTGAGAGAGTGAGTTAGTTAGTTAGTTAAGTAGTTAGTTGGTTAGTTAGTTAAATAGTTGGTTAGCAAGTTAATTAGTTCGTTAGTTAGTTAAGTAGTTAGTTAGCAAGTTAGTTAGTTATCTAGTTAGTTGGTTGGTTAGTTAGCTAGTTAGTTATCTAATTAGTTAGTTAGTTAAGTAGTTAGCTAGCTAGCTAGTTAGTTAGTTAGCTTGTTCGTTAGTTAGTTAAATAGTTATCAAGTTAGTTAGTTAGTTAGTTAATTAGTTAGTTAGTAAAATAGTTAGTTAGCAAGTTAGTTAGTTAGTTAAGAGGTTAGTTTGTTAGCAAGTTAGTTAGTTAGTTAGTTAGTTAGTTAGTTATCTATTTATCTAGTTAGGTAGTTAGTTAGTTAGTTAGTTAGTTAGTTAGTTAGTTAGTTAGTTAGTTAGTTAAGTAGTTAGTTAGTTAGTTAGTTAAGTAGTTAGTTATCAAGTTATTTAGTTAGTTGGTTGGTTGGTTGGTTGGTTATCTCTTGGGTTGTTATCCTTGCACTCCGTACCCGCCCATAGGCGCTCAGTTCCTCCCTCCAACATATGCACCACCGTCGGGCGGCTTATTGTCCCAGTTCAGTGTTTGGTCGACGAGGCGCCTCATTCTCCCGATGTGCCACTCGTGTCTGGCCGTGCCAACTCTAACTTCCAAGTCTCTCATTTTCCACAACGAGTTGGATTCACTCACTGGCTTCAAAGTCCCCCGCTCTCGACATCTATCCAAAGGCGTTAATCACATTGGCACGATCTATGGGCTGGCCATCTGCAGGGGATGCAGAGCTAGCAAATTTATCAGCTCGTCTGTTTCCCTCAACTACCTTATGTCCCGGAATGAAGATGAAGGTGACTCTATGTGCAAATGACCTCCGTAGCCACTCAATTTAATGATACCATACGTCCTCCTGATCTGTCATCTGTCGGAGATTGGGGGGGGGGGGGGGTGAGATCGGATTCTTAGCCTTCTCAGATAAGGGCCAAAAATAGGAGGTTCAATGTGCAAGCTGTTCACGTTAGAATCCCATGGAAGCTCAAAATCGCAAAGAGTAGGCCGTAAGGTCACCGGCCTAGAAACAATCTTCTCTTCATAATCAAGGGTTGGTAGCCGACATTATGCTATCAGTGTCAAACATGGATGCTTACTGCAACTAATGAGCGCAAAATCATAACAATGAAGATAAGATGCCTTACAAGAGCTGCGGGAGTAACCCTGAGAGCTAGAATTAGGAATGAGGAAATGAGAAGACG
The DNA here is from genome assembly GCA_963921405.1 of Cepaea hortensis. Taxonomy (NCBI): domain Eukaryota; kingdom Metazoa; phylum Mollusca; class Gastropoda; order Stylommatophora; family Helicidae; genus Cepaea; species Cepaea hortensis. The sequence continues at coordinate 136,929,550 of OY992879.1, read as the reverse complement.
AATAGGTCGTAACCAGTCATGCACTTCATCTTCTTCTTCTTTCGTTCGCCTAAATTATGTTTATAGCTGCAATGTTGTCTCTTGTATGAATCTAACAGTCTTTTTTAGTTCATTCAGCGGTCCATAGAGTTTATCTTCCACTGTTGTCTCAACAGATTATATGGTTTAACCACCTCACAAGAATGACTTGGTACCATCTTCTAGAAAGAACCACATTCAAGAAATATAATGGATACAGGGCAAGGGAAAGACTATGTAAATGTTGGAGTGATGGTATCAAGAACAACCTTAGAGAAATGAATACCAACTTAAAAGTAACATTAGAAAAAGAGCTTAACAGATCTTTTACATCTGAATCTCAACACGTCAATCAGAGGAAGAGAAGAAGAAGAAGAAGAAGAAGAAGAAGAAGAAGAAGAAGAAGAAGAACAACAACAACAACAACAACAACAACAACAACAACAACAACAACAACAACAACAACAACGAGATGAAGAAGAGGAATATAGAACATGTTGCCTGAAATGGAATCTGTCTAGGGGACACGAATTATACACAGAAACATATCAAAGTCGGACAATTTGACCTTTTAGTTGCAAAACAAGGAAGAGAAACGGAGAAGTAGATTCAATTTCTGCAGGATTCACCCTGCATCCTGGTTGGTTAATATTATTATTATCGCCATCATCAGATCCTGTTATGTTTTGTATCTTGTTACATTTTCAATTATTGTTTGGGTTTTGTTATTGTGTCACAGTAACTTTCATAACATAGTACGGTGACCGACCTGTAGAATACTGAGTCTTTCAAATCAGGAAGTCTTGGTTTAAGTTCAGGATGCGTTGAAATGTTTTTTTTTTAAAACTTCTATTTTACTATCATCATCATCATTTTCAACTTTGGCCGTGTAACGTCATGAGGGGGAATAGTTGATGTTCCAGAGTCCAAAGAGTGGCACTGGCTTATGCCAATTCTTGTGATTACAGTGTCTTTGATGTCGTCAATCCATTTTTTCTTCTTCTTGGACTCCCTCTTCCCCTCGTATCTAATCTTCCTTGATGTAGCGCCAGTGCTGATAACTGGCGGTGTTGCCTTCTAACAAGATGGCCGAACAACTATCTCGTCTGCCTTTCAATATATGCGGCAGAATATGCGGCTAACTTTGACGTCAGTGAATCCACGTCGTTGCTCAGAATGAGAGACTAGAAGTTACCAGACACAAGAGGCATATCGGGGGAATAAGGGGCCTCGTCGACCAACACAGAACGGGCACTATTAGCCGCCGGATGCTATGTATATGTGGGGCGAGGGGGTTTGTGCACCTATGGATTTGTTCGGAGTGCAAGGATGATACCCCAACAGATAACTAACTAACTAACTA
>OY992879.1:136669845-136927969 GCA_963921405.1 Cepaea hortensis | reverse complement strand
CAATGCCTTCAGATGTTTCTCAGCTTGTCTGCGTATAGACCAGGTTCTCACACTAACAGAACAGCGCAGGCTCAATGTAACACTTCAACACTCTTTTTCTCGTTGCAATTGACATCTTTTTATTGGCCAATATGTTTCTCATCTTGCAAAAGGTTACCTTCTTCATGGCGATTCTTGTTATAACCATCAGATGAATGCTCCAAGATAGTTGTATCAATTCACTTGTTTAAGAATACTGCCATTTATCTTACACTGGACTTTTTCTTCCTTCTTATTTATAGTTACTTACATATCCTTTACATGACGTCGCAGTCAACCCCAATATTTTTGGACTGTTTGTGATTTCTTGGTGAGTTTACTTTCAGTAGTTTGCCATTACTTTCTGAACGAACGGCACTCATACCACTGTATGAAAACTAACACAAGGCGGTCTGCTGCTAAACCGTCCGCAGCTGTGTTTCTAAAGCGGTATACGGGATTATAAATTGCATCAGTAACCTGTTCGTAACAGAGCCTGTGTCCTTAGAGACGACTATAATAAGTGTTTTCTTACAATTCAACTCGAATCCTCGTTGTTGACTGTAAAATAACCGCATCTGCTGAATCAGTGGTTCTTAACCGGTGGGGAATTTCCCCCCCCCCCCCCCCCCCCCCCCCCCCCAGGGGGGAATTTTAGGGTTTCCAGAGGGGAATTCAGATTATTTCAAGATCGCGTTAATACAAGAACCGATTACTTGATATTGTTTTTCCCTTCATACTGTACGGTTCTGTACGTCTCAGCCTTCTAAAATTCAATTTATAAAGTAAGTAGACCCACAAATCATGTTTTATGTGAACGTCTAGACTTGTTTTAGTATGTGCTATTAAATTTAGCTTCCATTATTACGTATACTGTGTAGGGGAGGGGGCGGGACTTTTAGGTAGGAAATGCGAAAGGGGGAAGGACGTTCTGAAAATATGGTGAAGGGAGGCACGAGCCAAATTTTTGTGTAGGAAATACGAAAGGAGTGGGGGGGGGGGGGGGGGGGATGACGTTCTGAAAATATGGTAAAGGGGGGCACGGGCCAAAAAAGGTTGATAACCACTGTGCTAAATGTTGCAGATCTTATTCGTTGTCAACAATCCATACTGTATCGTCTTCATATCTTATATTATTGCTGTTATATCTCCAAAAGGTGATTCCACTCATATCCTCTAAAGTTTTAATAATATTTTCATTGAATAGGAAAGACGATCTGGAGATATTACCAATTTTTGTCGCACACCTCTTTTAATAGGCTGATATTGACCTACTTTGTTATCAATTTTCATGGCTGCTTGTTGAGATGAATAGGACATTATAATCTGCCGGTTGTAGTGACATCACTTAAAACCGTACTTTTTATTAGTTATATATTGTTTACCTTCTTTCAGAAACAATAAATATTGGTCACATCATTCGTTTACAAAATATTGACAAATCTTCTTTCAGTACTTCAGCAGTCACTGTATGTGCAATAGCATTTAAGAAAGAACACTAATATGTGTTACTCAGTTAACTATCACATTTGCTTTCTGAACGCATGAAACGAGAATACAAAACATGCATGTCATCATTTGTAAAGGACTGTTTGGTTGGTTGATCGATTGATTGGTTGGTTGGTTGGTTAGTTGGTTGGTTGAAGGTTGCTTGGCTGGCTGGTTGGCTGGCAATTTGGTTAGTTCGTTAGCTAGTTGGTTGGTCGGTTAGTTGGTTGGTTGGTTTGTTTTTTGAGAAATTCTCTAGAATACTGTGAATGTTAATTCACAGTCTACCAATGGATTGAAAAATGGCCATATAAATTAGAAGCAGCTCGACATTGTCGTATCTTCTTCTTCTTCTTTTCGTTCATCCGGAGTGTTTTTTCAGATGTGATTGCGGTGTGTCTGTTATGCGCCCTTGGGCCGAAACCCGTAGGCCAACACATCGACTTTAGCGTGCTTTTTTGACCAGGTAGCATTCCTGGGAGACTCTCACTTTTGTGGTGCCATCTACAACCATGCTGGCCAAGTTAGAACGGTCGAAGACAACGGTCATCCCTCAAAGGAAGGCAGGGACAGTCCATAGCATTTTCCGCCATCCAAGGTTGCTTCCATAGTTGCAGGGCCGACACATAACGCCCTGGTTCTGGGCTAGCCGAGGGAATCGTCACTTCCTACTCATGGCTGCTTTAAATCCTCACTTCAATATATTGGTAATTTCGTTTGCCCCGGGCCATTCCCGCACAAACCAGACAGGTTTGCAGAAGGTATCCACTCAGCGAGTTTTCGGACATGTGCTTGTCGTTGCGCCCGTCAGAGCTGTTCCAGGCACGACAGACATTCGGAAAACTACCTAGTCAGAGCTGTTCCGAACAAGAGCGGCATTCGGAAACTAGGTAGTCAGAGCTGTTCCTAGCACGAGAGACATTCGGACGAGACATTTCACTCGGACGTAAATGCGTAGTGTCAATTTTTAGTTTGCCACCCGTAGGACGACACTTCCGGCTTCCGGTGGGCATTTTTTAATGAGGTTAGCCTTCCTCGGGTTTCGAGACTCTTGTTTCGGCTTCCACACAGCAAGCTTTCGCTTCGGGCTGCCACGTAATGGATTCGCAAGACAGGCGTTCCATTTCGTGTCAACGAGACAATTTTCCACCTTTGACTACACTCACTCCATGAGTGTGGTTACAGACTATCGGACGTCTGCGAGACGTGCAACCGAGGTGTTTTTCCACCTTTTGTACTCACTCACGAGGTAGGCTACATGTGCTGCCGGCTCAGCACCTTACCTCCGTGCGTCTGTGGGCGAGTAACGGTCAGGCCCTTTCATCCGGGGATACCTCATATCCCCCAGTTAAGAGCCATCGAACGAATCTGCGCCGAGCATGTAGCGTTCTCAGCACATCATCACAATTTTGATGTAGGTTTGTGTCGGCTAGGCTCTCACTTCCGAGAGTTTATGGCTTAGAGACGTTCAGCCATACACCTCGGATGGGAGCCTTAGAGGTTATGCCCGAACTGAGATTTAGGGATCGTTTGCCTGATTTTGACTGCTATCCTCAGTCTTACCCGCAGAGCAGCAGGTTGTATCTCTCTTAGTCTGGTCCCTATCCCACGAGCCGTCCGATATGTAGTTTTCACCCATCGGCAAGCACATGGGGTCGATGGGACACGCAAGCTCCCCCACCACGTCAAGGTGGAGACACATCGGGGGAGACATTGTCGTATAAGTTAGCAATATTATTGTTTAGGATGTCAATATTATCCTGCACGTTGTATCACAGTGTAGACAAACCACATGACGTCACAGTAGGAATATAAAATTGAACGCCCCAGTAGTGACATACATCATATAGAAATGGTTATGTTATTCGTTATATTCTTGCGGTAAAGAAATGAAACCTTGATAAATTCATTGGTGAATGTAGCTGCTACCTCAGGTAGTAAATCAAACTGGTAGGAACTTTCGAATGAGTCCTGTGACAGATCATTGTCGACCCAGTCAAGCACACAGAGTAGTGATCCCAGAGTTGATTGTAGTCACTTGAATGCACCGCCATGGGAAATCGCCCATTGCCTATGAGTGACAAAGGTGGGTTCTGGGCATGAGACAAGGTTGAGCACTCGACATTATTCATAATGTGCTCTAGTTCCAGAAAGTGAAAAGGTTGCGTGTCCTTTGTTGGACGTTGCAATCAACCCAGCGGCTATTTCATGTTTGTTATTTACTATATAGATGCAATAAGGCAAACCAACTCATTGGACAAAAACACTATTTAGCATCAATACTAAAGAACAAACACGTATCAGTAGATACTTTAAAAAGAAAAAGCACACACTCTAAAACACTATCTTCCTACCAACTCTATGCTACCAATGCCAAGCCTGGACAATGACAGAAAAAGAGAAAACAACGGAAATTAGATTCCTGAGAAGAATACTCAGTGTATCAAGAAGGCAGAAAATCAGAAATGATGAAATCAGGACTAAAGTGGGGGTTATAGCAGCGATAGATTTTATTTAAAAAAAAAAAAAAAAGTTAAATGGTTCGGCCATATATCTAGGCTACCAAGTAATACTCTACCACAACAAGCAATAATGTACAGACCAAATGGAACCAGAAGAAGAGGCCGGCCATGTAAACGATGAACAGAGGGAATAACCGAGTCCGTCGGAGTATCGATACATGAAGCCTATAAGCGGCACGGGCACTCTCCCGCTGTTTATGCTTCACCTCAACACCGCACTGTACAAGAGAAAAAGGATGAGATGAGATGAGATGATTTACTAGGTAGTTTTATGTTCAGTAGCTTGCCATTGATTTCTGAGCGAGATTTCAACATTTATATCCAAATAATCTGCGTTTGGAACGAACCATCCACTGCGGTCATCAGAGAAAGTGTAAGTTGAAGCTCCAGCACATTAAACATGTCGGCTACGGTTTTTATTAAATGTTTTGCGTATCCTTTTACAGGACTTAGCTGTCAACAGCAGCATCTTTCAGCTGTCTGTTGATCTCTTGGCAAGATTACGCTCAGTAGTTTGCCATTGCTTTCTGAGCGGCCGGCTCAGTATCCGCAAGTCACGAGCGGGGGTCGAACCACCTCAGTTCTCGCTCCGCTGCGAGACTCTGCGTGATAAACGGGATTACAGAGAGAAAGTGTTGTAACCCCACAGCCAGAGAGACCGGCTCGGCTACGGTTACCTCCCAAAAAATATCAGTTCTACTAACATTCTTGTATTGATTTTAATAAGTAATAGTTTACTCAGTATACGTTTACATTATGTTTACAAACTTCTCACTGGTGTCGGTTTCCTTTTCTTCAGGGATCATCAGAGAACGTTGTCACAACTACTTGCATGTGGCGCCAACCCAAACATTGTGACACACGTCACTAATCCTGACTATCTGATGTACACAATTGTTTGCCACGGGAAATACAACGAGGCACGAGAACTGTTGGCTGCAGGTACACTAAACTATTTTTTGTTTTTTTTTGGTTTTTGTTTTTAAAGTTGCATATCCTTGACATAACGTTGCAATCAACACCAGTATTTTACTGCCGTTGTTGATGTCTTGCCAAGTTTTACGTTCAGTAGTTGAGTGCCATTGATTTCTGAACGACTGGCTCCAATATGAACAGTTAAAACCAACGCACACGGCCTGCTGCCAAATCGGCCATGTTTCGAACGCAGGTAAGCGGCATTACGAATCGCGTCCGCAACGTCATCACCACGGAGATCGGCAAACTATCAAACTATATTACCCAATTTAATATACAGTATATATATATATATATATATATATATATATATATATATATATATATATATATATATATATATATATATATATATATATATCAAAACTTCACTCTTTTTTATGACAAGTTAGGGCAATTATGGGTTCCGTCCCCCCAGCGGCAAGATTACTTATCTCTCACTGGTATTACTCTGGGTTCAATCCCCACAGCAGCCAGATTACTTGTCTCCCACCGGTACGATTCTGGATTCAATCCCCCACAGTGGCCAGATTACTTGTCTCCCACCGGTACTACTCTGGCTTCAATCCCCCACTGTGGCCAGATTATTTGTCTCCCACCGGTACGACTCTAGGGTCGATCCAACTTCATTATTACATGGGTACCAGACAATTAACAGAATTTCATGGGAAGGAAAAAGGACGTGGAAGGGAACTGTCCACCCCACCTCACACGCCAAGACCTAGAATATATGAAGACATAACACGTGACACCCCAACGGCAGTATTTGCTGCTGTGAGACTACCTTTCCTTGTACCTTTATATTAACGATTTATCTGCGATTTTAACACCTTACTTTCAAATTAACGGGGGTTCTGCGGTTTTAACACCGTCTTCATATTAACGATCTTTGTATGATTTGAACACCTTGTCATCACATTAGTGTTATGTGAAATTTATAATCAGTTTCACAGTAATGGATGCTATGTTTTTATTTGTTTGTTGTTGTTGTTTTTTTTTAATAAGTTTGCTCGCCTTCTTTACCCACATTGTCAAAGAACATTTCGAGCCAAAATAGGCCTTACCAGCCATCTTAGAACTCACAGCTGCAAACTTTCAACCCCACTGGATGAAATGAATGGTCATCATCATTCTTGATGGACACGTGCTAATAACTCTAGCCTAGTACATACACTTGCTATTACTTCTAGTACCACTGGACTCATTTTTACATGTGCATTAGCTTTTCCTATTACCAGTGTCCCTCGCCATCAGGCAAACCCACTCCGACTTCAGAGGTATTTGTAATTTACGTCCCCAAGTCAAGGCAGAGAAGCCAACATTCAAATCACAAGTCCCGGGAAGGTTAACCCCGTCAACAAATGCCCGCAGAAGTCGGATGTGTCGGCCTAACGGCGCAAGAAACAGCTCTGCTGTAAACAGGCACAACGCAGTCACATCCGAAAAAAAAAATACGGATGAACGCAGAAGAAGAAGAAGAAGAAGAGGAAGAAATCACAATTGAACGGTGTAGGGGTTGAACTTGCTACCTGGGCATCCGCACACTGAAGGTTTAAGAGCGAGCGTTCTTATCCATTCGGCCATGCCGACCCTTGCAGGTGATTCTAACACTATATCTTTACATTTTCTTCACAGGTGCAGAGCCGGTGCTCTCAACTGAAAGTCATCACGAGTGGCAGTCCCAAACGTCCGCCTTGTTGACCGTGCTTCTTCAGGGAAACCTACATTTCGCGAAGCTACTGGCAGATGGACTATTCTACACTCAAAAGGAGATCAGCTTCCTGTCCAGTTTGAGTCCTTCCACACACAGAAGAGTAATGAAGCCAGCAAACGTGAATGAAAAGGCTCCCAAGGGAGGTTTTGCTGACAGATTGAAGAAATCCAGATCAAGGCCTGATTTGTTTGAGCTGAACTCCAACTTAAGCTTGGACGCTAATGGCAATATAACTGCTAAGCAGTTCCGAAGAAGTCAGTCGTCAGACACACTTATGAGTTCGTATCACCATTCAACGCATACACACTTTCACGATAAGGAGATAACAAATTCTCTATCAAACAATTTGTACATGAACATCAATGAAAAGTCAAATGTACTTAAAAAGTCACACAGCAGAAGGCTAGATTTGGAGATCGAAGAAACAATACTTGAAAGTGAGATAGAAGACAAGGCAAAGGTGGACACCAAAACACGTAAGTTTATAGAAGAACTGTGTGCTAAAGTTCCCAGCCTGCAAGCTCTCAGCAGAAGATCAATACATCGAGCAATAATGTACCCTGGAGACAGAACTGTCATTGTCAGTCAGTTACCGGTTAAGCCTAGTCTTCGGCAATACATTCTGTTTGAGATGCCAGAAGAAAGGCCGGTGTTCAGGTTTAGCACACATGAGATTCTGTATGTTTGAAGAAATGACGAACATTTGGAAACCCACGAGGCCAGCAACTTAACAAGACTGATTAATGTGTACGTATTTATTGGTACTGGAAGAACAAGAAAGAAAAATACATATTTCTTTCCTCCTTGTTTGCTCTCCATTAAATACTGATGAATCTACTCCTAGTTGTAAATATAGACGTACTGTGCCAGTGTACAGTTGGGTTTCAATGTCTTTCAAGCTTTATTATAGTGTTCTTTGACAATGTCATGTGTAGCTTGGGCTGGTCGGTCACATTCTCCACAGTTCTATTTGTGACTGAATAATCAATTGTTCTCATATATTGCAAATTATGACAACCGGATTGATCTCCGGGCAGACGTTGCAGGAAGAATAATACAAACTGACTTTTCTGAATCAATAACATAATAACAGCTTAATAATGTTGGTTATTTCATTCACCACGTGATTATTTCATTAACATATGTCATTTTGTTTTATTCTCATAGCTCGTTGCTGCATTCACGTATTTCGGTATTTCATTCTTACTAGTTATTTCAAACATACCAGTTAATCAAGGGGTGAAGAAAAAACATTAGAGCTGGATAGGACATGCATTGACAAAACCTGAGAATATTAAACATAGAAAGACATTTGTCTTGAGTTCTCGGGAGTAACGAAACAGAGGAATACCTACAAACACAAGAAGAGAAGTAGAGAGGGAAATGAATAATATTGGGAGAACATGAACGGGGCTGCTTGTGGTAGATAAGAATAGGGTGTGAGTTGGTTGAGGTGCTCAACCCTGTGGTGGCTAAAGTGTGATAGAAAAAGTTATTTTATTCTTACAGGTTTTGTTTCGTTTATAATGGTCTAGTTTTGCTGTATCCTTAAACTCTGCTGACTCCCCTCTATGTATGCACCCCTAACTGTTTGCACGCCTTTAGTTTTACTTTTTATAATTTGGCATCTTTTACAACTGAACTTCTGTGCAGCCTCTCTAGAAACAGAGCAAGTGCCATGGCCTAACAACTGTTGGTACCAATCCTTTTCTGTTTACCTTTTAATGTTTAATTAAATTGTCAAATTTCATCTGTATGTTTAGAGCTGTTTATGTTTTTTTTTTCCTGATGAAAATCACTAAGAACAAAACATCGATTCGTTGTGTTGTAACTTATTTTTAACTTATTTTTACGATGTTATTATTATCATTGCTATTTTTACACTGTGATGTCCGTTTGCCGGATTTGCGTTCGTTGTAAGGTATATACACTGTCTGCCTTAGGAAGCTATTGAAGATTAAATGGCAAGGCAAGATCCCAGACACTGAAGTCTTAAAAATAGCGTCCATGCCCAGTATCCACACTCTACTAATGAAGAATCAGATTCGCTGGGTTGGTCACCTGACTCGCATGTCAGATCACAAGTTCTCTAAACAATTTTTTTTTTTGGTTTTTAACAGTGAGCTGCGATGTCGTAAACGCTCCGAAGACGGTCTGAGGAAACGCTTTAAAGATACTGAAGATCTCACTAACAGCTTGTGATGTTGTTTCCCCGAGAAGAGAGTGGGATCAACAAGCACATCTTTAAACTGATTATCTGTTGGGATTATTGACTGACTTTTCGTCTACACTCCTCTCTTCTGTCTTCCCTTCCATATATCTCTTTCTTTCACTCTCTCTCTATTATTCTCTCAACACATACCTCGACAACAGTTCTTTTCCACATTAAATAAAAGATTTAATTCAAAACTATGTCTGGTGTATGTGTGGATATTGTCTGTGTAGTTGCTAGTGTATTCTATTGTTGGTGACAGAATGAACTCAGAATGTCTATCAGCGGTATCTTCTCGCCAGTCATTCTTCACGATTACAGGACATCACATCAAACAGGACAGAGCTCACCCGGGATGATCCGTAGGCTTGAGTCTGATGGTAAATCCGTTAGTGAAATGAAAACAAACTGTTCATCACTGAGTCACCGTATTGCTATAAAAGTCCCGTAAGTTTATGACTGTGCCCAAACCGGTTTCATGATATTAAGTATCCATCATCGAGAAAAAACACCACAGTGTCAATGTTCTTCCTATTGTCTATTATGATTATCACTATTGTCTTTGTCTATTCCTTCTACTCTATGTATGCAAGTCGTATGTAGGTTGAAGTCTCTGCTTGCCCCACCTTAACATCTCTTTCTGTTTAGGAGCCCCAGTGGTATATGAGTGTTAGCATACAGTCTTCTGTATTTTACTGGATGTTAGTATTTGTTCATCTGAACAAACTGTTTAGGTTCTTTCTGGATCTAAGTATGGACTTTATTGGTTCAAGTAGAGTATTTTTTCCTTTCTTCTCTAATGTCCCTAGAAACTGGGAACCTGTGGATGAATATAACAAGTCGAGTGGTAAGCGTCCGCCCCTTACTCCTAACTTATGCAAGTGTCCTTCTCCAGCCATAATGACAAGGCTTTCGAAGTCACCATCAGCATAAGACATAAGAATTCACCTCAGTCTAAAACACCCACTAATAATATGTAATGATAAAGGTAATACACGCTCATCTATATTCCTATTCTAAAACTATATTTTAATATACCTTATACACATCTATGTTCCTTTATAGAATTAATGTAGATCCACGAATCAAAATTAATCCGCAGCCAAGCACTTTATCCCATTATAAGGGAGGATATTTCTTTTCATTACAGGACACATAATTCTATCGTTCCGTCCAGTTGGGGAACACACACTAAACTCACACAAAGAAGTGGCCCCTCTCTTTAGATCATCTTTGTCCCATCGTCCTTGACATTGCTGGACAAAGCAAATTCAGACTTCATTATCCCTTGTCAGTGGAAAATTTCTGATCTCGAACTTTTCCGTTGTTTAATACAACCAAACCGCATTCTGCTGTCCAGTCTTAGTCGCAAACCTACCTCCAGAACGCAATAGGCTGGTCCATGATACTGTCTGTCTTTGTAGCAAACCAATTTTTCCACTCTACATGTCACCTGTGTTGTAGTCGACTCTCCCGCCTTGACCTACATACACATGCGCTGGTCAATCCTTTGTGGTTATCCTTCTGTTTCATTAACCCTTCTCCCACCTGGGTCCGCTGTATACAGTCGTCGATCTGGGAATCACTAACATTCAGCATTTCACGACATAGGCCCCCTCTTAAGAGATTAGACCGCGTCGAATCTTTCTCACTGTAGGTTTGATTCCCATGATCCACAACCCTAGGCTTCTTCCTCTGGATCTGGATGTCTGGATAAGAAATCTGCTCCTACATTCTCCTTTCCCGGGATGTATTCCACTGTGAAGTGGTATGGTTGCAGCAACAATGACCTTCTCATCAGTCTGGCGTTTAACTTCTGTGATGTAGCTAGGAACATCAAGGGTTGATGATCTGACTGGACCGTAAACTGTACTCCGTACAAGTATGGTTGAAATTTTTGTACAGCCCATACGAGTGACAAGCACTCTCTTTCAACCGTTGAATAATTTTTCTCTGCCGGTAGAAGTTTCTTACTGGCATACGCTACCGGTTTCAAAATTGAAGCATCGTCTATTCCTTCTTGTAATAAGGCTGCTCCAATACCGATCCCACTCGCATCTGTTCTTAGCACAAATGGCTTTGTGAGGTCTGGAAGTTGTAGAACTGGCTTGTTCACCAACGCTTCCTTTAATTGACTGTAGGCCTCCTCACATTCTGGCGTCCATATAACTGCATCTGGAAGTCCTTTTTTTAAGGTCTCTGTTAATGGATTTCCCAGTTCGGTAAAATGAGGAATGAACTTTTGATAAAATCCACACAATGATAGGAAGGATCTTATATCTTTCTTTGTTTTAGGCCTCGAAGCTCGTCTGACTTTTTCCAGGTTCTTCGCCTCCGGGACAATTTTCCCGGGAGTGATGGTATGACCTAGAAATTCCAGAGTTTGGTAACCAATCATGCACTTGGTTGGTCGCGCCGTCAGCCCGGCTTCCCGGAGCCGATCGAAAACTCTCTCTAAGGATCCCAAATGGTCATCGAATCTGTCACTGGCAATCAGTATATCATCCATGAATGAGATAATGGCTGTGTCACGTAGAGGATCCAACAACGCTCTCATCATGCGAGTAAACACACTAGGCGCATTACTGAGTCCAAAAGGCATGACATTGAACTCATAGTGTCCAGTAGGTGTGCTGAAAGCTAGTAGATGTCGAACTTCTGGTTTGACCGGGATCTGATAATAACCCCTACTCAGATCTACTTTAGAGAAATACTTGGCCTTATGGAGCCTTGCGAACAACTGGGTTGGATTCGGCAACGGTTCCACTTGGAACTGGGTATGACTATTTAAAAGTCTATAGTCAATGCACAGCCGGTGTTCTCCACTCGGTTTTCGTAACAACACCACTCCAGCATTATAAGGGGATGTGGATGGTGCAATCACCTCATCCTCCAACAGTTTCTGTATCTCCTCCTCCAAAGCCTTCTCTTTAGCAAATGGTACTGGGTAGATTTTTTGGCGAACCGGATCCTGCGTAGTTAAGGTCATCTCGAACTCAACCAGCTCCGTCCGTCCTGGTTTATCCGTCAGGATCTGCTTATGGGATTTGAGAACCTGGCCAATTTTTTTCCTCTCTTGAAGAGTCAGATCAGGGTTCACCTGTACTTCCCGATAAGTTTCCTGGTTTATTAGAGGATACTCCCTCCCCTCATCTGGTCCGGTTTCAGTTTCCACTGCTACCGCCATTGCCATGAGATGGGCTGCTCCTTCCCGGGTTCTTTCTGCATATTTTCTCAAGAGATTAATATGAAAAATCTTCGATTTTCCCCGGATCCGTATTTGATAGTTGGTTCTGGATACCATCCTTTCCACGGGAAATGGTCCTTGCCAGCCTATCTCCAGTTTGTTGTTTCCCGTTGGGAGTAACAACAAGACTTTGTCTCCCACCTCAAGAGCTCTGTCTCTAGACCTACGGTTATAGTATTCCGCATGTCTCTTTCTGGCCTTTCTCAAGTTTCGAGTGGCCAGAGCCCAGCCCGTGTGAAGTTTTTCCTTCAGTTCCTCCACGTATTTGTACGAGGAGATCACCTCTTCTGAGGTTTCTTCTTCCGTCCAACTCCTCAATAACGCTTCCAATGGTCCCTTGATTGGTCGACCAAACAGCAGAGTTGCTGGCGGTACTCCTGTTGAGCCATGTGGCACTTCCCTATAAGCAAAAAGGGCTGCCGGGATGTATTCATCCCACCTATCCGGTTTTTCCTGGGCCAATTTCCTGAGCATTGTCATCAACGTGCCGTTGAAACGCTCTACTTGTCCATTATCTTGAGGGTGGTAAGGACTGGTATGTATATGGTTGGAGTGGAACACCCCAAATACCTCCTCCATGAGTTTCCCACAAAACTGTGACCCATTATCCGTCAGAATCTGATTAGGGAAGCCTAATCTGGTAAAAACCTCCATCAAGGCATCAGCCACTCTTTTCGAGTCAATGGTTGACAATGGTATGGCTTCACTCCACATTGAACAGCAATCCACCATAGTGAGGATATACATGTTCCTCTTCTTAGTCCTAGGAAGAGGCCCCACGATGTCGATAGCTACCCTCTCGAAAGGAGAGTTCATAACGGGCATTTCACCTAACACCACCGGCGCTGTCCAGTGTTTTGGGGCCACCCGCTGACACTCTGGGCATGACTTTACATACCGACTCACATCTCCCGTCAATCCTGGCCAATAATAATGACAGGAAATCCGCTGCATGGTGGCGGCGATACCCATGTGTCCACTGAACGAAATGGTATGCCCCATCTGAAGAATTTGGGCACGGTAGGCCTTCGGGACTACCAATTGACCGTGTAGGTTGTCTCCCCTTCCGGCTCGCCGGTATAGTAGCCGATTCTTCATGTAGTACTGTCCGCGTTTGGGTGGAACAGCACTCTTCTGCAACTTCTTGTAGCACGGACGTAAACTATCATCCTCACTCTGGGCCGTTCGTAACTCCCCTGGCATTGGGTTTGAAATCCTTTCCTCTGCCTGATCCGTTTCCTTCTGAGAGCGTGTCTGCATAGCTCCCATGTGAATTGGTTCCTTAGGCATTCCCAGAAAGACATACCGGCAACCGAGGATGACTGGAAATATGGGATCACTCAATACGGCGGCCTTGATTGTGCCCGTGACGTATCTTGACCGAATCTCCACTTGAGCAATGGGTAACTTCATGGCTACAGCACTCTTAGTCGCAGGCTGTATCTCCATGGTCTCCCCTGTGAGTTGTTCGGGGGATACTAGATCCGCCGAAATCACCGCTTCCCCATCCAGTCCCGTATCGTATAAACATTGGACTGCTTGTCCATTCACCTCAATCAATTCCACCACCGAGGGTCTCCCTTGGTCCGGAATGTCCTCCCCCTCCTCGACTTTTCCCTGGGATTCCTCGAGGGGTTCATCGAGGTGTGTTTCGAAGGGACCATCATTTGCCTTGCCTCGGCATTCTGCAGTCGTATGGGTTTTCGACCTGCAGTGTGTGCACCATGTTCCCTTCCTATGTTTCCGTGTGTCCTTTTTGTTCCTTTCTCCTTCATCGACCTTAGCCTTGTCTGTGATCACCTTCTTATGATTCACTTGGCATGCCGCGAAGTAAGGATTTTTCGGTTTCGATCTGCAGTCTTTTGTGTTGTGAGATGCCGCCTTGCAAATCGAGCACCACTTCTCGGACCACGGTCGTTTCGCTGGAGAATTCGAGGTGTTCTTGGTTCCTTCCTTCACCTTCTCGGAACTCTCCGTTGACGTCTTTTTATAAGGTTCCCCTTTAGTTTCTTTTCCGTTCGTCGATTTCCTTCGGTCTTGTTTTTCCTGCCCTTTGCTTTGTGTACTTAGTTCTGCCGCCTCCCCATGTACCTCTACGAATCGCTCCGCCAGCTTATTCACAACATCAATCCGTTCCGCCCCTTGTTCTCCCAAGAAGGTTCTGAGAGGTTTCGACATTTGCTTTCGCATCTGGTCGACCACCATCATCTCTTCGAGACTCTCATAATCCCTCTTGAATTCTGCCAAGTCCATCCATTTCTGGAGATAGGATTTCAGCCTTAGACTGTATGCGGCGAATAGCTCTCCCGGCTCTCGTCTAGACGATCTAAACTTTTTCCGATATGTTTGTGCTGTGACTTCATAATGTTTCATCAAAGCTGCTTTCAATTCCTCGTACTGATTTTCCTGTCCTGGTGGTAGGCGTGTGTAGACCTCGTACCCTGAACCACGTAACGCCTGGGATACTTTAAGAGCCCATCTGGATCTTTCCAGTCCCATAGCGATTGCCATAGCCTCGAACCGATCCAAAAACTGGAATATCTTTTCTTTACTTTCATCATAGACTGCTAAAGGAAACTTCATGGCATGGTAACCCTGTCCAATCATGTGGGTTGCCCCAGGTGAAGATGAACTTCCTTCTGCTGCATCTATTTCACCCTTAGTTTGTGTCTTGAGTTCTAACTCTTTCAAGCGGTATTCATGTTCCATTTCTTGTCTCCTGGCAGTCTGTTCCATTTCCAGTTTCTTGGTCTCCTGTTCCAGTTCCAGTCGCTTGGTCTCCTGTTCCAGTTTCTTGGCCTCTTGTTCCATTTCCATTCGTTTGGTCTCCTGTTCCAGTTTCTTGGCCTCTTGTTCCATTTCCATTCGTTTGGTCTCCACCTCTATTCTTCTCACTTCCAACTCGGCTTTCCGGTCTTCTCTTTCCCCTTTACGAATCTCTCTCTCTCTTTCTTGTATGTAATCAGTTAGCTCGGTACCAGCTAACCCAATTTCCTCCCCGTTTGCTCTCAGTTCTGCTGTAGTTACTTTAGGAGTTGCCATAGTTACAGCAGATAAGTCAGCACGTTGAGTAAAGATCCCTCAAGGCAGAAAAGAAGTACTCACTATACAATTATATTCCACCTAGAACCTATATCATTATCTATGTCTATCTAATATAATAAACCTACGACCCCCCACAGTACATCACAACCACTCTCTCATCCACAAGAGGAGACATAGGATAAAGACTTATGCAGACGTGTGACCGTGTGACTAGGTATGTAATGTGTCTTACCACCTATCCACATTCACTCTGTCTGGAACTTTTTCACTGTAAAGTCACCAGCATTAATGAACTGTTTCCACCATAAATGTAATGGCACCATATATCCAATGGACGTCCTTCCATTAAAAGTCATCAATATATACTTCTTTTTCTTTTATTCCAATCAGTATGTCCCAACATGCAGGTACTCCGTTATGCCTGTGCCAATATGCAGGTCATATGGGTATAATGTATGTACGTATCCCGCTCGCTCCACCAATTATGTGATGTTGTTTCCCCGAGAAGAGAGTGGGATCAACAAGCACATCTTTAAACTGATTATCTGTTGGGATTATTGACTGACTTTTCGTCTACACTCCTCTCTTCTGTCTTCCCTTCCATATATCTCTTTCTTTCACTCTCTCTCTATTATTCTCTCAACACATACCTCGACAACAGTTCTTTTCCACATTAAATAAAAGATTTAATTCAAAACTATGTCTGGTGTATGTGTGGATATTGTCTGTGTAGTTGCTAGTGTATTCTATTGTTGGTGACAGAATGAACTCAGAATGTCTATCAGCGGTATCTTCTCGCCAGTCATTCTTCACGATTACAGGACATCACATCAAACAGGACAGAGCTCACCCGGGATGATCCGTAGGCTTGAGTCTGATGGTAAATCCGTTAGTGAAATGAAAACAAACTGTTCATCACTGAGTCACCGTATTGCTATAAAAGTCCCGTAAGTTTATGACTGTGCCCAAACCGGTTTCATGATATTAAGTATCCATCATCGAGAAAAAACACCACAGTGTCAATGTTCTTCCTATTGTCTATTATGATTATCACTATTGTCTTTGTCTATTCCTTCTACTCTATGTATGCAAGTCGTATGTAGGTTGAAGTCTCTGCTTGCCCCACCTTAACATCTCTTTCTGTTTAGGAGCCCCAGTGGTATATGAGTGTTAGCATACAGTCTTCTGTATTTTACTGGATGTTAGTATTTGTTCATCTGAACAAACTGTTTAGGTTCTTTCTGGATCTAAGTATGGACTTTATTGGTTCAAGTAGAGTATTTTTTCCTTTCTTCTCTAATGTCCCTAGAAACTGGGAACCTGTGGATGAATATAACAAGTCGAGTGGTAAGCGTCCGCCCCTTACTCCTAACTTATGCAAGTGTCCTTCTCCAGCCATAATGACAAGGCTTTCGAAGTCACCATCAGCATAAGACATAAGAATTCACCTCAGTCTAAAACACCCACTAATAATATGTAATGATAAAGGTAATACACGCTCATCTATATTCCTATTCTAAAACTATATTTTAATATACCTTATACACATCTATGTTCCTTTATAGAATTAATGTAGATCCACGAATCGAAATTAATCCGCAGCCAAGCACTTTATCCCATTATAAGGGAGGATATTTCTTTTCATTACAGGACACATAATTCTATCGTTCCGTCCAGTTGGGGAACACACACTAAACTCACACAAAGAAGTGGCCCCTCTCTTTAGATCATCTTTGTCCCATCGTCCTTGACATTGCTGGACAAAGCAAATTCAGACTTCATTATCCCTTGTCAGTGGAAAATTTCTGATCTCGAACTTTTCCGTTGTTTAATACAACCAAACCGCATTCTGCTGTCCAGTCTTAGTCGCAAACCTACCTCCAGAACGCAATAGGCTGGTCCATGATACTGTCTGTCTTTGTAGCAAACCAATTTTTCCACTCTACATGTCACCTGTGTTGTAGTCGACTCTCCCGCCTTGACCTACATACACATGCGCTGGTCAATCCTTTGTGGTTATCCTTCTGTTTCATTAACCCTTCTCCCACCTGGGTCCGCTGTATACAGTCGTCGATCTGGGAATCACTAACATTCAGCATTTCACGACACAGCTTTTGGAATTCATCATGACACTTGGGAGACTGCTGTCAAAGACCGAAATTCGTGGCGTACATCATTACGCAAAAGTGTAGTCACTTTTGAAGCAAACAGGAATGCAAGAGCTGTGGAAAAAAAAAAAAAGTAGACAAAAAAAACAAAAAAACACCACAGGAGATCCTCCTCCTGAAACATCAAGCATTCTTTGCCCACATTGGCAAAGAACATTTCGAGCCCAAAAAAAAGCCTTATCAGCCAGCCATCTTAGAACTCACAGTTCCAAATTTTCAACCCCACTGGATGAAATGCATGGTCATCATCATTCTTGATGGACAAACACCACACTGTGTGCGTTTATTATCTCGCACATATTTTTCGCAGGAATCACACACACCAAACTGTAATCATTTTGTTCTCTTGATTACCTTCACAAGTGGCAAACCGTGCAAGAACACACTCAGCTGTGTTTTTCCCTCACTACAGACTAGATGGAACTTACACTGGAGTGGTCGGGTGATAACATCCATCTTTTGATAGAACAACGCATACACATGGGGGTCGCAGTAACGAAGTCACTATCACGTCTACCTGCTGATCTAGTGGTCTTGTGTTCCAATCCTCATTGAGACTTTCATCCATCCATCATGTGCCGTGCCGATAAGCGTGGGTAGTCATGTTTTGCCATCTCACTCGACCACCAGAGTCGTAGATCATCTCCGTGTTTCTGTCTCGACCATGCCACGTGGCCAAGCCATCCAGGTATTTACTTCTCGGTCTTCTCCTTGGTCTCTTCCCTTCGATCTTGCTAGTTGTCACCAAGATCTCCAATCCATTTCTTCTCATAACATGCCCAACAAATTTTGATTGTCTACGTCTAATGACTAAAATCAGTTTACGATCTTCATTTGTTTCTTGTAGGACTTGTTCATTGGTTTTTCTGTCTGTCCGTGGTATTCTTTGCATTTTCCTCAGAAATCACATTTCCACAGCCATCAGATGTTGTTCAGCTTGTCTGCTCATTGTACACGCTTCACATCCATACAAAAGTACAGGTTCTATGTAGCACTTCGACATTTTTTCTCGTTTCACGAGACTTGGGATGTTTCAGTACGAACCTGGGCTCGACCCAGCCTAAAAGGGTTCCAGAAATGTTCTGGGGGAGTTAAGGCTATCGATGTGGTATTGATCACGTCATCAATGGAGTGCCGATTGTTCTACTCGTATAGAAATGTTAGGCTTGTACACGATATGGCTCGTGTCATGGACAAGAGTTCCTTAACATTGTTGAGAATACAAGTAGGTAATTTCTTCTTACTTTCACAAGAAGGTTGAGGAGCGTCTATCCGAGTGGATAGAAATGGCCCTCAATCGGAGCCCCGGGTTCAAGCCCTCGATAAAGGGATAATTTATTTTTGTCGCGAACACACACACACACACACACACACCCACCCACCCACACACACACACACACACACACACACACACACAACCTAAACTTCACAGCTCGCGACGACTGCACTAGCCAGGTGGCCTTAATTCCTCACGCTCAAATTGTTAGTTGTTCTAGTATCTCCCAATTTACTGTCATGTTCATTGATGGCTGGCCTCTATTTCCCACTGCTAATAATCCATTTTGGTTTGTTGGATATTAATATTCAACCCATATTCTGCACAATACCTGACTACTTGCTCCACTAGGGTTTGAAACCGTTATATTGTCGAATAGCTCTGGAAGGTAAATAGAGAAAAAAAAAACATGCTATGCCGACCCTTACAATATGCATGGGGCCATCTGAAACATTTACAATTGTACCAAGATATATTAGGCTATTTTTTTTAAAAATCTTGGCACGTAACCATCTTAATCATTTAACATTTTACCAAAATATGTTAGAATATTTTTTTATCTTGGCACGGAATCATCTTAATCATTTCAATCTTACCAAAATATGTTGTGCTTTGTTTCTGCCTTTACAATTAAAGAAAAATTAAAATACCTGCTTTATTATTATTATTATCATCATCATCATCATCAACGTTTACGTTGTTATGGTTATCATCATCTTCATCATCGTCGTCGTCGTCGTTACCATCATCGTAACTTGTTGTTGTGAATCCTCTGTCACAGTTTTAACTTTTAACTCAAATACAATGAAGGCCAAAATGCCCGTGTACAGTAACAGGATTGACATCCATCGAAGTGAGGTCGGTGCCAGGATTGTTATCCCGACCCAGTAGCAAAGTAACATCTCTAACGGAATTATGTTGCGGAGCTCTTCAAGCTCAAAAACCAGCAAATGTACAAGACCTGTACTGAGACTTCACGTCTGCGGAGAGGAATATCAAGATGTAACCAGATCATATTTCAGCACAACGCCTACAGGTCGGCTTCATTTAGGCTTAGATTGGTGATGTATCCTCCTAGGGTTCTCTGTGGTTCAATGTCGAAAGATTCCAACTCAATACCCAGAGGTACATCGTGCATTTTATAGCGCACGTCATGAATCACAAAACTACGATACTGCTCACTGTTAACTTTAGTTTTGTATGCAGTATGCTTATTACTTCTTATGGCCTAGACAACGCACTATTTCCATTCTACCATTATCCCTACCCCGTTCAACTTTAGAAGAAAAGTTATATTAGGGTCCATCGCCTGGTTCAGATTTATAATCCTGTGACCGAGTCAAAATTGTTTGACCAAGAAGTTACTTGGAGAACTTGGTGACGACTGGAAAGATCGAAGGGAAGAGACCAATGGGAAGACAGAGAAGTAAACACCTGGATGACTTGGCCACGTGGCATGGTCGAGACAGGAACAAGGAGCTGATCCACGACTCTGGTGATCGGGTGAGATGGCAGAACATGTCCGCCCAAGCTTATCGGCATGGCAGATGATGGATGGACCGAGTCAGCCGCAATTCGGATATTAATTTGATAAGGAGTTGTGGTCCAAAGCCGCCTTCGTGGTGAAGAGTTTTCGGACGCGTTTCGTGATACCGCATACCCACGTTCGAAACACATCTGTGCGCGTTTTGGCAGCAGACCGCGTTGCGCTGGTTTTTTTTTTTTTTTAACGACATGGTATGGGTGCCGGCCTTTCAGAAAACAATGGCAAACTACTGAACGTAAACTTGCCAAGACATCAACAACAGCAAAACATGCTGGCGTTGACTGCAAACGTCCTTTAAAGTATATGCAAATAACTAACTGTTGTCCAAAGAGGATAATAAGTAACGACCGTGTTGTCCAAATATCAATCATGACACTGATATTCTATTTATGTTAACTGTTCGTATTCTGGTAAGACATTTATAATCTGTTTAAGTCCCCGCTAATCACTGGTATGATGAAGGCTAATAGACTGCAATGGTTGGGGCATATAGAAAGAATGGAAGATAATAGGGAAACAAAACTCGCTTACACTCAGGAAATAAATGACCGTAGACCTCGAGGTAGACCAAGAAGTCTGTGGAGAGATAATATACATACAGACCTACAAGCACGTGGAATCAGCGACTGGCAAGAGAAGGTCAACCAGAGAGACGAATGGAGACGGCTTGTATCTGCAGCAAAGAACCTCAAAGGCTCGGAATGCTGAAGAAGTTGAGGAAGATCTATGTGTAGACTAAAACTTTAGCACTGCCAAGCACTAAAGTTGAACACAGACTGTTAGTGACGGAAGCCCCCCTGATGTACACAACACATTCTACAAATGTTACATTCTCCATTTCCTTGTGCAAGTTTCAATCATGGAATACTTATGAGATCTTGAACACACCCCTCCTTTCCGAAATTGTAAACCGTTTTTTTTTTTAAAATAAGTGAGTATTCAATACAGTTTAAAATACCGACTAGCCAATGAACAACGATTCTGACAACCATAGATGCAGCAATAGAAAAGCAAATCCGAAGCAGAAGTCAAAGGCGATGAACTATCATAGACTGCAGTTTGCATCTGATCGAGAACAACGTGCTGCGAAAGACACAAACCAGAACACTAATCGAACCAACGCCTTAGCGTCGGATGCACGCAGAGGAACTGCTGGTACCCCTACTCCGTATGTGTGCCTCCCACCAATCCACCCGTTGACTAACCGCTTGTCAAAGGCTGCACCGCCTCTGCCACCCATTGGGTACAATAGAAGAATGTCGGAAGAGGCCAGACGAAGGCGGGACATGATACTGGAGCAGGCAGTGCGTGAGTTCGGAGCCTGCTTATGTAAGTCTATATGTTCGTTTGACTGACAGATAGATTGATCTATTCTTTGAGTGATTGATTGATTGAATTTGAGAACTTTTATGGATTGAGAAATGGGTGAATCAGCATCATCGAGTGCCATGAAACAAATTCATGGGTTGTCATGTTTAGCCATCTCACGATCGCCAAAGTCGTGGATCAACTCTGTGTTCTTGTCAACACCGTGCCATGTGGCCAAGCCATCCATATATTTACTTCTCTGCATTCCCTTTGTTCTTTTCCCACCAGTCTTTCCAGTTGTCACCAAGTTCTCTGGTTTATTTCTTCTCATATCGTGCCCAAACAATTGTGGCTGTCTAAGTCTAATTTATGTAATCAATTTATGGTTTTCATTTGCTTCTTGTTAGCTCATCGGTTTTTCTATCTGTCTATGGTATTCTTTGAATTTTCTTCAGAGACCACATTTCCACAGCCACCAGATGTTTTTCAGTTTGTCTGCTAATTGTTCACGTTTCACATCCATAGACAAGTACAAATCATGAATCATCAGATATTTCAGCTAGCATACCATAGAGCATTATACTTATTACTGTAATGTTTCTAACTTTCTGAGTGGCGCCTTACAGATGATGGTAGAAGTGAAATAGAAATGAAAAAGAGAATAAGGATGGCCAAAAAGGCTTCCAGCAGCATGAAATCAGAATTAACACCCAGAGAGATTAACAACGCATTAAAAATGAGAATTGTCAAAAGCTACGTATATTCAACACTACTGTATGGCGCGGAAGCCTGGACATTGAACAAACTAGAAAGTCGAATAGACGCCCTGGAGATGTGGATATATACAGAAGAATATGTCGTATTTCGTGGAAACAAAAACAATTAAACTGGGAATGAAAAGAGAGTTTGATGAAAGAAAGAAAAAAAAACAAAGAGGCAAGTTAAAAGACATAACACTCTCATTAAAACCATTTAAAAAAAAAAAAAAACAAGGTTGAAGACAAGCGAGCAAGAGGTAGACAACGATACAAGTAGAAAGCTAACATAATGAGATTGACAAACAAGGGATAAACACCAATCTGACAGAATGTACTGTCAGGACGAGAGACAGACGGTGTTGGAGGTCCCTTGCAGCCAAACTTCATTTTGGAGACGGCACCTGATTGATTGATTGATTGATTGGTTGATTGATTGATTGAGTGGAGCGTTGTGTAATGGGGAGCCGTTACGATGGCAACGGCACGAGCGCGGACGGACGATGGCTCGATGTCACTTCTCGACGTTCGCTACGGGAAGGAAAGACTAGCCATCTATTCCTGTATGCACCCAGGCCTACTAAATGTGACATGCCCTAACACTAACATACTCGCAGCAGGTATTGGCTAGGGTCTCCATTTGCTCGTTAAGATGACATTCGGGCTCATGATCGAAAGCACGGATGTCTTACAGATAACATCTAAAAGAGCAATGTGACTTCTGTGCTATTGCATTTACAACAATAATGTATTTTTATCACTTCTTATACTATAACACATCTGATATCTATGCCTTGGTTGCTACATTTATATTTATAAACTGCAGTAAAACCGCGATTTTCGTTGCCTTCGGTTATCGTCGGTTTCAGTTTTCTTCGATTTGTTTCCGCGAAAAATTTGTTTCGGTTTTCGTCGGTTGCGTTCGATTTCCTCGGCGTCCCCACATGACCTCGCTGCTAATTTTGTGAAAACAATGGGACCCACGCGTTCTTCTGCTAAGTTTGGCGTTGTTTTTCGTTATGTGAGCATCACTTGCTTATAATAAAATACGAGAGCGGCATTAAGATTTCTTAAATCGGCCGCATGTACGGGAAGTCGCCATCCACGATAAGTTCCATTGTGGCGAAAAAGGAAGAAATAAAGGAGGCTAATGTAGCGAACGAGAACTGGGAGCGGTTCGTCACCCGCTGGTGACTTGCGGGATAACTGAGCCGGTCGCTCAGAAAGCAATGGCAAACTACTGAGCGTAATCTTGCCAAGAAATCAACATACAGCTGAAAGATGCTGCTGTTGACAGCGATGTCCTGTAAAGGATTTGCGAATTTAAAAAAAAAAAAATGTAGCGAAAGACATGCATGTGCTAACGAAACAGAGATCGCAAACAATTGAAGATGTCGAACAGTTATAATTAATTTGGATAAATCAAAACCAGTTAAATGACGATTCTGTGTCGGAGACATACATGTGTGAAAAGGCCATATCTTTCGGTTGTATGCCGATCTCAATAAGAAAACGCATGGGACGGGTGATAATGTACTTAGTGATTTTAAGGCAAGCAGTGGATGGTTTGAAAAAAATCAAGAGCCTCACTGTCATACACAGTGTTACTAGGCACGGCGGAGGTGCGAGTTTGGACAAGTCAGGGGATCATAAAATAGCGTTAAACACCATATTTCTTCTCTATAAAATGTGTTTTTGATATTCATTTTGGAGTGTCTAGAAAGAATTAATTGTATTTACATTGATTCATATGGAAATAAATGCCTCAGTTTTCGTTGGTTTCGGATTTCGCCGATATTTTTTTGGGACGGATTATCGACGAAAACCGAGGTTTTACTGTATCTGCACCACCTAAAATAAATTATATACACACACACACACACACACACACACACACACACACACACACACACACACACACACACACACACACACAACAAGTCGCTTAGAAGGGACCTATTGTGGGTATGTGAACTGTAGCGCACATCACATTTGTGTAGTCATGAGAGTACGGGGAATAGATGGCTTGTCTGCCCTCCCGTAGCGAACTATACGAACTGACACCAAGCCCCTTGTCCGACCGAGCTTATGCTATTGTCGGCGTAACTTCCTAACAGTCATACCAACGAGCTCCATAACATACATATTAAATCCATCTAACCGTATCATTACCATTCTCCGACACCAGTGGAATCGTGTTTCTACAAACGGGACCTTGCTATTGCGAGACGCGTTGCTCCTGTTTCTAGTCCTGGATTGCTCACGCTGAGGTAGAAACAAACTTAAACACAATTCAGGAGCCAGTCCCCTTTTTTTCTTTATAGCCAGCACGATAAGACGATTGAAAATTTGAATAATAAAGACACGGACAATAGATGGACGATCTATTGCCTGGCATATTTCGCTGCATCTCGTTAGGTATATACTGCAGATATCACACAACATAAATTAAGGTAACAAGATAACAACCTTCAAGCTGAAATATGCAGCACATACATTCACACAGTAATTTGACTTGTCCACCACGGTAATTTTAAACTATCATGTCTGTTTGCACAAAATTGGCTTCTGTAAATCAATAGCGAATGTTTTGGCTAGCTTTAACAAGCGACCATTTCCTGTGTTAAACAACACACGACACGCATAGCACCTATCAATTACGTGACCGGTTTCCAATATGTGCCGTCCAATCGATGACGTGGGAGGTTCATGGTGCGTCAGCTTGGCCAGGTTTCCAGCGTTTTTGTTTATTTATGCTAAAGTTAATTGCATATCCCTTATTGGACGCCACGGTCAACCCCATAATTTTTTGGCTGTTTGTTATCTCTTGTGAAGTTTACGTTCAGTAGTTTGGCATTGCTTTCTGAACGATCGGCACCCGTGCCATTTTATTAAAAAAAAACAAAAAACCCAACGCTGGGCGGTCTGCTGCCAAATCGCCGGCAGCTGTTTCGAACTACGTCCGTAACCCCTTCGCCAAGGAGCAGACGTGTATTTATGAGCCAGGTAAATATTTCCATGGCGACCGTACACCCCGGATTTTTCAACAAACGCTCCAGATTCTCTTGGATGGTTTTGCTCATCGTGAATGGCCTCTTGTGATTCACACATTTCACTTGACCCATACATGTAACACTCTGTTCTGGTATCTGTTGACCCACATCAGTCATACAGGCATGACCCACAATTGGGTCCATAATTCACCATCACCGTGTGCCATGTTGATAAGCTTGAGCGGTCTTGGTTCACAACCTCGCACGATCACCCGAGTCTAGGGTCGGGTCTGTGATCTTGTCCCGCATATACCATGTGGCCAAGCCATCCAGATATTAATCTCTCTGGCTTCCCAATGCTCTTTTCCCATTCATTTTGCCAGTTTGTCACTAAATTTTCTAGATTATATCTCTTCATAACGTGCCCAAATTGTTTTGACCGTTTGCATCTAGTTTCTCTAATACGTTTTCGGGTTTTCATTTGCGTCTTGTAGAACTGTCTCAATATGGTTCCGTCGCCCTGTTACTGAGTTGAGTGCGTGGCGCGACACTGTGAGCTGGGAATTTCGTGTGAAGTGCTTTTACATCTGTCCGCAGTTGTTAGTAGCGTGAACTGCATGTTCGGAATGACGGCGGTCGGTTTTCTAGTGTCTGCCGCTTCTATCGATCATGAACTGTATTTTTCGTGGATGGCTTTTGTGTTGGCACTCTGGCGGCGGCATTATGCACAATGTACCTGTGCTGGCTGTTGGTTTGTCGAGACTCCTTCTGTTCCACTTTTCACACAGGGCAGTGAGGAGCCCGTTGTCGTGAAGATGGAACCGCGACTAACGACTAGAACTGCCTCATTCATTTTTCTGTCGGCCCATGGTATTCTTTGCATTATAATCCTAAACCACATTTCCATTGCCATTAGATGTTTCTCAGCTTGTCTGATCATTGTCCATACTTCACGTGCATATAAAAGTAAAGGTTTATAGTACTTCAACACACAGTTTTCTCACTGCACGTCACTATTTTTGCTATAGGGATTCTAGTTCCAATATCCACAATGCATCTTCCATCAGATGTTATGACAGTTCCGAGATAGTTATGGTGATCCACTTATTTAAGATTGTTCCCATTTGCTTGTATGCTACATCAAGTCCATATTTAGGATTTCTTTTACGTTCGCTGGCTATGAACTCAAGCGTAGTCTATAGACGTGCTACTACTTCTAGTGCACCGGACTGATTTTTCCCCCCTAATACCAGTGTCCCTCGCCATCCGGCGAACCCACTCCGACTTCAGAGGTACTTGTGATTTACGTCCCCATGTTAAGGACGAGAAGTCAACATTCTAGTCCAACTAACCGGTATAGGGGTTGAAGCCGCTACCTCGGCATCAGCACACCGGAAGATTAAGAGCTAGTGATCTTATCCATTCGGTCTTGCTGACCTTATTATAATTGGGATATAACAATAATCATCTTTACCCCATTTATCCCATTTACCCAATGTATCCCATATATCCCATGTGAATCTATCAACCATAGCTCCGGGAGCTGAGGTAACGCTGTGGTTAGTCGCTTGGTTGCCGGCCAGGCGGTCATATCTGGGGATTCTCATTGAAGCGGATTCTGAAAATTTAATTAGCTTTCTGGGTCGACTCAGACTAAAACTGGTGCTGAGAAGTGTCTTGGGATGTAAAGACGTCTCTGGATTGCCTATAGGTCTATAAAAATACGAGCCTAGCGTCATATGTCTAATACGGAATAAAGACATGTGAATTGGTCTCTTATTTACTTGCAATGATTGCTCCACTCTCTTACTTTTTAAAACAAACACACAACACATGTTTCAGCTCAATGCACGAACTCTTATCAATGTGTCTACCAGAATTACTTCTTCTTCTTCTTCTTCTTCTTCTTCTTCTTCTTCTTCTTCTTCTTCTTCTTCTTCTTCTTCTTCTTCTTCTTCTTCTTCTTCTTCTTCTTCTTCTTCTTCTTCTTCTTCTTCTTCTTCTTCTTCTTCTTCTTCTTCTTCTTCTTCTTCTTCTTCTTCTTCTTCTTCTTCTTCTTCTTCTTCTTCTTCTTCTTCTTCTTCTTCTTCTTCTTCTTCTTCTTCTTCTTCTTCTTCTTCTTCTTCTTCTTCTTCTTCTTCTTCTTCTTCTTCTTCTTCTTCTTCTTCTTCTTCTTCTTCTTCTTCTTCTTCTTCTTCTTCTTCAGCATTCCGAGCCATTGAGGTTCTTTGCTGCAGATACAAGCCGTCTCCATTCGTCTCTCAGGTTGACTTTCTCTTGCCAGTCACTGATTCCAAGTGCTTGTAGATCTGTATGTATATTATCTCTCCACCGTCTTCTTGGTCTACCTCGGGGTCTGCGGTCATTTATTTCCTGAGTGTAAGCGAGTTTTGTTTCCCTATTATCTTCCATTTTTTATATATGCCCCAGCCATTATAGCTAATAGACTGATACCAGTGGTTAGCGGGGACTTAAATAGATCATAAATGTCTTTGTTGCTTCTTCTTTTCCACTCTCCACTTTGTGTGTCCCTAATGGACCCAAAAATGCGTCTTAAGACTTTGTTCTCAAAGGTTTGTAACAAGGCTTCGTCTGCTTTGGTCAACCCGAATTACACATACTTTAAATATTCCTGTGCATGTAGACTGCGTATATATTTTTGCAAACTTTGCTAGAGCATTGATGATTTTTTTTTTTTAACCTACTGTTGCCAAGCAGCTCATTCACTAACTGCAACAAAACAGAGGGGGTTGGCAGCTGCCGAGTTATAGCTGGTGTCCGAATAAAAAAACAAAATATGATTTTAAAGCTCAACAAATGGAAAAACACAAACATAGGTTTCGACCGCAATCTTCATCAATGACCAAGAAAAACAAAATAAAACAGTTAACACATAGCCATACTTATACCTCTATTGCAGAGGGATATATTCCAGCTGTAGCTTATAAGAGTTGAACGGGATAAAGCTTATGCAGCAACACTCCACAGATGTATAGATTTCTCAATAATTATATTATGGTAGAAACGTTTTAACATATTTATTCTTTGGAATTAAATAGATTTGTGCAATTTATTTCATCCCGTTGAAATATCTTTTAAAAGTTGAACGGGATCAAGCTTATGCAGCAACAATCCACAGCTGTATAGATTTCTCAATAATTATATTATGGTAGTAACGTTTTAATATATGTATACCTTAGAATTAAATAGACCCCGGGAAGGTTAACCCGGTCAACAAATGCCCGCAGAAGTCGGATGTGTCGGCCTAATGGCGCAAGAACGCAGTTCTGCTGTAAACAGGCATAACGCAATCACGTCCGGAAAACAAAACTCCGGATGAACGCAGAAGAAGAAGAAGAATTAAATAGACGGGTGCAATTTATTTCATCTCGTTGAAAACTAGCTGCAAAATTCAACCAATAAAGAACAAGTCCATAAAGGGATTAGAGGGCCGGTTTGTGTAATGGTAACGAGGTTACTCTGACACAGGTATGGCCGCGGTTGGACAAGGTTTACATTTTTTAAAACGCTGCACTCAGGCCTTTTGCACTTTCGCAAGATGAAAAACATACTGACCAATAAAAAGATATCAATTGAAACGAGGAAAACAGTGTTGAAGAGCTACATAGAATCTGTACTTTTGTATGGATGTGAAGCGTGGACAATGAGCAGACAAGCTGAAAAACATCTGATGACTGTGGAAATGTGATTTCTGGGGGAAATGTAAAGAATACCATAGGCAGACAGAAAAAACCAATGAACAAGTCCTTCAAGAAATAAATGAAGATCGTAAACTGATTAGAGTCATTAGACGTAGACAGTCACACATTTTTGGGCATGTTATGAGAAGAAATGAACTGGAGAACTTGGTGACAACTGGCAAGATCGAAGGGAAGAGACCAAGGGGAAGACCAAGAATTAAATACCTCGATGGCTTGGCCACATGGCATGGTCGAGACAGAAACACGGAGCTGATCCACGACTCTGGTGATCGAGTGAGATGGCAGAACATGACCGCTCACGCTTATTGTCATGGCACATGATGGATGGATGGCACTCAGGCCTTAACAATGTGAAGGTCATAGTACGTCGTATACACACGGTAGACTCCTGCCCCGGGTCGCATTGTTTGTTTTAACTAATGGCTTGGTGCCGTCTCCGTGGCCAAGGTGTTCCGGGCGCGGTTCGTGATCCCGCATACCCGCGTTCGAAACACAACAGTGCTGGTTTTTTATGAAATAGTATGGGTGCCGGTCGTTCAGAAAGCAATGGCAAACTATTGAACGTAAACTTGCCAAGACATCAACAACAGCAAACATAAAATGCTGGTGTTGATGCAAACGTCCTGTAAAGGATATGCAACTAATGTTTGTTTAATGGCTTGTTGTGCGTTGGTTGTGAGCCTACGCTTCACTGGGAGATGAAAGGAAGAAGGCTGAGTAAGTTTGGGGTGGTGTAATTTAGAAGTATGACGTCCCCCTTTCACTCTATCAGATGTGATCGGCTTTCCGGTGTTACCGGTATGACATTTTTACTTAAAGAGAAAAGCATTGTACACCCGCACCCACCTGACCCTGGGGTAGTGTATAAGCTATCAGGCATTCTAGGTTACTGGCGAAAAACTCGGTGTCACCCGTGTTAACTTTTCGGGGGTTGATTACTCGTCTTAACTGATTCACTGCCAAACAAACAGTGGGTTTGGGCCAAACAGAAAGTGATGGCAGAAAATGGGAAGTAGGGGTGTGTCACAGTGATGCTCTAAAAATGGTTACAATGATAGCAATTATATTGTATTATATAACAAATTAAAGGATATTGCACAAGGAACATGTATGTATTGCTACTATTGCTTGGGATTAGAAACATAATAATAATAATGAAAGATTTTGTAAAAAGAAAATAGAAGACATGGGTGGCAATTATTAAAAATTTCCACTTACCAAGGCACTACTTCTCAATCTTTGATGATAATCCAGTTAAATTTACTGAATAATGATACATACACCACATTTCTTCACCAGCATCACAGAAACTTCTTCTTAAAGCAATCAAAACACAAATAAAACATATATTGAATCACATCATTTTCAAACAAAATGGAAACGGTCAGGAAAACATCAAGGCAGATTAGTACTTATTACAATATAAACACTATTTTCTATTAAGTTATAATTATTATTCTTTTGAATTTATTTATTTAAATTCTCCTCAGCTTGTTTGTGATAGGCAAAGCAAACTTAGGGGAACTTCTTCTTCGTTCATCCGGAATTTTTTTTTTTCGGACGTGATTGCGTTGTGCCTGTTTACAGCAGAGCTGCGTTCTTGCGCCGTTAGGCCGACACATCCGACTTCTGCGGGCATTTGTTGACCGGGTTAACCTTCCCAGGGGGTTTCTTAGGACGTTAGACTCTCACTGTTGTGGTGTTATCTCCCATCCCAGCTGGCCCATATAGAACAGCCAAAGGCATCCTGGTCGGCCCTCAAGGGAAGGCAGGGGCAGACCATGGGCATTCCCCGCCATCCAAGGAGGCTTCCATAATTGCAGAGCCAACACACAGCGCTCTGGTACTGGGCTCACCCAAGGAATCGTCACGTCCTGCACATGGCTGCTTAGCCTCACTTCCGTATATTGGGCCTTCCGCTCACCATAGGCTGTTCTTCCAGAAGCCAGAAGAATGCAGTGTGCAGATGACATCCACACAGTGAGCTTTTGATTCGGACTTTCCACGTAATGGATTTGCTATCCAAGCAATATACCATTTTGTGCCACTAGGACACTTTTTCCACCTTTTATGAAGCCCACACAGTGAGCTTTCGATTCGGACTTTCCACATAATGGATTTGCTATCCAAGCAATATTCCATTTCATGCCTCTGGGAGGCTTGTGTAACCGACATGCCTGTGGTATGAAGTGTGGCAGTCTAAATACTTCTTCATGTACATTTAAATGTTAACCTGAATACAGTTAAAGTAAGCTGCAGTCGACTTGAGCTTGTTGATATCTCCATAGAGCTTGTCCTCGAATGAAGCAGGTGTGGGCCAAAATATCTTTCTCTGTTCTGCATATATTGGGCACTCTTGCAGCAAATGTTTAGCTGTCATTTTACCAGTTCCACAATTACATTCATCTGTATCTCCTATCTTTAGTTTATTGAACAAGTGGTATTTCAGCCTGTTATGTCCTGTGCGGAGTCTGAAGATTGCTACTTGTTCTCTTCGGTCGAGCTTGTAATATGCATCATCCTTCTGGTGGCCTGGATGCTCTGATTCCCATTTGGTTCTATAAGTGCTTTTTATCAACCTCTTTGCCTCATTATAGGTTATGTCTATGTCAGGCTGTGGTAGTCGTCCGCCCTCTTTTGCCAGTCTGTCAGCCTCTTCATTTCCAGGTATACTGCAATGTGATGGGATCCACTGTATTATAACTTTTTTGGATTTCTGGCATAGACCATGGAGTGCTGCTCTTAGGTCAGCTAGTTCTGTGCTGTTTTTGCTCTTCAGTATTGAGACAGCTGACTTTGCATCTGTGAAGATAGCTATTTGCGTCTCTTTATTTTCCTCCATCAAGAGCATTTCTGCTGCAGTTTTCAGAGCCTCTACCTCCGCTTTGAAGTTACTTGAGAACTTTCCAGTTGCCACTGAATGTGTTTTTTTCACTCCATTTTTTAAATTTAGGAGAATTCCTCCTCCTCCATTCTCTACTGAATTTTTGGCTGATCCATCTGTATATGCATGGGTCCAATTGCTGCTTGGGTAATGTTCTTTTATGTAGTTTAGGGTTATTTCTCTTCTTTCGGTTTCATGCTGAGTGTTCTTTTTCTCAATACCAGGAATGTTTTCTATCATCTCAGGCAGTTGCTGCTGTCTCCAAGCTGGGAACTTGTCTGCATTGTAAATGGGTTTGACTGTTGATATGTTAAGTATGGGATCTGCCCTAATCTTTTTGCTACGCTTCAGTCTTCCCTTTCCAAAACCACTAAACCTTTTATACATAGGGTGGTCTGTCAATCTTCTAAATTTTTCAGCTTGTTGCTGGGCTCTGCTATCTCTTCTATCCTGCATTGGTTGTAAACAAGTGATCTTTTCTAATTCATTAATAGGCGTTGTCTTCAGGCTTCCAGTTATGATTCGCATTCCTTGATTTTGGACTCTACTTATTTTGTTAAAGTTTGACTTAGCTGCTGTTGCCCAAGCTGCAATGCCATATTCCAGTACTGGCCTCACCCGTCCAGTATATAACTTCTTGAGAACTTTCTCATCTGCTCCCCACGTTGTACCAGCAAGCTTTTTCATGATTGCCATTCGTTGCCTTGCTCTTGTTCGATTTTTCTCAACCTGTGTCTTCCATGTCAGGCGACGATCAAAGGTGACTCCTAGATAGTTTGGATTTTCTTCATGGCGCATTATTTTTCCATTCAATACCAGCTTAGGTTGCTGAGTTTTAGTTGAGAGGGAGAACACTGTGCATGTTGTTTTCTCCTCACTTATCTTCACTAGCCATGATTTTGACCAGTTCTCTAGCGCTAATAGGGCTTGCTGTATTCTGCTGTTAGCTGTACTAATATATTCTTCAGATGTCCATATGGCTAGGTCATCTGCAAAGGATGATGTGTGTACTCTGGCTGGAAAATTTTCCGTGATGTCGTTTATATATGCTAGGAATAATGTTGGTGAAAGAACTCCTCCTTGGGGGACACCTTGCTCCAATAGCATCATTTTGCTGGTTTGTCCTTGTACTTTTGTCCTGGCAGTTCTGTTCTCAAGGTAGTGGCTGATCCATTTGTACATTTTCCCACAAACATGCATTTTTTGCAGTTTTACTTTCAGTCCTTCCTTCCATACTTTATCAAATGCTTTTTCTAAATCTACCCAGACCGCTAGTGTGTGCTTTTTCTCTTGGAAGGCATCCTCTATTTCCTGAGCTATATAGGTTATTTGATCTTCAGTGGATCTGTACTTTCTGAATCCTGCTTGGTGAGGTGTTAAGAGTTGGTTTTCTTCCAGATGCCATGTTAGCCTGCCATTGATAATGCGTTCCATTAATTTTCCTACACAGCTAAGAAGACTGATAGGTCGATAGCCATTTGGTTCTTCCAGGTCTTTTCCTTTCTTTGGGACTGGTATTAGTATAGCTTCCTTCCATGCCTGTGGGACTATTCCCCTCTTCCAGCTGTAATTTAGGACTGCTAGTAGTTTCTTTTTTGCCTTAGTGCCTAGTCCTATTAGCATTTCATTTGTGATTCCATCCTTTCCTGGTGATGTCTTCTTTTTTAGGGTATTCATTGCCTGTTCCATTTCTTCCATTGTTAGATTTGCCATCATATATTCTGCTGCTGTCTCTGTATATCTATGATGTATCTGTTTATCTTTGATTGCTTTCTTCTGTTCGGCTGTAATATCAATGTGGTTTGCACTGGCATAGTGTTCCATTAGTGCATTTGCAGCCTTTTTTCCTGTAAGCAAGGCATTTCCTTGTTTAATTGTTATTTGTTTGTTTCTAGGTCCTTCATTGTTCATGGCTTTCACTAGTTTCCATAGTTTATTTCCATCCCTGTCAAAATTCAGGTTTTCTGTTTTTTTCCTCCAACAATCTCTTGTTGTTTGATTTACTGTTCTTTTATATTTTGCTGAGATGGCTTTGAGAGAGATGTTCGCTTCAGTTGTTTGTTCTCTCTCTGCGGTCTTCCTAGCATCTTCAACTTTGTCCTCCAAAATTTGTAATTCTTCAGTCCAGTATGGTTTGTAATTTTTCCTCGCTCCTCTTGGAATAGACTCAGTGGCCGCCTGTATTATTGCTCTGTTTAGACTTTCCACCATTTGCTTCATGTTGCCATATCGTGTATTTATGTTTTCACAATATTTGTCTGTTAGTATGGCAAATCTGTCCCAATCTGCTCGTTTGTAATTCCAACGGGGCAAAGGCTTTTGCTCCTGTGGAACATACTCCATATTTATTACAAGCTTGATTGGTCTGTGGTCACTACCTGCTAATTGGTCAAGCACATGGCGATCGATTTTGTGGAGGATGTCTCCTGTGCAGAAAGCTAAGTCTGGAGTAGAAGTGGTAATCCATCTTCTGGAGTAGAAGCTCGGTGTGTCATCAGCTTTGTTGAGTAGATGGAAATTTGAGTCTATTTCCCAGTCCTCCACTTCATCTCCTCTTTTGTCAGTATCTGGGTATCCCCATCTTTCTGAACGGCTATTAAAGTCTCCGACAACAATGCAATTTGTGTCAGTTATTTCCATGTTTGAGAGTGTAAGATCCTTATCTGCCGGGCTATACAGATTGTAAATTCTTATTTTCACGTCCTTTATCATTATATCAACACCTATAATTTCCGTTTGGTTGTCAGAGATCACAGATACTTCGCTGCAAGGTATTGTATTTCGTGTAAGTATTACAACTCCTCCTTTGTGTCCTTCGCGGTCAAAACGTGTGGCCTGATATCCCTCGACTGAAAATGTGCGATTGGCGTTGAGGTGTGTCTCTTGAATGCATGCCACATCTATTCTATCTTTATGAAGACGCTGTGTTAGGGAGGCTTTCTTGTTATAAACTCCTTCTGCATTCCATTGTAGTATGTTGAGTGTCCGGGGTGTTTGGTCAATAGCTCTTAACCTACTCCTCTGTGCCTTGACTCCACAGCACAGGGGAAGGTGACCACCAGTAGTCATGGGTGGACCCCCTCGAGGCAGGGGGCCCGGCACTATCACCGCCTGATGGGACTTCACGGGATTAGCACCATAACGATTAATTTTCATCTGTGGCATCATGAAATGATAAAGTTACGTTGCACTTCTTTGTCAAGCCTGTGGCTCAGTACATCCGATTTCGACAAGCATTTGTTCGGGATGCTTTCCCTAGCCTTTGACTGTCCCCAGTCTACCTACAAGGCAGCAGGTTTGTACGTCGCTTTGTCTGGTCCCTCTCCCTTGACCTGTCCGACATGGGTGACCCTACCAGTAGCTGTGCTACCGTCGGCATAGCTCTTGGGGTCATTGGAACGCTCAAGCCCCTCTACCTCGTCAAGGTGGACGCACGGCAGAGGGGCTTAGGGGAACTATTGTGGCCAATTAGAACAAGCATAATACGATGACGAACTTTCACTCTTAGGTTTGTTTTCCATAATACTAAATAATTTAACTGACTAACCACATTACTGCACGGGCTATCAGTTTTAGAATCTTTCACAAGTTCTTTTAAATCAGAACAAATATAATCTAATATTGTTTAAAATGATCCATCCATCCATCATGTGCCATGCCGGTAAGCGTGGGCGGTCATGTTCTGCCATCTCACTCGATCACCAGAGTCGTGGATCAGCTCCGTGTTTCTGTCTCGACCATGCCACAAGGCCAAGCCATCCAGGTACTTGCTTCTAGGTCTTCCCCTTGGTCTGTTCCCCTCGATCTTACCAGTTGTCACCAAATTCTCCAATCCATTTCTTCTCATAACATGCCCAAAAAATTTTGACTGTCTACGTCTAATTTCTCTAATCAATTTACGATCTTCATTTGTTTCTTGAAGGACTTGTTCATTGGTCTTTCTGGCTGTCCATTTTATTCTTTGCATTTTCCTCAGAAACCACATCTCTACAGCCATCAGATGTTTTTCAGCCTGACTGCTCATTGTCCACGCTTCACATCCATATAAAAGTACAGGTTTAAAATGATAATCTGGCGTAAATCGGCGAGACCGAGAACCGTAGGACTTTGCCATTTCTAAAATAATAAAAACAAACCAATTTTACAAGCTATTGTTATCAAAACACGATTACTTGTCTGATATTATTCGAAAGACATATCTTTTCAGATTGAAATTTTCATTTACCAGGCACTAAAATTGCGGAAGGTACGAGAAGTGAAACAAATAACGCACTGTCAACATTGCGCCAATTAATCGACTTTTGGCAGGCTAAAGTTGTTCCACTGAGCCGTTTAATCGGCTCTTGGCAGTGAATCATGTGGCTTCCCATATCTACCATGGGCTTATATAACGCCGAAATGTTGTCATTACAAAATGTTATCTCAATTAAAATACCAATACAGTAGTTTTACCTAAGCAACCTCCTGTAATTTGATATATTATATATAATACAACAGTGGTTCTCAACCGGTGGGGAATTCTCCCCCCCCCCCCCGGTGGGATTTTAGGGTTTCCGGGGG
This sequence comes from Cepaea hortensis, assembly GCA_963921405.1. Lineage (NCBI taxonomy): Eukaryota > Metazoa > Mollusca > Gastropoda > Stylommatophora > Helicidae > Cepaea > Cepaea hortensis. The sequence goes on along the minus strand of OY992879.1, from coordinate 136,891,536 downwards.
AGGAGGGAATAAAGATTATTTCAAGATGGCGTTAATATAAGACCTATTACTTAATATTGTTTTTCCCTCCATACTTTACTTTTCCGTACTTCTCGCCTTTCTGAAATTCGTTTTATAACGTAAGTAGACTCGCAAATCACGTTTTATGTAGACTTCTATACTTGTTCTAGTATGTGTTATTACATTTAGCTTCTATTTTTGCGTATACTTTATAGGGGCGGGGGGATTTATAAGGAGGAAATACGAAAAGGGGGGGGGGGAATGACATTCTGAACATATGGTGAAAGAGTGCATGGGCCAAAAAAAAAAAAAAAAAAGATTGAGAACCACTGTAATACAACATGTCTGCTACAATATTAACAACTTTTAGATCATAACTGAGACACACCTCTTCTTCCCATTTTCCGCCATCCATTTTTGTTCGGTCTATCAATACTTTTTGATTGGCACTGATCTTCTAAGAAACCCTCGGCAGTGTGGAAATAGAAAAGCCCTGGTCGAACAGGTACCTGCCCAAGATAATTAATGATTTATGCCAAAAAAGCGTATGCAGTTGTGTTTTGCTATCCCACACGGTCACCAATCTTGGATTAGGTGTATGTCCTTGATCCCATTATCATATGCCAACGTGGCCAAGTTATACAGCGTGTTGGCACGCATATGTGTGTGGGATATGTATGAGTGTGTCTGTCTGTGCGTGTGTGTGTGTAGAATAAGTGAGGGACTAATACTTCACACTCGAAAGACAAAACAGGATACGGAAATACCATTACGTTTAGGTTGCAGCTATGCTAGAAATAGAATATCCAGGATTAAGATGAACAATTACTGAAGTAACTCTGTCTGGAACAAGAAACTCGTCGTGTGTTGCTTCCCTTTACTCGCAGCCATTTTTAAAATAGCAATTCTGATTTTGGCCGGCTGCCTGGCCGAGGAGTTAGCAGCTTTCTCCGTTAACCCCGAATCTCTCGTCGTCGACGTGAGCGCACGAGAATTAGAAGTGGTTCGAGTCGAGACAGTGACTTATAAGAGTATGGAGCCGGTCGCTCAGAAAGTCGTGGCGTGATGATGAGCGTAATCTAGCCTAGGAATCAACATACAGCTGAAAGATGCTGGTGTTGACCGCAATATCCTGAAACAGGATGGAAACGCGGGGAAAAAAAAATTCTGATTTTGCGAGCTGCGGTAGCGTAGTGGCTAGACTCGCATACTGCTAACCCTGTGGTCAGGGGTTCGAATCAAACGGATTTTTAAAATAGACCTGGGCTCTCAGATTGACCAAGCATAAACTGGACACAGGGAGGTGTCTTGGGAAGCACAAGCGGTCGGGGGGGGGGGGAGGTAATACCGACCACATCAACCAGTCAGTGCCACTGGTCTATACACATATGGGTCTAGCACCGTAGCCGTCTCCGTTGCGAATGAGTTACGGACGCTCTTCGTAATCCCGCATACCCGCGTTCGAAATACACTTCGGGCGATTTGGTAGAAGACAGTACTGCTTTGTTTTGTTTTTTTAACCAAATTGTATGGGTGCTCCGGGAAGGTTAACCCGGTCAACAAATGCCCGCAGAAGTCGGATGTGCCGGCCTAACGGCGCACGAACGCAGCTCTGCTGTAAACAGGCACAACGCAATCACGTCCGGAAAAAAACAAAAAAACTCTGGATGAACGCATGAGAATAAGTATGGGTGCCGATCGTTCAGAAAGCAATGGCAAACTACTGAACTTAAACTTGCTAGGAGATCAAAACAGTAAAAAATGCTGGTGTTGACTGCGACGTCCTATAGAGGATATGCAACTAACTTTTTTTTTTTTTAAACTAGTTCCATATATCCAATGCTCATTAATGCGTTTAAAAGAGTCATTGACTTTACTTGGTCTATGTTTATATCAATATATTCTGTTTGATATCAATCAGTTCTGTTTTATTATATCAAAGTTTTGTGTTTTATATCAATTCATATACGAGGGTAAGTTAATAAGTAAGTCACAAATGGCTGCAGAAAAATAACTAAATATGATAACTTGAAACCAATTTATTTTTATACATACATTGTCCCTTTATTTCTCAACATAATTTCCACCAACATTGATGCACTTATCCCATCGTTTTATCAGTCCTCCCAAACAGGCTGTATAGAATTGCGTGCTCTGTTTTCTAAATCACGTTTTCACTTCACATTCATCTTCGGCGTCATTCGCGAAATGTACACAGCTTGTACAATTATATCGTTATCAACTTCGACAAGAAAGTTACAACAAAGAGATCACTGCCTGGGACAGTCTAAACTGAGACAGTTTAAAATGGGACAGTCTAAACTGGAACAGTTTAAAGGCAAATGTTTTCTGGACAGCAACGCGTGAAACAACACATAACTTAATTAATTGTGGCTTGTTCTGCCAAATCATAACCACGATGTCTTATTTGAATATAACTACATCAAGCAGCAATGTAGAAGTAAAATCTAGCAGACGCGTGGTAGGGTATGCGGGTGTACGAGGAATTGAGCAGGCTGACAGGCTTGCAGGTAAGGTTACTGTGGAGGGGGGGGGGGACGAGCCATGGACCAGGCTTACATTCTGAATGCTCTACGAGAAGTGGTCGTTTTCGAGAACCAAGTGATGGCTGTGAATCTGCAACCATGATCATACTGTCATACTGCGAGAACAGCAAGTTAAAAGAGGGGTAGTCAGACAAGAGCACTATGCAGGAAGCCAAAAAAGATCAATAAACCAACATAGAACTTGTACCGTGAAACGCTACGCGCTGCAGGATTTAGTGAGAAATGGATCCGAGCACTTAAGGACTAAATGGTTTGATGTGCAATGAGGACGTGTAAAGTAAAATCAAGCAGCAGTGTAAAGTAAAAGCAAGCAGCAGTGTAAAGTAAAAACAAATTAACAATTTGTCAAGAAATAGTTTCCCGCTTTGGGTCTGTGATGTGATAGCCCCATTATATTGTGTAGGTCTGGATGCACGGAGGTAGAGGTGGTCAGTTGTTCCCTCTCTTTCGCAGACGAGCCCAGGCCGACCGTGTCCGGCCATGCTCATGACATTACTAGCGCAGTTCGTTATCAACTACGCTAGCGCGACGACTTAAGCAACATTTTAAAAAAGTTAGTTGCATATCGTTTACAGGACGTGGTAGTCAACCCCATCGTTTTTGTGTGTGTGATTTCTTGGCAAATTTACGTTAAGTTAATTAGTCGCGGTTCGTTCAACTTTAAGCAAAGTGGAACAGACAGGAGTCTCGACAAATCAACAGCCAGCACATAGGTATAGACGCAAAAAGCCGCTGCCAGAAAACCAACAGCTTGCCATAGCTATCTGAACGACCGGCACTCATAACTTTGTATGGGAACCAACGCAAATCGAAATGCTTCCAAATCTCCCGCAGCTGTGTTTCCAACGCGGCATGTGGAATGACGAATTGCATTCGTAACTACTTCGCCACAGAATCAATAAAGTAACATCTAACAGAGGTGTAAAATAATCTCTAACAGAAGTGTAAATAAAGTAAAATATAGCAGAAGTGTACAATTACAGCAAGCAGTAGTGTAAAGTAAAACCAAGCAGAATTATAAAGTGAAAGTAAAGAGCAGTGTAAAGTAAAAGTAAGCAGGCGTGTAAAGTGAACGCCAGTAGAGGTGTAAAGCAAAAACAACCAGCAGTGCAAAAAAGTAAACTCCAACAGAAGTGTGAAGTTAAAGCAAACAGAAGTGTAAAGTAGAAATAGGCAGAGTTATTAGGTTAAAGTAAGCAGTGGTGTAAAGTGAAAGCTAGCATGAGTGTAAAGTAAACGTTAGCCCCATCATCGTCATCATCATCCAGTGCCTTGTCTGCTGGCGTGGGCGATCATCATCATCATGTGCCATACTGCTAAACGTGGGCGGTCATGTTTCATCATCTCACACGATCACCAGAGTCGTGGACTAGCTCTGTGTTTTTGTCTCGACCATACGACGTGGCCAAGCAATCCGGGTATTTACTTCTCTATCTTCCCCTTGTTCTTTTCTCTTCATTCTTGCCATTTGTCACCATTTATTTCTTCTCATACCGTGGCAAAAACAATCTGACTGTCTACGTCTAATGTCTCTAATCAGTTGACAGTTCTCATTTGTTTCTTGTAGGACTTTACCATTGGTTTTTCTATCTGTCCATGGTATTCTTTGTATTTTTTTCAGAAATCACATCTCCACTGCCATTAGATGTTTTTCAGCGCGTCGGTTCATTGACCACGGTTCCCATCCATACCAATGTTCAGGTTCTATGTAGCACATCTACACTGTTTTGTCTCGTTGCAATTGATATCTTTTTATTGGTCAGTATGTTTTCCATCAGGCAAAAGGCTTCCTTCGCCATGGCGATTGATTATGATTGATTGATTGATTTAGGAACCGACATCACAGCATTCGGGGCATCCCCATAAGCGCTCTGTCCCCATCCTCAGCAGCCAGCCAAGAGTTCCAAAACTAATAGTTCCAGTAGCAATCTTATTATATGTCCGTCTCGCTTTCCTCTGAGCGTCGAGCGTCGGCCAGATCCCCTCGTCACACCTCGCTGCCTCATTCTTACCAGACTACGGTGATCCATTTGCTCCTCCGAGGTGTACACGTGCTCCCACAAGGCCGCAACCACGTCTGCCTTGTCATGCATCAATACTCCACCAAGTTTTTCCGAGCTAGCCAATCTGTCTGCCTGTTCATTCCCCAGCCCACCGGCATGCCCCGGAGAAAAGATCCAGGTGATGCTTGCTACCCGTGACCTCCGAAGTGAAGCAAGCCACTCTGTACGAAGCCTGCCTGTCATCAACCTCATCAGCATGCTTTCTGAGTCAGTAACAATCACAATGTGTGTATATATCGTGTTCTCCATCCAGCGGAATGCTGCACTGACCGCCTCCACCTCCATTCTTAAGCTAGATGTTGTGGCACCATACGCCAGGCTCTCTTGTACCAAACGTCGACCATTAGCTTTTGCTAAGAATCCCCAGGTACTTCTTCTACCTCTCAACACCGAACCATCCGTGTAGATAATCACATCACCCGGGCGAGCATTATCCTGAATTAGTTGCTGTAGTTGCTTCCGTGCCGGTCTCTCTGGCTGAGGGGTTACACCACTTTCTCCGCAATCACGTTTATCACGCAAGAGTCTCGTAGCGTGCGAGAACTGGGAGCGGTTCGTCCCCCGCTGGTGACTTGCGGGATAACTGAGCCGGCCGCTCAGAAAGCAATGGGAAACTACAGAGCGTAATCTTGCCAAGAAATCAACAGACAGCTGAAAGATGCTGCTGTTGACAGCGATGTCCTGTAAAAGGATTTTTTTTTTTTTGTTTTTTTTTTTGCATATCCTTTAGAGATTGCAGATCCCTGTGGCAGTACTGGGGTTAAAATATGTAGCTCTGAGGTGCATGCACCCAGGCGGAGAGCAACCCGACAAGAATGCAGGACGGCTTCTATCCAGTTCACCAACCAGGGATTGGCCTCCTCCATAAGTGCGGTCATCAAAATATCATAGCGAACTCTATTGTACGCATCCTCGAGATCAAGCGCTGCCGCCATCGTTTCCTGTCTACTCTTCAACCCCTCATAAACGTCAAAGGCAAAAGTGGCTGTATTTGACCAGGTATCTTTTCCTGGCCTGCAGCTCCCCAGGCCTCTTGGAAGAAGCTTCCCCTTTCCAAAATACCTGCAGCTTAACAGTGACTATCTTCTCTAAAACCTTTCCAATGTATTTTGAAGGGTGATGATCCTAAAGCCGCTGAGCTTTGAATGATCCTTGAATGGTTTTGGGAGAGGGATGAGATAGCTATGTAACCAGTCCTGCGGTACTGATGCTGTCCTAATGCTCTGACTAAAGCAGTCGGCCATCTCCTTCAGGTCTACATCGCTCAAAACCTTCATGTGGCCATACCTAACCCCATCGGGCCCTGGTGCCGTGAATTTTGCCTTTTTCAAAATGTATTTAACATCTTCAACCCGTATGATGTCTTCATAATGCCTATTCTCCATTGTGCTAGATAATTCTTCTCTAACTGCATCCCTGGTATCCGCATCATTATGATTGGTCTGCTCTAAAAATCTCTGGAGAAATGCCTCCCCTTTCTCTTTGTCTGTTGTCACGCGTACACCATCCTCTTTATAAATTGTTCCCACTGTCATAGGCCGATCTTTTCTTTGCATTTGTCTGTGCAGTTTCCAGTATTTTCGCAGTGTTTTATCACCCCCATCGCCATGGCGATTATTGTTCTAATCTCTTCAAGGCATCTCTGTCATTATCAATCTTTTTGCCAGCTTGTTTTTCCAATATATGCTTTTAACAAGTCTAAGGTCTTTCTCATCAATTTATAGGTCTGCAAGTATCTTCATCATGTTGACACATCTTACCTTATCGAAAGCCACTGTGTAGTAGTCAATAAAACAAAGATTTAGGTCTTTATTTACTTCTATAGAACGCTCAAATCATGTTCTCAGCGTATACACAGCATTTCCTGTACCCTTGCCTTCTACGAACTCACATTGTTCTTCTCGAATTTCGGGTTGTATTTTCTTCCTAACTCTTTACATGATGATTCTTGGCAAATCTTCGTGATGCAAATTGTTTGGTGTTCATCACATTCCAAGGCTACCGATTCTCGCGCAGCTGCGTTTACTCAGGTGGATAAACGGGATTACGGATAAAGTCGCTAACGCCTAGGCCAGGGAGCCCGGTGAACGTAAACTACTTAACATAAAAATTGTCTAGTAAATCACAAACAGGCCAAACATGTTAGGGTTGATTGCGACGTTCTGTAAAGGACACACACGCACTCCACACACACACACACACACACACGCACTCCACACACACACACACACACACACACACACACACACACACACACACACACACACTCACTCACACTGTGATGATAGATCATATTATATACTCGTACATTCAGCAAATGGATCAAGCCGTTACTACACCTTCAAAGTTTACACACAGAATTTAGCAGAACAGCTAAGGAAACAAGCAGGGCATCCGTTCGGATTGAAGATTGAAGTGGCCTGAAAAGAGCAGCCCATCAAGCGAGTGAGTCAGCTCATAAATCAACACATAACTTACACAGCTAGTCGCTGTGCATGGATGCACTTACTACGGAGGAAATTGTAACATTACACCGATGGGTATCGTCATCTTAGTTACTTTCATGTTCTTTACAGGACGTTGCAATCAACGCCAGCATTTATTGGCTGCTTGTGATTTTCTTGGCACATTTAGTGTCATTTACATTCAGTGCTTTGTCATTGTCAGTCTCCCTGGCCAAGGTGTTAACGACGTTGTAGGTAATCTCGTATATCCAAGTAGGGATGACAGCTGCGCGAGATTTGTGTGAGCCGGTCGTTCGGGAAGTCATGGCAAACTACAGAACATAAAACTTGCCTAGCACATCAACAGCAGCTGAAATATGCTGGTGTTGACTGCAACGTCCTGTAAGGGATATGCAACATTTAAAAAAAAAAAAACTTTGCCATTGATTTCTGAACTGTCGACGCTCATATCATTGTGAAAATCAACGCAAAATAATCTGCTCCAAAATCGTCTGCTGCTGACTTCAAACATAAATTTTGCAATTGTGAAACAGCGTTCACTACTTCTGAGTCACTGATCAATCAATCAATCAGGTGCCGTCTCCACAATAAAGGTTGGCTGCAATGGATCTCCAACATTGTCTGTCTCTTGCCCTGACTGTACATTCTGTCAGACTGATGTTCGTCCATCTCTTGATGTTATTTTCCCACTTGTATCGTTGTCTACCTCTTGCTGGCATGCCATCAACCTTGCCCTCCAGTATGGTTTTTATAAGAGTGTTATGCCTTTTAACGTGGCTGAAATATTTCACTTGCCTCTTTTTTATTTCGTTCATCAACTCTCTTTTCATTCCCAGTTTTACCTCTGAAGTCGGAGTGGTTTCACCTGATGGCGAGGGACACTGTTAATAAGGAAAGCTAAGCCGCACACAAAATTCGGTCCATCACTACTATCACTACTGTAAATAGTGCGTTGTACTATGCTTGAGTTCAAAGCGAGCGAGCGCACACAAAAAAAATCCCAGTTTTTCTAGAACCTCTGCATTTGATTGTATTTGTTTCCATGAAATACGACATTTTCGTCTGTTTATTCACATATCCAGGGCCTCTATGCGACTTTGTAGTTGCTTTTTTAATGTCCAGTCTTTCGCGCAATACAGTAGCGTTAATTTAAATATACGTAGCATTTGACAATTCTCATTTTTAATGCGTTGTTAATCTTAATCTCAGCACTTACAAGCGCATTATGCTTGAAGTGAAGTAGAAACATACTAACTAAATAAGTATCTAACTTCGTTTCTTGGTTAGGGAGAAGTAAAAAAAAGCGAGACACAGCACTGGCAAACATTATCACGTAAGAATAGTATAATAGATGCAAAGTTATAGATTTTACAACATTTCGGCAGTGGTCTTTTATTGTAAGTAAACTAAATCAATGGCAATATTTCGAGAGCCTTAGTTGATGAGAAGAGAGGTATTGGAGAACATCGTGACAACTGGACAGATCGAGGGGAAGAGAGGCAGAGGCAGACGAAGAGAAATGATGCTGGACGGACTGAGACGGTGGCATGGAGGAGTATCATCAGCAGAGTTGATCCAGAACACCAAAGACCGAGATCTGTGGAGAGGCATGAACGCCTACGCCAGCCGGCACGGTACTTGATGATGATGATAGTTGCTGGGCTAGATCTTGTATTGCCTGTTTGCTTTAGATAAAAATTAGCCGAGAAGTGAAACTAATATTTATCAGTTCAGAAATAGATGTAGTATTTCGTAGTTTAAAGATGCTATCTAACTTGTCTAATAAATAATAATATATGTAGTGACTAGCTAAAATGAAATTACTTTTAAAATCATTGGAAAAATATTTTTTCCCAATGGGTTGTAAATAGTAGCATTATGCATTACAATTACATACATCGTTTAGTTGCTTCATACATTAAAATAACGTATAATTTACACTGAGATGTTTTATTTTACCATAAATTGTCCGTTGAAAACATCAAAAGAAACCCCACAAGATACAATAGAAGTAAACTGCAATAGTAAGTATCACCAAACTTGGAATTTAAAACACACTTGGCTCCAACATGAAGGAATGTTTGTTGTTCTCGCACCTGGTACATCCGTCATTAGACTCCCCAGATCTGCAGGAGACGGTAGAAATCTGAAAACGTACAAAGTGGAATTTGCTTTCTTGGCCCTAATATAGGCCAGAAAACGAAACCGATGGATTAACTTATAATACTTTTTACTGGATTACTGTCATCATGGAATATTTACTGCTTATTTCAACGTATTTCGTCAAGTAGTACTGCCTTTGAAGTAAGTTTTTTTTTTTTAATTGTAGAAAGTAAATAAAATAAGAACAGAAACATTCCAGTCACGAACTCCGAAACAGTTGGAATTTAATTCCTGCTTAGGACCGCTTCTTAGGTAGTTTTGAAAATACCGTATTGTATTATCTTCACAGTTTAACACGTGAAAATTGTTTAATACTAACATGGAGCAATATTATTGGGTACATAAAGTATAAAGTAAACCAAAGAAGTAATTTAAAAACAGCCCAAAGTGATTTTTTAGGGATGTTTTGCAAGTGTTTTCCTTCGATCAGTTTCCAGTTAGGCTGTTACAGTTAGGTACGTCTTCACAGTGAAGGTTAGATGCAGTGGATCTCCGGTTGGATGCAGTGGATCTCCAACTCTTGTCTCTTGCCTTGATTTTACATTGTCATACTTCCATTCGTCCATCTCTTGATGTGATAAAGCATGAACTATCACGATTTTAAATTTGAGTATTTACTATAGTCTGTCCGGAAATTGGTGCCGTCATTCACGATCAATTATTTTGAAAACTGTCTGTTGCATCGTTATGAAATTTGTCCAGCCGTCTTATATTTACCCCCACCCAAGGAATATGTCTTTGATAGGTCCAAAAACAACTTAAATCATTAGAAGCGGCATCATTCCTTTGATGTTTTGCTTAACAACTAGTGATTTCTTGCTAAAAAAGTTATGTTTACGGTAATGAGGACCTGCAAATGCAGATGACAAACAAAGGCGTATCCGGATTCTTATGGGAGTGGGTGCCAATCAAAGAAGTAGCTTACAATCGACAGACTCGGCTGCATTGTACCGGGTTTTTATCCCATATGGCTCAGTTTCTGTCCGCAGCGCGGAAAGCGTTGCACAAAGCTCGAACTCCGTAGCTCCAGCGACGACCCTCGGGAGTCTCCGAAAAAATGCACTCGTGAAATGAAGGACGCGGCCCGAAATCGAACATACAACCTTCTGAGCCCGAGACAGACGGCTTGACCACTTCACTACGGAGAATCCCGAGAGGGTTGCAATGTGTAATATTAGTAAAGACAGAGAATTTACAGAGGCAAGGGGTAAATAATTTGTAAATTAACAGGAAAGTAGAAGAAATATATTTCTTACCTTATTTTTATTTCCTTCTTGTTTCTTCAGTTATCAATTATCAGTTGGGGTATCTTCATTGCACTCCGGACATGTCCATAGGTCCTCAGATCCTCCCCCCCCCCCCCCCAGCATATGCATCAGCTTCCGGTGGCTAATAGTGCCAGTTCTATGTTAGTTGACGAGGCGCTTTGTTTTCCCGATTTACCTCTCGCATCTGGCCGTGCCGATTCTTACTCCCAAGTCTTTCATCCTGGACAGCGATGTGGATTCACTGACGTCAAAGTCTTCTGTTCTCGCCATATCTTTAAGGACGTTAATAACATCGGCACGATCCATGGGCTGGCCATCTACAGGGGGTGCAGAGCCAGCCAGTTTATCAGCTCGTTCATTTCCCTCGACTCTCGCATGTCCCGGGACGAAGAGGAAGGTGACTTTACGAACAACAGACTTCCGCAGCGACTCAGTCCACCGTCTACGTACAAATCGAGCTTCGATCTTCTGAATCATGCGCATTGAGTCACTTAGTACACACACGTTGGTATAATGCTGTGATTCCAGCCATATAAAAGCCTGTGTAACTGCCATCACCTCCATCGTCATGCTGCTCGAGGTCATAGAGTGGGCACCACTGGATTCTTGAACAGTTCGGTCCGCTGAATGGGCTGTAAATGCCCACGCACTTCTGTGCTGCTTTACAACAGATCCATCTGTATGGATGAGCACTTTGGGGCTATATGAGTGTTCATAGATGAGCGCGTTTACTTCTGCATTGACAGCGACAGGGTTCTGCTCTCTGCACCGTCTGTCGAGTGTGATAATGCAGGAGAAAGTGCACTTAAAAGCTGGAGGCACCGGCACCCATTCCTTGCCGGGGTTGATACTGGTAAGACTGCAGACCTGTCTGACGTAATCTTCCGCCCGACCCATCCTGGATTTGCCTCTCTTTAGCCTGTCACCCTTTTCTCTGAATATAGCGTCATGCAGAGGTGCTGCTCATCTGCACTTATGTTTAAGAATGCACGAGCTCTCCAGATCTTGATCCTGTGTTCCATTGTCAGGAAGTCAAGGAGGTATCTCACTGATACCTGGTGTCTTTCGTACAGCCCAAAATGATGCGCATGGCTTCGTTTTGTACCTTTTCAAGTCTTCCAATCTGTGTAGGGCTGACAGTGAGGATGGCCAGGGCATACTCTGCTCAGACCTTAATCTGTGTCGGACGATTCCAGTAGGTTGATGATTACTCTCGGTTGCATAAAATTCAATCCATCCTTTCTCCAATAATCCTCTTCCTCTTTCAACACATGGTCCTCACATTTTTTCCAGTAACTTTTATCAATATTTAATAGCGCGGACTGGGTTAGTATCTTGACATCAGACAATTTGAATGTAGTATTGGCAGCTGCCACTTGTCCTTTAATTTTAGCCCACACAAGTTCTATAGGGTTTAAATGAGAATGATACGGCGGAAGTCTCAAGCACCTATGGCCATGTTCTTCTATCAATTTGTCAATTTGAAATTTCTTGCTTTTTTGCGTCTGTTTTACAAGGGACAACAACTGTAGCTTGAAATATGTTTCTGGAAATGGTATATTTTCCCTTCGGAGCCATATCTTTATTGCTTCCTTTGTGCTCGATGCCGTAGGTATTTTGTCTTCTTGGGCAACGACATTGTGATATGATGCATTGTCCATGATTAGACAAGACGGTCTATCAAGGGATGGAAGTACTGTATTCTCGAGCCAATCTCTAAATACATTACCATTCATCTCATTATGATAATCCCTATTGTCTGTATGCTTTGATACGAACACGAGCCCAGCATTCTGTAGTAAGCCATTATGAGTACTACCAGCATGGGCTATGACCAAACGCTGTCCTTTACTACTGGGCACATAACGTTTTATCTTTCCATCCATTGACTGCCATTCCTTTTCACTTGTGTGGTGCGCATTGATCCACGTTTCATCCAAATACACTATGTCATAATTTTCTTTGCGCATTTCCCTTATTTCACGTAGGTATCTGCTTCTCATGGCTCCTAAATTCGGTTGCTCGCAAAGAATATTTCTACCTCCCTTGTACTTTCTAAAAGTGAAGCCTAATGTCCTTATAATTTTCCACAAAGTTGTTTTGGATAGCTCTATGTTATTGTCCTTTCTCAACAAAACCCTCAGTTTTCTTACACTCACTGTTTCTTTGGCATGCATCATTTTTATAATAACTCGTCTGATGACATCCTTGTCAAAGCTGTCTACAATTGCCTTTCTACCTACCGTTTGCTTATCGTGTGTTGGTTTCATTCCAGATTCTTGCACCCATCGACGAAACGATCGTTTACTCAAACCTAATGCATGCACTGTTCTTTTTTCGGGATTTGTAACAGTATGAAACAGTTTCCTGCGATCAGCTTCTTGACAAAAATATGTGTACAACTTCATAGCGATGTTTTGAAGTGTACACAATTTCACTTTTAATCCCATTGAACAGTATTAACACATTCAAATATTAGCTATTAAGATTATATTAATGGTAAGATTTATTTATATAATCACGTTTCTAGTTGACGACGCCTCTGAACTATAACACACACTCTGTCCAAAAACGAAAGACCGCCAGACAATTTTAAAAATAGCGCGAATGGGTCTTGCTGAGCTGTAGTACTCTAAAAATTAAGGCATTCTTGGCGGGGCGGTAGAATATATACCTCATATAAGCGAAAATGGAAATCTGCTGTACAATCTCCAGAACAAAAATTTTTTTGTTGGGTGGACATAATGATAAGGTTATATACTAAATCTCATTATTTTTCATCAGGTGGTTACTGAGATATTCAATTTAATATTGAGGCAACAAAAAAAAAACACACTATAATGAGACCGCCACAGTAGATAGGCCTTGAAATTCAAAATCTGATGGTACCACAATGTTGCCTGTATGTCACTTCTAAGTGAAGATATTCACATTTTTGTGAAGGGGAGACGAGTTGCGATTTCTCATGCTCATCACCTGATATTGTCGCTCTCCAGTGTGTCCGATCACCTTCACCAGCGGGTGTGCGTGTGTGTGCGTGCAAGATTGTCTCAAACAGTTATATGAAAACTGACTTCAAAAATATGTTCCGTCATGTTAAATGATTAAAAAATAGTACAAGTATACAAATAAATTATTATTAATCTTTGAAATTGTATTCACTATAACTTTAGTAGTTCAAGTTGCACGTTTTGAGTGTTACAAAGTGTAGCACAATTGATATGCACGGCCGTCATGACCCGTGGGTTTCCAATTCACAGAGGCACATCTTCGCAGAAAATCTGTTTTTCAACCACAATTCGAGCAAGTTTAGAGATGAAACTATACTGATTCAGGGGCAATCTTTTATATGACAATTAAAATTTACATTAAACAAAGACATCTATTGGATCCATCGATTCTGATATGCGATCATTCCGCTGCCTCTGTGGGATGCGCTCCCCGGCAGTCAGCAGCTCCCACAGATCCATAGAGCACACTGTATTCACAAACTTCCAGTCACTTAGTTCTATATAATATTTTAGTTCGTAATTTTTAATACGCTTTCCGGCATGGCACATGATTGATTGATTGATTGAATTTTTAATAGTTTCTATTATATCACCTAATAATTTTGTGGAAAATTTTAAAAAAACCAGCCGGGAATAGAACCCCAGTCTCCTGCATGACACGCGGAATGCTTACGACCACGCTAGCGAGGACACAATGATTGTTCTACAAAGATTATTTATATAGTCAAGCCGCCATTTTGGGTTTCCCATTCACAAAGGTACTTATCATGATCATAACATCTTCGCCTGTTTTTCAACCACAATTAAAGTAAGTTTAGCGATTAAACTTTCCAAATTTCTGAAAAATTTGATGCAGAATTTGAAGATCCATCTACAATTGATGGTTTTCTATTGAAAGCGACAGAAAAAAACATTAATTACGGTTCAGTGTGCCATTTCCATTTTTCTCCGCGTGCGAGGTTGGTCTCAACCAAACAGGTCATAGGCAGATTATGAAAACTGACTTCAAAAATATGTTCCGTCATGTTAATTGATTAAAAAATAGTACAAGTATACAAATAAATTATTAATAATCTTTAAACTTGTGTTCTCTTTAACTTTAGTAGGTCAAATTGTATGTTTTGAGTGTTGAAAAGTGAAGGTGTACGTACCATTCCAATCAATATGCGCATGCGTAGTCGCCATGGCACATGGCCTTGCATGTCCCCATTCACAAAGGCACGCTTCACAGAAAATTTTGTTTTTCATCCACAATTTAAGCAAAGTCAGTGATGAAACTTTCCAGATACATTTAAAATTGTATGCAGAATTCAAAAATACATCTATATTTGATTATTTTTTTTAAACAGCGCCAGAATAGAGTTACAAAGTGTACATGCCAGTCGGATCGATATGTGCAAAGAACAAAAACACGCCTTTGCAGAAAATGTTGTTTTTCATCCACAATTTAAGCAAAGTTGGCAATGAAACTTTCCAGATACATTTAAAATTGTATGCAGAATTCAAAAATACATCTATAATTGATGATTTTATAAACAGCGCCAAAAAAAAATTAATTACGGTAAGTTCAAAATAAATCTTTATTTATATAAAAGGTCACGCTGATTTCAACCAATCACTGTGCACGGAATATTAGGCAAACCTTTCCTGGAAAACCCAGGATGATGTGTGTTCTTGTCACGTGAGATTTGAATGAATGAATGACTCGAAAGAATGCATGGTAAATTAGATAGCGTTTTCCGGGACAAGGTTTTCCATGGTGGAATGACTCCATACATGACTTTCGTTTTAATTTAGGGTAATGGCACGATGGAACACGCTATATATATATATACATATATATAGGCACTCTTCCGAATAACGGTTCGAAATGGGGAAGTAACTCATTAGTGTAAAAAGTATCCCTTACAGGGCCTCATTGGGTGATATAAAAACAATATTAAATGCTACGAACTAAAATATACAACAGAAAATTGAAATACGTACCAATAATAATCATCATCATCATCAATCAGGAGCCATCTCCACAATGAAGGTTGGCTGCAGTGGATCTCCAACATTGTCTGTCTCTCGCCTTGACTATACATTCTGTCAGGCTGATGTTCGTCCATCTCTTGATGTTGTCTTCCCACTTGTATTAATGTCTACCTCTTGCTTGCTTGCCCTCAACCTTGCTTGCTTGTGTTCACTGGCTGTGAACTCCAGCGCGAAGTCCTGTATGTCGGATGAAGACATCCTGTTGTCCAACATCAGTGTGATGTCGTACAGGACCTGAGGTTTGCGCGAGTATCCTCTGTCCCATGTCTGGCTTATTGGTGTGCAGACTGGTGGTTCCTCGCCGCGCAGGCAGATACTCTCCTCTCCGACTTCGGAAGAATCAGCGATCTGACTACGTTAGCCAGGACCTCGAAGGGACCTGTTGCCCGGGATGTACGACTAGGACATGTTAGTAGGTCTTGGCCAGTATAGATCCCGGCCCTGGTGCCTTGGAAACACCTCTGCGTCCCAGTTAATCCAGCTAAATTTTATCTATCTACCTGGTACTCAGGTGTGAAAGGCAACGAGTGAACCGACCGTTTGGCGAATATCGAAGTGGGAAGAGCAATAGAAGGGCCAGACATCATAAACGCCATCAGAGACTGATGAACAGATGAGTTTAATAGCAGACCTGTCCGGAGTGCGATGACGACGACACACGCACATCACTCGGCTCTCAAATGGGGAGTAAAAGAAGAATGGAACACAGAGGTACGGTTAGGTCGCGCACAGACACAAACATCTGGGGAGATGACTGCGACTTCAAACCTGTCTTTGTTGTTTCTTTGAACTAGTAATACCTTTTTGTTTCATTTATATTGTTATATCCCATGGCAGTCAAAGCCTTTCTTCTTCTTCTTCTTCTTCTTCTTCTTCTTCTTCTTCTTCTTCTTCTTCTTCTTCTTCTTCTTCTTCTTCTTCTTCTTCTTCATTCATCCGGTTTGTTTTTTCCGGACATGATTGCGTTGTGCCTGTTTACAGCAAAGCTGCATTCTTGCACCGTTAGGCCAACACATCCGACTTCTGCAGGCATTTGTTGACCAGGTTAACCTTCCCGGGGGTTTCTTAGAACGTTTGACTCTCACTGTTGTGTTATCCCCCATCCAGCTGGCCTAAAGACATCCTGGTCAACCCTCAAGGGAAGGCAGGGGCAGTCCATGGGCATTCCCCGCCATCCAAGGAGGCTTCCATAATTGCAGAGCCGACAACTGGGCTCACCCAAGGAATCGTCACGTCCTGCACATGGCTGCTTAGCCTCACTTCTCTATAATGGGCCTTCCGTTCACCATAGGCTGTTCCTCCGGAAACAAGAAGAATGCAGTCTGCAGATGACATCCACACAGTGAGCTTTCGATTCAGACTTTTGTTACCGACATACCTGTGAGTATCCGCTGCCCGAATTCGAGTTCCATTCAAACGTCTCGCAGACAGATTTTTTAAAATTACAAAATATAAAGCGATATAAGGGTTGAAACTCTCCAAATATTTGTAAAAATGGGTGCTGAATTCGAATATCCATCTAAAAATATCTTAATATTAAATAAATAAGCTCTAGAATATAAAATTACTTACTTTTTGCCAAGCAATTCAATTGATTTAAAAGGTCATGATAATTTCAACCAATCGCTGTGCACAGAATATTAGGCTAACCTTTTCTGCTTAACCTAAGGTGACGTCTGCTATTGTCACATGGAATTTGAATGAATGGATGATGTCGTAAGGATGAATGGTCTTTACAGCAGCCATTTTGACACAATGAGACAGTTTGGGGTGGCGCGGTACATCACTTCCGTTTTCAGTTCGGGTAGTGCACGGCTAGCATATATATATATATATATATGTGTGTGTACATATATATATATATATATATCTTCTTCAGCGTTCCGAGCCATTGAGGTTCTTTGCTGCAGATACAATCTGTCTCCATTCGTCTCTCTGGTGGACCTTCTCTTGCCAGTCGTTGATTCCATGTGCTTGTAGGTCTGTACATGTATTATCTCTCCACCGTCTTCGGGGTCTACGGTCATTTATGTCCTGAGTGTAAGCGAGTTTTGTTTCCCTATTATCTTCCATTCTTTCTATATGCCCCAGCCATTGTAGTCTATTAGCCTTCATGATACCAGTAATTAGCGGGGACTTAAACAGATCATAAATGTCTTTGTTACTTCTTCTTTTCCACTCTCCACTTTGTGTATTCCAAATGGGTCCAAAGATGCGTCTTAAAATTTTGTTCTCAAAGGTTTGTAACAAGGCTTCATCTCCTTTCGTTGTACTCCAGGTTTCAGAGCCATACAGCACAACTGGTCTGATCAGTGTTTTGTATATTGTGATTTTGGTGTTACGAGATAGCGCATTTGATTTTAGTAGATGTTGTAGTGCATAGTATATCTTATTTCCAGAGTTGATTCTAGTTTGTATTTCTTCCCTTATGAGGTTGGAGCAGTTAAAGATTGTACCCAGGTATTTGTATGTTTTCGTTCTTTTAATGGTCATATTGTCTATTTGTATGTGGCCAGAGTTTTTAGCCATTCCGTCTCTTGAAATTACCATATATTCTGTCTTATCTTGGTTGATAACCAGCCCCATCTGTTGGGCTTTTTCCTTTAACCCTTTACAGGGCAGACGCTTGTCCGTTTTCTAGCCCTGAACGGGCAAGATTTTTTCAGGTTCTGTAAAATTTCGGGTCGCGTTAGTAAAAACATCACAAATAAGGTGTTAGTCAACCGATTTTAGTTAAATAAACAACACAATGAAGGGAAAAGCATGCAGAATATGTTACTCACGTGATTGTTGTCGGTAATCCATATATGAACACAAATATTTACGAAATACGGCATGTTGCTTGTGATTTTCCGTCATCTATACGGCAATTTACAAACACATTTTCAGAATCATAATCACTTTCTTTAAAGTCCGACTCAGACTGCTAATGCAAAGTAACGCTTTGCACTGATATCTAGCTCCGATTAATAGTCAACTTCGTGCCCTTTAATGTCATTTAAATTGAACCTAGCGAAATCTCGGCTATCACTTGAAGAATCGCCGAAATCCATTTTGAAAAACAGCGTAAAATTCCCGAAAACTATCAAAAATTGTCCGTAAAAGTCCGTTCAAATTCATACTATCGCATTTACAAATGGCGGCCACGTTGTCAAGCTGTCGGCGAAAGTGAAAGTAGCCGCCGGAAGTGTCGGAAAGTCGAGAGATCGCGTTTTTACAATGCATAATAGTATCGGCCGGAATCGGACGCTACGCTCGTTTTATGGCATCGGCCGGAATTGGCCGCTGTGACCTGTAAAGGGTTAAGTGAGTCAATATTTCCAATGTCTTTTGTTCACTTTGCCCTATAATATCTAAATCATCTGCATAACCAAACAGCTCACATTCCTCCTTTACCTTCCTTACAACTTTCTCCAGAGCCAGATTGAAGAGTAGCGGCGTTAGTGCATCACCCTGTTTCAAGCCAGATGTTATTTGGAAGGGGTCTGATTTCCTGCCTTTATATGTTACTATATTATAAGTATCTTCCATGCATAGTCTGGTCATGTTGATTAGCTTCCTTGGTATTCCAAATTCCTGCATAGCATTCCATAGACTATTCCTATGGACACTATCATAAGCCTTTTTAAAATCCACAAAAATGTTATGGAGATCTCTTTTATATTACCAATTTTTCTCGGCTATTTGTCGTAAGATAAATATCTGATCTATTGTTGATCTGTTTTGTCTAAAAACCCGCCTGGTAGTCACCTAGAATGTCTTCTGAATATGGTTTTAGTCTATTTAGTAATACTGCGGATAGAATCTTATAGCTTGTGGACAGTAGTGATATTCCTCTATAATTTTCACATTGGAACTTGTCTCCTTTCTTAAAGATAGGTTTCAATAATGACTCTTTCCAGTCATGGGGTAATTCTTCTGTCCTCCAGATTTTTATTATTAGTTCGTATAGCTTTAGATGCAATGCATGGCCACCTGCCTTTATAAATTCAGTAGCAATTCCATCAGTCCCAGTTGCCTTATTGTTTTTAAGTCGTGTGAATACATATAGGATTTCTTCAAATGTAGGTTTTTCAATTTGTGGTTCACATGTTAGAACCTCTTCCTGTGGGAAAGTGTTACTTGGAGCTTCACAATTTAGTAATTCAACAAAATATTCTTTCCATGTGTTGCACATTTCCTCATTGGTATTTATCATATTCCCATTTTTGTCTTTTAAACCATATGTGTTTTGTTGGTGCCCTCGTTTCACTGATTTCAGTTCTTTAAAAGACTTTCTGGATTCATTTTTCTGGTGATTAGTTTCCATATCTTTGATTATATTACTCTTTACATTCATTTCTATAATGCTCTTCCTTTTGGATGTTGTTGATGTCATTTAACCATAAATGTCTGGCATTCTTTTTCCTAATGACTGCTTCTTCACATTTTTGATTGAACCATCTGTTCTTTCTATGCGTGGTTAACACACCGAGACATTCTTCTGCGGTAGATTGAATTGTATTCTTGATGTTCAACCAAGTTTGGTCAACGCTTTCCTCCAAAGGGTTTTGCAGAGTTTCAAGTTTACATTTTATTTCATCTGTAAATTTCTCTTTGACTGTAATTTCTTGTAGTTTTTCTCTGTTATATGTTTGGTGTAATCTTTGTAATTTAGTATAGAAAGCTCTCTTAAGTTTTATTTTAAATTTTGCTCCAACGAGGAAGTGGTCACTGTGGCACTCAGCTCCTCTATAACTTCTAACTTGCTGTATGTTTGATGCATTTCTGTTGTTAATTAAAATGTGATCTATTTGATTATAGGTTCTCTTGTCACATGATTTCCAAGTTTGTTTGTGTATATCCTTTCTTTGTAGTCTGGTACTGCTAATCTGCAGTCCTTTGGCTTGTGCCAGGTTGATGACTCTCCATCCATTATCATTTGAAGTTGTATGTAGGCTTTCCATACCGGCCACTTTTTTATTAGTTTGCTCTCTACCTATTTTTGCATTTAAGTCTCCCAGCACAATCAGGATGTCCTGTTTGGGGGTTTCTTCTATGACATCTTCCAGATCATTATAAAAGTCTTCTTTAATATCATCTTCTTTCTCTTCAGTGGGTGCATGTACATTAATCATCGTTATATTTTTCCATTTACCTTTTATTCGTAATTTACTAATCCTGTCATTAACAGCTTTAAAGTTTAAAACGTTCCCCCATAACTCTTTTTTTATGACAAATCCTGTTCCTAATTCATGTTTATTTTGGGTGTTTCCTCCATATATTATAATCATTCCATTTTGCTCTAAAGTACCCTCTCCTGGCCACCTTATTTCTTGAATTGCTGTTATATCCATTTGATATTCAACCAGCTCCCGGGTTAGTTCTTCGGCCGCTCCAGCCGATATAGTGTCCGTACATTCCATGTTCCAAATCTCAAAAGTCTTTTAACGTTCCAAGGTCGTTGTCCAGATAAGTCAGTCCGAATTCGAGGCTCATGTATCTGTTTCGTAACAAAAATGGTTTTTACAAAGGTGGGGATGTTAACCCCACGCTTCAACCCCCAACCTGGAGGACCAGGGTGTTTCTCTTTGTCTGTTCTCTGCCCTTTGACCTGTCCGGCTTGGGAGGCCCTGCTGGTAGCTACGCTACCGCCGGCATAGCTCTCGGGGTCATTGAGAAACTCAAGCTCCCCCACCACGACAAGGTGGAAACACCATCGGGGGAGATATATATATATATATCTGAGTCAGGTCTTAATGACTGAGCTACCGTATGACAGTAGACAGTACTACCTGCTTTCTGTTAGCGCCGAATGTTGGGCGGCACTTACCAAACCCGACACCCCACATTGTGCCAACGACTCGGGGGGAAGAGCGCAATTGGGAGGGTACAAGCCTTATCCTGGTGCGAGGAAATGCAACCGAAAGACAAAATGTGATGGCAGAGCAGACCAGGCCCTAAGCCTTGGTTGGCAGCTGGTCTAAGATCGAAGCTCCGACAGGCGGACAGAGCATTGCTTTGCTGATCCGGCAGCTTCTGAAGCTTGTCTTGTTCCAGATGTATAGGCGTTACCTTTCAAAGGCAGACTGAGAGAGGGATCATGCTGCATGGGCAACACATGATCTCTATATTTTAGTCCAGGCTTTGTGCTATGGAGAGGCAATAACTCCATGTTGAGAATGTGATCTCTTGTTCCTCTTCCTTGTCTAAATAGCTTGAACCACGTTAATTTCTTCTTCAATTTTCTTACAAAGTCTTCCCATTATGACATTTAGTGGAATTTTACTTGCATGACTGATCAGGGTAACAGTTCTATAGTTGGTGCATAATTTCAGGTTGCACTTTTTTGGTATTGGAATGAAGATAGTTCTCTTCCAATCTTTTGGCCAAATACCATATTTCCATATCTTTCTGCATAATGCGTGATAGATTTGTATGCTTTTTTCTCCTCCCGCTTTAATTAGTTCAGCTGGTATCTCATCACATCCAGGTGATTTACCATTCGTCAGGTTCTTTATTGCCCATGCAATTTCATCTAATGAGGGTTCAGGTTCTGTCTCTGCTGTCATTGGCTCATGTATCTCATTCATATCCTCACTGTCACTCATATCATACATTCCACTGCAGTACTCCTGCCATCTTTCTAGAATTTGTCTAGATTCTGTTAAGGTATTTCCCATCTTGTCACAGATAACATTCCATTGAGGTTTGAACATTATTTGTCAATAATTTCATTTCTTTGAACATTTCGTAATCTCTTCCAGTCTTATGATACTGCTCTATTCTGTTACAGCAATCTTGTATGCTGATATACTCTGGCTGTAGAATTTATTTTAATCAACTGTTAATGGAGACAAATATATAATTTTCTGACATCTCCCTGCTTTTCAATACACTTTGTCCATCTGCCAACAAGCTTTTATATTTCCTGAACAAGAAATGTTTTAGATCTGTGGGCCACAATTGCACGGCTGTCTTCACTTCTTTGTCAGAGGTGAATCTTCATCCTCAAAGGCATCCTTTCAGGGGATCAAACAGGCAAACGTCAGATTGAGCAAGATGAGGACTATAAGGAGGGTGCTTTAACACCTCAAAATGAAGTGTTTTTCCCCGGGTATTAATGGTGTGGACAGAGGCGTACGAACGTGCATTGTCAATCAAGATCACAATACCCTTGGAAGGCAGCCAACAGAAGTAGACTGGAGTGTGGATACTTTTTGACTCACCCTCGTATAATATGATATTGCTCTTGTCCTTGAAGCATGCGCGTACTAACACAGCAGTAAATTACGTTCTTAATAAATAACATATATTTAGTAAACTGAAAGACTGGATCACTGTTCTTTGTGCTCACCACATAACTAGTCCGGACCAACTTGTTACAAACCATCTTGGTTCATATTGTAGGCCAGCCTGAATAAACTTACCGCATTGTATTCGCTCAACAACTGTCAGTCACTCGTGATTCATGATTTTCCTGTAAATCATGACTCTCATTTTAAATTACTAACATCGCCTACGTAGTCGGCCATTCATTCCTGACCTGCAATAAAATAGGACATGACAGGTGTCAGTTTTATTCCTATAACCTTATGATGCAAAATATTAAATCGGAGTTTGCAACTTTCAAGTATTCAATTTGCTGTAGTGCCATGTCTGGTCTTTTATTGACATATAGCATCATGACATGGCTAGATAAAGCATATGGAGTGAAATCCAGCGGTGCCTCATTCAAGTATCCACGTTAATTATTAGCGGGGATATTGATTTTTGTGAGAATTGCCTGTTCAACAGTAATTAAGAGACAGCGGGGGGAAAAACTGTCTCGCAGAATTGTACACGTTTGTTGATACGCTTACTTTGTATGCAATCCCACATGGACATGCGTGACGGCGCACCACTTAGGCACTTCCGGCACTTTGTATAGCCAGTACGTGGGCACCTGTGTT
This sequence comes from Cepaea hortensis, assembly GCA_963921405.1. Taxonomy (NCBI): domain Eukaryota; kingdom Metazoa; phylum Mollusca; class Gastropoda; order Stylommatophora; family Helicidae; genus Cepaea; species Cepaea hortensis. The sequence continues at coordinate 136,868,031 of OY992879.1, read as the reverse complement.
TAAATATTACTGTAATAACTTACCAATTATGCCTCCTTGTTGCAAAAATATATGTAAATATAAGTTTATCATCGTCAACGTCAAATGCCCTGCCAGCTGGCGTATGCGTTTGTCTCTCCACAGATCTCGGTCTTTAGTGTTCTGATCAACTCTGCTGAAGATATTCCTACATGCCACCGTCTCAATCCATGCAGCATCATTTCTCTTGGTCTGCCTCTCCCTCTCTTCCCCTTGATCTTTCTAGTTGTCACAATGTTCTCCAATGCCTCTCTTCTCATCACATGACCAAAAGAAAGATGTTTGTCTCTTTCTTATTGTTATATATAATGTTCTAGTTATAATGTTAGATGCAGAAATAACAAACTGTAATAATATGCATGCACCGGAGGAACTCTGGCAGAGGGTTTACTGTGTCCGCCTCGGACTCAGAAGGTACCAGGTTCAGTCCCAACATAGGGACATTGAACAAGCAAGTAGAGATGCCCTGGAGATTTGGATATACAGAAGAATATGTCGTATTTCATGGAAACAAAAACAATCAAATACTGAGGTTCTAGAGAAACTGGGAGTGAAAAGAGAGTTGATGAAAGAGATAAAAAGGAGGCAAGTGAAATGTTTCAATCACATTAAAAGACATAACACTCGTATAAAAATTATACTGGAGGGCAGGGTTGAGGGCAGACAACGATACAAGTCTGACAGAGTGTTCATTCATGGCGAGAGACAGACAGTTTTGGAGATCCATTGGAGCCAACCTTCATTGTGGAAACGGCACTTGATTGATTGATAGGGCTGAGAATCATTGATCCTGTGAATCTTGCCTCTTGTTCTAAACTGCTAACATTTCCCGATCTCCTGGGTAGTGAGATGGGATACCTAGCCTTCTCGGGTAAGGGTGAAAAATAGTGTGCAAGTTGTGAATGTTCAACATTCCATGGCAGTTGAAAATCGCAAAGAGTAGGCTGTAAGGTTGCTACCCTGGCAAAATTGTTGAGAAAAAATCCTACCCATCGGTGGATAGAGCCTGTTACCTTGTATGAATCTGTTTAGAGAAAGCAGACTTCACAGCAAATGCATGCCATAAGTCAGACACGCATGTGCAAACACATGTACATACCTTACAAGGACTTCTGGCTTAATAATGTAAAAATGATTGCTATAACACTGGTTTGTTGAAAATGAAAAAAAATATCTTATGCAATAAGTCACCACCATTGAATGTCAGAAAGTGCTGGAATGTTATATAGAACCTGTTTTGCTGTATGGCAGTGAATGATGAACTGTTAATAAACAGTTTAGGGGGAGCATGGCAGCAATAGAGATGTGGTTCCTGAGACGAATGTTGTGAGTACCTTAGACTGCCAGAGTAACTAACAATGATTGCCTGGAAGAGGCTAAGGAAAGTAGAATATTATATACAGCTATGAGAAAGAGACTGTACAGCTTTCTTTGGTCATATAATGGGAAGATAGGTATTATTGCTTTCATATGCAGTGTCTGCGTAGAATACTTGGTATTAAGTTGCAAGACAAAATCACAAACACTGAAGTATTGGAAAGATCAGGTTGTGTGACGGTTTGTTCCATGCTCAGGCTTCGTAGACTTAGATGGCTAGGACACATTAAGAGAAAGGATGATGATAGAACACCAAAGGACATCTTTTTTGGTAAATTACAAATGGATAAAAGATCTTGGGGTCTGCCTCTACTATGATACAAAGATGTGTGTAAGTGGGACATGATTGATACTGGCATAAAAAATGCACATTGGGAGCAAGTTGCCGCTGAATGTGTTGCATGGAGGGTAACAATCAGAAATGATATATAAAGACAAAGGAGAAAATGATTGCATATAGGTAACACACTGAGTGCATGAGATGGTGCGTGATTGTGAAAATGCCCATGTGTTCACATGCATCCGTTGTGGACTAACATTTACAGCACAAATTGGCCTGATCAGTCACATTCGCTACGGCCATGGGTTGTAGTTATTATGTCCTTTTGAAGCACAATGTAACAATCATCTGTCAAGACGGAAAGGTGCCAATGAGGTATTAGAAAACATACTGACAACTGGGAAGTTCAGTGGGAGAAGAGACAGAGACAGGCCGAGAGAAATTATGCTAGGTGAACTGAGATGTGACATTGAGATTTATTATCAGCAGAGTTGATCCGGAACACCGAGGACCAAGATCTGTGGGGAGACAAGGACACATATGCAAGGTCGTGGTGATGGTGATGATTACAATGTATATGTTATTTTTAACATACATGCAGTAACCATCAAAACAGAATCAAGGACCTCAAGAGGTCATAGTACGGACCTGAATGCATGAAAGTTAGACATATTCTGTGTTGTTTTTTTGGTTACATTGTTTTGTTATGAAATGTTTTGTGTGCCAGTTGTTCAGAAAGCAATGGCAAACTACAGAACGTAAACTTGCCCTGGAATCACGAACAGCCAGAAAGTGCTAGGGTTGTCTGCTACGTCCTGTAAAGGATATGCAACTGGGTATTAGTGGTATATTAATTAAATATTATTTATATTATTTTTTCCTCTGTGATTATTATTTTATTATTATTATTATTAAGCCTGATGTCCTTGTAACGTTTGTATATATGTATGTTTGTTGTTTCTATATAGGATCTTAACGTACATTTTGTTTTTTACATTTTATATGCAGTTTGAAAATTGCAATTTGGGAGGTTTTGTTATTTTAATTTCTCTTCCCCCCCTTCCCCAAATGATAAGTAAAGGTGTGTAAAGGTGAGGGGATCGACTTCATCTTTTGATCCTATAAGTTTTATCCCAGAAGGCTCAGTCTCTGCTAAAAGCATCACACAAAGCAAGAACTCTGTAGCTCTAGCGATGATCCCCAGGGGTGTCTGAGAACATTCCACCCATGAATCGAACGGGAGAGTCTGGAATAGAACCCACAAGTTTTGGAGCATGAGGCAGTTGGTTTAACCATTTCGCCACAGAGACTCCAAAATGATAAGTAAGCTGTGTAAGCAAGAACAATCTGTGTCTTGTTGTATTACAGGATTTTCAGTAATCCTATCACCAGCATTAACAAAACTAGATCAGTGAGGCTGTGTTTCTCTTGAGAAAGAGTAGTGTTCACTGTTGCCATGAAATTGTTGTTTGTGTGAACTCTAGTTAATTGGATGTGAATACAGTTCTCTACCTTACTGATTCAGAGATTTAGAATTTATTTGTTGATTGCTGTCTGTAGACAATCATGGTGGAATGTATTTTCTTTTGGTGTGCGTAGATCCTTGCTTCTGGCTATTCATTGTTAGCAAATATGTTTATTATCATAGACATTTAGTTATGTTGAAATTGTTTTTGACAAGGAGATAAGCATTATCAAACTGGATTAAACTATCAAATGACAGAGACATTTGGAGAGTCATGTTTGCCAATGTCTGTTCTTGATTAGGTATTTGTTGAAGACAAAGTATGGGTCTTATTGCTGGGTGGGTTTTCAGATGTAATGCATGCTCAAAGCCTTGTATGAATCATGCTGTGGATTTGTACAAAATAAGCAACTTGTGAATATTATTCTTTCTCCAAACCAAGATTGGATGTTAGCTTTCTGTTTACTGGTGGAAATTAGAACCTGTCTGCACATTATATCCATTATGAGTTGCGACACTGAACATAGATGGCCAAATAGGACTCATCATCATCATGTGCTGTGCCGATAATCATGGGCGGTCATGTTTTTCCATCACACATGATCACCAGAGTCGTGGATCAGCTCTGTGTTCGTGTCTCGACTGTGCCACGTGGCCAATCCATCCAGGTATTTAGTCTCTGCCTTCCCCTTGTTCTCTTCCCCTCGATCTTGCCAGTTGTCACCAAGTTCTTCAATTTATTTCTTCTCATAAAAAAAAATTGTGACTGTCTACATCTAATTTCTCAAATGCTGTTTTTTAATAAATTTCGAAATGTGAAAACCTACCTAGAAATGGGATTTTTGCAGTTTTGAGGGATTATTGCACATGAGCTTAAACTTCCAGTATGTTGACGGTGGTGTATGGGGTTCAACCCCTACACCGGTCAGTTGGACTTTAGCATTGCCATCCCGTTCAGAAAGTAATGGCAAACTACTGAATGTAAAGTTGTCTAGAAAATTAACCTCGGGTTAATAGTATGGGTGGTTCTGGTATACATGTGTGGATTCTGGCTGGGGCTGCAGGGTTTATGCAAGGTCTTGATGGTTTGCTTGCATTAAAAGATGCACATTCTGTAGTTTGTGTATGTGTCTGTCAAAGCCATAGTGGTTAGTATGCTAGCCTGCCAGGACAGTGATCTAAGTTCAATTCCCAGCCGAGGCAGGAGTATTTTGTTTACTACCGATATGACTTTGGGGCCGCCCCAAGCGCATAAAAGTAGCTTTTAATTTGCAGCTTTAAGACATTTCTGTGAATTGTCTGCGAAGGATCTGCCAAGAGGAAAGGAATTGGTCACCCCAGCTTATACATCATAATCTAGAACATGAAGGCCTAACACTTCACACACCCCAACCACAATGTCTGGGACTAACAATATCTTTTACAGTAAACTAGAGGACCTTTTTAACAAGGACATATGGTGCAGGACCCATGGTTATATAAACCAGCCAACACTCAGCGGGTGTTGTGGCCTGTACCACACTGGCCACCTTGACTTCCCAGTGCATGTCCTGGTAGCCATTTTACCTTTTACTAGTTAAGAAAGAATTAGTTGCAAATCCTTTATAGGACACAGCAGTCACCCTCAGCATTTTTTTGGCTGTTCGTGATTCCTGGGCAAGTTTTACATTCAGTAGTTTGCCGGCGACCGGCATCCATACCATTTTAAAAAAAAAAAAAACCAATGCAAGGCAGTCTGCTGCCAAATCGCCCGCAGTTGTGTTTTGAATGCAGTATGCGGTATTACGAACCTCACCCATAACCCCTTCACCACTGACGAAGCCGAGCTTTTACTAGTAGTCTTTTTAAAGACCCAAGTTCATTTGTCTCCATCTTCCTCTGCCTTTCTTGTCTAGTAAATCCCACACAAATTAAACTTTTACTTTCTCTGCCTTTCTTGCCTAGTAAATCTCACACAAATTACACTCTCTCTCTGCCTCTCTTGCCTAGTCCCTCTCTCTCTCTGTCTCTCTTTCTTTCTCTCTCTCTCTCTCTCTCTCTCTCTCTCTCTCTCTCTCTCTCTCTCTCTCTCTCTCTCTCTCTCTCTCTCTCCCCCCCCCCCTCTCTCTCTCTCTCTCTCTCTCTCTCTCTCTCTCTCTCTCTCTCTCTCTCTCTCTCTCTCTCTCTCTCTCTCTCTCTCTCTCTCTCTCTCTCTCTCTCTCTCTGTCTCTCTCTCTCTCTCTCTCTCTCTCTCCCTCTCTCTCTCTCTCTCTCTCTTTCTCTCTCTCTGTCTCTGTCTCTCTCTCTCCCCCCCCCCTCTGTCTCTCTCTCTCTCTCTCTTTCTCTCTCTCTCTCTCTGTCTCTCTCTCTCTCTCTTTCTCTCTCTCTCTCTCTGTCTCTCTGTCTCTCTCTCTCTCTCTCTCTCTCTCTCTCTCTCTCTCTCTCTCTCTCTCTCTCTCTCTTTCTCTCCCTCGTCTCATGCCATTAATTCATTCCTAAATTACATGACTGTCCAACTTGAAGGTTACACCATGTTTGTTAAGTGTAACACTGACACACATACATATGTTGTAATAGTAATCACATTTCCCCGCTGATCCATCTAGAAACTATGGCGTGTCTAAATCTACTGTAATTACCGTGAAGAGATATGCCATGTTTTGCCTCAGCATGTTTGAAACGTGCTTTGCCAGTTTGCTTCTGTCATTTACATTTCTCCAATTTTTCCGGTGCATTGGGTAAGATCTTTGTTCATGTTTTCCCTAATGATCTCTTGTTGTCTGCTGTGAACTTTCTTTTGTAATGATATGTTATAATCTATGCAAGGCGGCACAGGAAGTCATATTCTTCAGATGTCTCCTGTGATCTTGAAATATGGTTTCGTGTGATCTTGAAAAATGTAACCGCTTACCACCTCCTGTGCCCATAATTTTCTTCTTATCTGCTTCTGTCATCAGCAGTCGCCCAGTTGCAGTTGATTATTGGTCATCATAGGCAGTCATGGTATTGTAGTGGTTAGGTGCTTGCCTGCCGGCCCAGTGGTCATGCATTCGAATGAAGCGGGTATTTAAAAATTGACCTGAGCTGCCAGGTCAACCCAGCTTAAAGTGGGGTGCCAGGAAGTGTCTTGGGAAGTAAAGGCAGCCTGTGTGATACTGACCACATCGCCCACTGAGTGCTGACTGGTGTATAAACTGACAACACCACCCACTGAGTGCTGACTGGTATATAAACTGACCACACCATCCACTGAGTGCTGGCTGGTATATAGACTGACCACATCACCCACTGAGTGCTGGCTGGTATATAAACTGACCACATCACCCACTGAGTGCTGACTGGTATATAAAATGACCACATCACCCACTGAGTGCTGACTGGTATATAAACTGACCACATCACACACTGAGTGCTGACTGGTATATAAACTGACCACATCACCCACTGAGTACTGACATATATAAAGTGAACACATCACCCACTGAGTGCTGACTGGTATATAAACTGACCACATGGCCCACTACGTGCTGACTGGTCTATAAACTGACAACATCGCCCACGGAATGTAGACTGGTCTATAAACATTTGAGTCTGGCACCATATACCCAATGCCCCTTGTACAAGTTAGTTGCATATCAGTTACATGACGTTGCAGTCAACCCCAACATTTTTTGGCTGTTTGTGATTTCTTTACAAGTTTATTTTCAGCAGTTTGCCATTGCTTTTTGAATGAGCAGCACTTTGTACAAAAATATTAATGCGAGACGTCGGCTACCAAATCGCCTGCAGCAGTTTTGAGCGCGGTATGCGGGATTACAAATTGCGTCCGTAACTCCTTCGCCTCAGAGCCCGTGTAAAAGGGTCTTTTTAAAATTGGTCATTGTTATTGGCCCTTGGTCTTCGTAGTTGACCGTTGGCCACTATGGGATTTTTTTTTGCATTCTTTTAAGGAACTGCATCTGAGCGACCTCTTGTTTGTTTCTTATCTTTGTTTTATTGTCCCTACTTCTTATGTTGTTGTTGTAACCCCCATTGTTTGAGTTGTCCGCTCTTATATAACATGAACAATTTGGGGAGTGGTGATGACTTTGATTCCATCCTCATTATGTTAATTTCAGTCATTTGCATGGGGTCTTCACACTGGAGTACAAGACTTGGCTGCTGATTATCAGAATTTTGTTGGTATATTTTTGTATGAGGGAAAAGAAGGGAACACACCACCCCACCAATATAGTTGCCTAGAATATGTGAAGGCTAACACTTGACACCGCTTAGGAAGTATCTGCTACAGGACTACCTTTACTTTGTACATTGTTTAATACTAACAGTATTATTTTTTATTAATATATATATATTTTTTTTTTTGCATGTCCTATTTACAGAACATCGCTGTCAACACCGGACCGGCACTGCTGCTGTTGTCTTGGCAAGTTTATGTTCAGTAGTGGGCCATTGCTTTCTGAAAGACCAGCTCCCATACCAACATGTTAAACCCCAATACGCCACGGCCTGCTGCCAAATCGGTCACAGCTGTGCTTTGAACACAGGCAAGCAGCTCACGAATCACATCCCCAAGCCTTTAGCCTTGGAGACCGGCACTAACAGTATTAGCATGTTTAAATTTGGCCCGATAGTTTCTCACAATGACTCCTGCCTGATGGGTATTTCATTTCCCCTGGACACAGGGATTGAAGTCTGCAGACATTGGGATACCTATAACATGTAGAGGAAACATGACCTATATGGGTCGAATCCAAGTCTTTCTGCTACGCTGGACTGAATCGTGACCTGGTTACATTCTAGCTTGGCTCTTTGCAGCATCTGTCATGCACATTCTGCTGGTTTCTGGGCTTGGAGAGGGGAAGGGGGGCTCGACAACACAGTCCCATGGAGTGGAGTTTTGGTACCAGGTCGGGACACAAGTCTACACACCAACCTCATTCGGTTACATGCAAACACTTTTGAGGGTTTGAACGACCTGAACGCCAATGTATCGGACTTAAGTGGAAGTCGGTCTCTCGGAGGAATCGCCAACCCACCAAACTAACTAACCAGAGGTATTTAATGTCATTAGTGCTACCAGTAAGGAGCAGCTGGCTGAGTGGCAAGAATACTGGGTTCTCCTCTGGGAGACCCGGGTTCAAATCCTCAGTAAGGTGCAGATTTTTTTTCGGTCGGGGACAGAAAGAACAACCCTAACCTGTACAGTTTACAGCGACTGCACTAGCCAGGCGGCCTTAATTCCTAGGGCTCAAAACTCCCCAGTCCTACACCGCAAGGTACTATAGGTAGTAGAGGACAGTGCTACAAGGAAAGGAAATTTCTATTATGGAGTGATCCATGATTATCTTCTATAATGGAAGGAATGTGGGTAGATAAAAGGTTCATGATGGCAGTTACTAGTAATTAGCAGTATAAAGTAACATGAGGTAGGGCAGCTTTACAGATCACAGTTGCAGAAAGTGTGTTCTACCGGGTGTTTGTAAAGTCTCACTACACTTTATATTAGAACAAATTTCAAAAATGAAGTACATGATGTCATAAAACTTTGCTCCACAGCCCATTGTGAAGCAATATGCAGGGAATGGCTGTCAATGACTGTCATCTTGGCTTATTGCTTCACGATGGACTGATGACATCATGTACTTCATTATTCAGATTTGTTCTACATACAAGGTGTAGTGAGGCTTTACAAACACCTTGTATAAAGCTACATTTCTTCATGTCATTTTATAATGTTTACATTACCACAGCTTTACCACATTTCTACTCATTTATGCATAATTTAGCTTGTATATAGGAGACATACTAATCAAACTTATGTTTTCCCAAAATTATTTGTCTTTCGCTATTTACTTCCTTTTGAAATATTAACATAGCTTGTTAATGACAGCACAGAGGGTGACTCGTGCAAAGATGTGGAACAACTTCTTATTTTGACCTATGATCTCCAGTTTGAAAGTTTGCATGCACTGCGGTCTAATTAAGTTCTTAGGCACGTTTTTATCTGTATAAAGGCACTCTGTGGTGGGAGAGTGAACTGGTGGTGGGGGTATTAGGGGATGGGTGTGTGATAAGAGACAAAGTCACTTATGCTATACGCAACAAGTGTAACAATTATGAAGACAGTATTTGCGTATTATACCACTACAGACTTGCAGGTGTTGTTTTTACAGACATTGATTTGACACGGTTTGAAATACTCACCTGAGTTTAAGGAAGTTTCACATGTTCTGTACATTAATATAAAGATTGAAAATAGCTAAGAGAATATGCGTTCTGACTGCTGTGTTTCATTTATATTTCAAATAACCACGCTTTAAAACAAGTGGTGTTCTCCTATCATCTAGGTGAATAATGTTCAATTCTGTTTAACATTCTCTTCATGAACCCTGTTTCTTGTCTTTCAGTGTTTAGTTATCGCTAGCACAGGAAGGGAGCAATTGTGGGAAAGACTAATTGTTGTCTTTCTTTCTGATTAAATTTCAATAAAGACATGTTTATGGATTGTCACTTCTTTAACTCATTAACGACCTCAAGTAACTGATGATGACATTCTTTGTTCAGTTGTGGAAAATTCAAATTCACCATTAACTCATTTACATTATCACAGGAATCGGATATATTGAAAATCGACAAACTACAGAAGAAATTAGTAATAAGCATACGTCTGGTTGAAAAATGTCAATAATGTAATGTCTGCCTCAGCATTATTTTGCCCATGTGTTACCAGGGTCCATAAGGGAAGTAAAGAATAGTAACACTAACCTGCCATAGTTGGCTGCTGTTCCAACTTCACGGCAAAGGGTTGCCCATTATGCTACATTCCTGTACCTTTGAATATCACACAAAATTCTCCTCACTGCCCCATGTGATAAATGGAACAGACAGGAGTCTCAGCAAACCAACAGCCCGCACAGGTATACTATGCAGAATGCCAAAACAAAAGTCAACGCCACGAAAAATACAGTTCATCGTCGATTGAAGCTGCAGTCACTAGAAAACCAGCAACCACACATTACTGCATAAGGCAACCCAGTTAGTTCAGCAACTCGCCGGCCGCCATTTTTCTGAACATGCAGTTCATGTTACAAACAATTGCGGACAGATGTAAAAGCACTCCATACAAAATTCACAGCTCACTAACCTACCAGGCATGTTGTAAGAGGTGACTGATGAGAGTTGGCATGAGGCTGGCTAGCTCATCCCCTAGATAACTTTAACTGCAAAACCCACCCAACTGTCAAGCCTACAGTGAACTGACAGCAGTTGGTTGAGGCCCATCTCCACTGGGAGACGAAGGGTAGAAGATGGAGACAACACAATTTAGGGAGCTGCAGTCCAAACAATTGTGACAATCTACGTCTAATTTCTCTAATCAGTTTACGGTTTTCATTTGCTTCATGTAGTACTTGCTCATTGGTTTTTCTGTCTGTCCATGGTATTCTTTGCATCTTCCTCAGAAACTACATTTTCATTTTTAGATGTTTTTCAACTTGTTTGTTCATTGTCTGTCTCTCACATCCATACAAAATTGGTTCTATGTAGCACCTCAACACTCTTTTTCTCATTGCAGTTGACATCTTTTTATTGGTCAGTATGTTTTCCAGTAGCAAAAGGCTACTTTCACCATAGCGATTCTTGTTCTAGTTTCTTCAAGGTATCTCCCATCAAATATGACTGTTTTGAGATACTTGTACCGATTCACTTGTTAAGGATATTCTCATTTACATGTAAATCCATTGTCGTATTTCTTTCTTCCTAGTGACGACCATAATCTGTCTTCTTACAATTTAATGCTAACCCTAGTTGCTCACTGTGTGCAACAACCGCATCAACTAAATGTTGTGGATCTTGCTCATTGTCTGCAATATAACCATGTACATGTGGCATAAATTAAGTAAATTATATTCAAAACAACACTTAAAGAAATTAGTATGTTAACTATCCAAGATTAGCATGTTGGATACAACAATTATTTTACACATGAACATTTTCTGTTCATGCCATGTAATCATATGAACATATTGTTTAGAACAATAGCAGAACAAAATGTTTAGATGCCCTGTTTGTGATAAAGGTTTCATTTTAAATTTCTTCTGATTATATGCCCCAGAGGCAAAAACTGGTCAAGATCCTTTTTAAGCTGCCTCAAATTTCTTAAGCCTCTAGTTTAGCTGTCACTCACAACATCTGGCTACAAATCTGAAAGACCCTGTATTGGTTTATGGATGTCTGAATCACACCAGCGTACTGTGAAAGGTTTCCATTGTTCATATCACAGCTGGAATGCCTTTCCTACTCCTGCTTCTGTTGTTAAGTAAAGGACTTTCTCCCACACCTTGAGGTGTATCACGTGATGGGTCAGGATCATGCCTTTACTTCCCCGAACAGTTTTTGGTACTCATTTTAGTCTGGGTTGATCGTTCACATCACAGCTAGAATGCCTTTCCTACTTCTGCTTCTGCTGTTAAGTAAAGAACTCTCTCCCATACCTTGAAGTGTATCATCATGAAGTGTATTTACGTGTGCGAAAGTGTATGTGCCGATTATGTGTGTATGGGGAGGAGTGTGTGTTTGCTGCGTGTATGAGTGTGGATATGTGGGCGTGAGATAGAGATGGAGAAAGAGATTATATAAGTATATGTAAACTTTTGTTAGTGAGTTTGTGATTGTGAGTTAGTATATGTGTATCCAAGGGAGTATAAATTTGTGTGTTATTGAGTGGGTGCATATCTGTGAGAGTTTGTGTAAATGATGTAAGTATGTATGCAGGTATGTATTTATGCACGTGCGTGTGTATGTGTGTCTGGTAGCCTGCCTGTCTCATAACCTAGTAATATGCATTATGTTCACAACTTTCATTTGACAGTCTTTTTTCCTATGTGAATGTAACATCCACAATAGATAATTGATGTATGAAAGATGAGTGATTGGAAGGGCTGAATGTAAGACGGGCCTGCGTGCCCAGTTTTTGACTCTTTGAAAATAAAGTTCATTCATTCACTCATATCATGCCATCACCTATACTTCCCCAAACATTTTTGGGTACTTATTTTAGTCTGGGTTGATGTGTTCACTGACAGCTAGAATACCTTTCCTACTTCACACGAAACTCACAGCTCACGGTGTCGCGCCACGCACTCACTCAGTAGCAGGGTGACGGAACCATCAAGCCTCCTTAGTCACCTCTTACGACATGCGTGGTAGGCTACAGTGTTGCTATTCTTTGCTTCCCTTATGGGCCCCGGCAACACACTGGATTTTTTTATTTTCGTGGACTGTGTGGGTGAACATCTAGGAAATATCCAGATAGGAAAATGACTGCCGATTCCATCAGAGATGAATTGGGTGTTTCGTGGAGGACTGGTGTGTTGACATTCTGGCGGCGGCATTATGCACAGTGTATCTGAGCGGGCTGTTGTTTGTCGAGACTACTGTCTTTTCCACTTTTCACATTGGACAGTGGGGAGCGTTTTGTGTGATATTCACAAAGACATTACTTGAGGTTTTCATCCCTCTTCTGAATCGCATTTACTTCAGCTCACCTGGTAGCCACTGAAAGTTAGTCATAGGTACTTTACCATCTGTGTTATTGATTAATGTAAACTGTATTATATGTCACATATGTTATTCAGTCTGAAATCTGGCATAACATGCTTTGAACATGTCACTTTACTAAAGCCTTGAGACTGCCTATTATTAATGTGGTCACTTTCCCTTGACTTCTGCATTCATGTAAGAGGTTTAAATGCTGTACATATTTGATGGTGGGTTGTTTTTCTAATTTTTAAGTGTTCTGAGGCTGGTCTCCGTGGCTAAGGGCTTGCAGACGCAATTCGTGAGCCTGCTTACCTGCGTTCGAAGCACAGCTGCGACCGATTTGGCAGCAGACCATGTGACCATGTCGTGCTGGGTTTTAACACGTTCGTATGGGAGCTGGTTATTTAGAAAGCAATGGCAAACCACTGAACATAAACATGCCAGGACATCAATAACAGCAATAAAATGCTGGTGTTGACAGCGATGTTCCATAAATAGGATATGCAAAAAAAGTGTTCTCAGGGATGTTGCCAGTTTGGCTTTTGGTTTATGATTTTCACCTGCTATAAATAAAATAAGTAAAATACCTTTTTACACACCTTTAATCTCATTGGACATATGGTGCTACACCCATATTTATAGAGCATTCGACACATGGTGGGTGATCTGGTCAGTGTCACAACTGCTGCCTTTACTTTCCAAGACATTTCCCGGAACCTATTTTCTGCCAAGCTGTTTAGGTTTTCCATTGATATCTTTCTCTTGTCTTCATTTGCTCCTCTTGTCTGGTATTTTCTTACATGAGAGGTAATACTAAAGGTTCATGTTCATGTCTGTTTCATAGTTTGTCCTAAAAGTCATCTATCAACACCATATGAAATGCCAAGAAACTTTTTTTGCTATTGCTGAATATTGTTATTGTAGTTTGGCTCTCTGCTCATGTTTAACCATTTAGAGTAGCTTAATATTTGTCAATTTTCCATGCGGTTTAATGCATATTGTTCTTTTGTTGTCTAAGATTAGCTTCATAAGTGATGTTGAATGAAATAACGTATGAGAGGAAAGAGAGAAGAAGGGCAGAATGTCAGACAGGCCTACTTCCCAATTCTTAACCCTTTGAAAATAGTTTGTTTGCTTGTTCCATTGTTCTTTTTCTCATGCCGCTTGTACTGATTTTATCATCTTGTTATTCATTAACGAAGAGCGGCTGGCCAAGTGGCTAGAATGTCTCCTTCGGGAGACCCGGGTTCGAATCTTCTGTCAGGTGTGGATTTTTTTCTGTCTGGGACAAAAAGAAAACCCTAATGTGCACAGTTTGGGGTGACTACACTAGCCCGGCGGCTTTAATTCCTCATACTCAATATCCTCCCTGTCCTACACCACGAGGTACTATAGGCAATAAATGTTATTCATGAACCATGGAATGTATTACGTTTTCTGATTTCTGTTCTCCTGCCATTTTCCAACATATTGATAATCAACAGGATAAATAAAGCCACTAGTCATTGTCTGTTGAGGGCTTCTGTAGAAAGCTCTATCACTGGGCAAACAAGATAACTGTAGATGGAAATGTGGCATGTCATAGCTTTATACCAGGGGCAGACTGGTCATGATCATGTCTCGGAATCTGAAATAGTGTAGCCATATTAAACATCAAAGTGGTTTGGAGAGAACTGTGATGGAAGTCATGGTCGCTGGAAGAACAAGCAGCGGTCAACCAGCAAGAAGATGGACACAGGACATTGAGGACACCTCAGGCATGAGGCAGGAGAACTGGCCAGAGATCGAGAGGCTTTTCTGTGGGCTGTGATGAGGGTGATGTTCTATCAAGGAACTGTTACATGATGATGATGATGAGCCACTGTACCCTATCACCAACCCAACCAAACACCCCCACCATCCTCCACACAGATGCACACAAAACCCAGTTTAAGAACACCCATCTGGAGGAAACTGCAGTGTATGAAAAGCGTGAATGCTGGCATGTTGTTTTATGTCGAGTTTGATCTGATGCAGTATTGATTTCATTCTAATGCGATGATATTTCTATTCCTCATCTTCACGCACAAGCATTACATTGAGCCTGGAAATGTGAGTTGCCGTAATCCACATATTGAACCCTTTCATCATTACTTTCATCTTTGTCTATGGGTGTATGATTGTTATCGCCTCTGATTGCTTGCTGCAGATGAAACGATCATAGATTGTTGAGTTCTGATGTCACATTTGGGGTGGCTTTTCTCATAATGCCCTTTTCTATTAGCACAGATCCTAATGGAATTGCCTTTCATGTTAGCACATTTCTAAAAGGAATTTTGTGTGTGTGTTAATTCACTGCACACAGAATTGGCTTTCCACTCTCGCTGTTTGGTGTTTGTTTTGTTTTTTGTTTACTCTTGCCCTTGATTTTTTATATTAATATGGTACGTTCTGTTGCACAGAAGTAATAAACAAACAAGAACATCTCTTGAAGCCATATACAGAGGTAGAAAAACAATAAATGAACATAAGACTGTTTAGAATTTTCTCTTTCCAGTTGTCACAACATGTTCCAATTTTTGTTTCATCATAATGCAACCAAAAAACGATGACTGCCTCTTTTTGATGTTTGTGATAAGTTATTTTTGCGACTTAGCTTCCCTGAAAATGCCCAGATTGCTCGTTTTGGCTGTCCAATTAATTTTCAGCATTCTTCTATAAAACATCTCCAAGGCGTCTGGGTATTTTTTCATCTGTTTATTTATTGTCCAGAATTTGTAGCCATATGTTAAAACTGATTCTATGTAACACGCAAGCATTCTTTTTCTAACTTCCAATGACAAGGACTTAAGGCATAAAATGTTCTTCATTTGATAGAATGCAGTTTTTGCTTGTCCTAATCTGCATTCGTTTACTCATCATTTACGCATCATTTATTTTAATTGTACATTTAAGCACATTCTGTTTCTTTGAAATCACCATGACATCTGTCGTCCTGTCATTCAAACTTAGACCCATTTTTTTTTCACTTTCTACAACCACTGTAATTGTAAAAATATGCTAGGACAGTGTCACTTAGCTGAGGTTCTGTAGGCTGAAAGCCTTCATCAGCAAGGATGCGGACACACGCACAAACACTCACATACAATAACATTAAAAACATTAGGGAAATGTCACTTAGCTGAGGTTCTGTGGCTTGAAAGACTTTGTCAGCACACAAAAACAAACTCACAACTACATTAAAAACACCACCAAAAAAGGTTTCTTAGTCAAGTTCCGGGACGCTTCTCACTCCTAGGGCACAAAAATCAAACAGACCTAGAGAGCATGTGGCACACAGCTTGGTTTTTGTGCACTAGGAGTTGTTCGATGTCTCCTGGAATGTCGCTAGATGACCTGTCTGTAGCTTTTTAATGTAGTTGCATCAGTGTCTCTTTGTGTGCACAGACTTTCTAGCTGCAACATCCATTCTGGCACTTGTGATGGTGTTCTGCGCTGCTTACCAGTTCCACTTTCTATTATTGTTGACTCATTGTCATTAGAAGAGAAACACTGAAACTTATTGCCAGAACTGTGAGATTAATTGATAAAGGGAGAGTGAGAGCCTCAGGATAATCTTGCTTTGTGCTATAGAAATCTAGAAAGCCACCAGACAAACTTGCATCGTGCTATTAAAATATATTGACATATCTTCTTCTTCTTCTTCTTCTTCTTCTTCTTCTTCTTCTTCTTCTTCTTCTTCTTCTTCTTCTTCTTCTTCTTCTTCTTCAGCGTTCCGAGCCATTGAGGTTCTTTGCTGCAGATACAATCCGTCTCCATTCGTCTCTCTGGTTGACCTTCTCTTGCCAGTCGTTGATTCCAAGTGCTTGTAGGTCTGTACATGTATTATCTCTCCACCGTCTTCGGGGTCTACGGTCATTTATGTCCTGAGTGTAAGCGAGTTTTGTTTCCCTATTATCTTCCATTCTTTCTATATGCCCCAGCCATTGTAGTCTATTAGCCTTCATGATACCAGTGATTAGCGGGGACTTAAACAGATCATAAATGTCTTTGTTACTTCTTCTTTTCCACTCTCCACTTTGTGTATCCCTAATGGGTCCAAAGATGCGTCTTAAAATTTTGTTCTCAAAGGTTTATAACAAGGCTTCGTCTCCTTTCGTTGTACTCCAGGTTTCAGAGCCATACAGCACAACTGGTCTGATCAGTGTTTTGTATATTGTGATTTTGGTGTTACGAGATAGCGCATTTGATTTTAGTAGATGTGCATAGTATATCTTATTTCCAGAGTTGATTCTAGTTTGTATTTATATTGACATATTGATATATTATACGTATTGATATATTGACATATGAGTTGATAAATATTGCTAGTGAACATATATTTGGGCATTGTTTACTTTTATTACCATGTTTCGATATATGGAGCACTTAAACAGGCATTCTTCCACTGTTTATGCTTGACCTCGACACAGCAAGGTACAAGAGGAATGAGATGAGATGAGATGGTCAGTTTTTCATAAAAAAGCACCTTGATATCCTTGTTTGGGCCTTTTCACAAATTCATGTTTTAGTTCAAGTCATGATTAGTAGTAGTCATTTCTTCTTCTTCGCTCGTCCGGAATGTTGTTTTAAACGTAATTGCGTTGTGCCTGTTTATAGCAGAGCTGTGATATTTGAACCTTTCGGCCGACACATCTGACTTCTTCAGGCATTTCTTAGCCGGGTTACCTTCCCGGGGTAGTAATTTGAAGCTCATTGCTTGCTTGCATGATTGTTTTGTTGGTTTGTCTTCTGAAGGATATTTTTGAGTTCATTGCCTTGGCATTCAGGTCGTGTGAGTCCTGACAAAGGCATGCAACTATTAGAGTGAGGTTGATGGGGAGATACTTTCCTCCCGTGCCGGTACCAAAGTGCCTCTTCATGGGAGATGTGTTGCAGTGCTGCCCTTCCACTCTCTCCAAGCTCAGAATATACAAGGAGGCTTCAAATTAAAACTTTAAATTAATTTTTTTGGGTGAATATATTCTGAAAAAGTAAAGAACAAATGTACAATCGTTCAGTGTAGTCACCACTGCGTTCAATGTAAGTCCCCCAGCACTGATAAATTGCTTGGATTCCTATAGAGAAATCAACTCTGGGGTCACTACTCGGTGTGCCTGATAGGGTCATGAACAGAAGTCACGCCGTTGTGAAACTTCCTACTCCGCTCATATACTTGCTGGACTGACAGGCATGCATCACCATACTAGACCTTCATTCGCCGATAAATTTATGTAGGTTTCACCCTTCACTGATAAGCAACGGAGAACAGAACGCTGCTCTTTGATTGTCAAAAGTGGGGCGGTCATCTTTAAGCTGTCCTTATGGCGTCACCATGTTCATCTGCACTGTGATGTCATGTGCTTAACACTCTTGACATCCTTAACAACAATATTGACAGGTTACAAGGCAATGGCATGGTAATTTCTATCACACTTTTAAGGTTTTCATATCAGACGCCCTCTTAGCATGCTAGGCTAGTTTATTCAAACAGTTTGTTTATTCTAAAAGCTCATAAGTTTTGTATGTAGACAATTATAGTTTTTGTTGTGACAGTTGAGTACATTAAAACTTCACAAACATTGCCTGCGAAACTAGTTTAGGTCAAAGGCTTGGCGTAATGAAAGGAGATTGGTAAAATAATAGTGGTTTTACAGCAGGCATGAATTGATTTTGGGTCTGCTCCGAGTGATTAGATGCCCTGAGTGATACTGTCGCGGGATGGGAAAAGAACATGTAAAAATCAATGTAAGCTCAGACATCTAAAAAAAAAAAAAAGCACATAAAAATGTGACGTAATCAATAAACCTTTGCACATTCACTTTTATTAAATGTTTACCTCGATTAATTGTATTTTGTGCAACATATACAGTGAGGATATATGTGAACGTGAATGGTGACAGTTAGAAATCTCGAGTAAACGTAACTGTGTAAACAACCTGGCATATATGAAGAGAATGTACACACATTTGTGAAGCATAAGCGGCCGTGACTAATGTAAATGTTCACCGTTGCAACGGTTGAGATATGAGACATCTGTTTCGGGTCTTACCGCAGTCTGTGTTTTTTATCCAGTGAATCTACAGTGTTTTACCATGAGAACTGGGTTTTTGACCATGTGAACCTATAATTGTTTTTTACCATGTGAAACTTGTGGAATTTGACCATGTGAACCTTTAGGTTTATACTATGAACCTAGTTTTGCATGATGTGAAGCTGGTGTGGCATGTGAACCTAGTTTTATACTGTGTTAATCTAGTTGTATACCACATGAACATAGTTTTATACCAACAACCTAGTTTTATACTAAGCAAACCTATGTTATACCAAGTGAACCTTGTTTTATACCAAGTACCTGGCTTTGTGCTGTATGAACCTAGTTTTATGTCAAGAACCTAATTTTTTACAAAGTGAGCCTAGTTTTATACCAAGTGAACCTTATTTTTATACCAAGTACCTGGCTTTTTGCTGTAAGAACCTAGTTTTATGTCAAGAACCTAATTTTTTACAAAGTGAGCCTAGTTTTATACCAAGTGAACCTTATTTTTATACTAAGTACCTGGCTTTATACCTAGTTTTATATCAAGTGAATCTTGTTTTATACCATGCAGACCAACAATTTTTCACGAACAAAGGCATGGATATTGAGAGCTCACCCTCAATTCATTCCACCACTGACTTTGACAACAATTTGGCACCGATTATACACATGCTTACGCCAGGAATAAAAATAATGCTGTCAGACTTCATCCTACATCCTTAGTTAGAAGAGGAAAGACTAAATACAGAAACATCTATTTATATCAAGCTTATATCTTTTCATTTCAGCAATGGGTCAGACTTTGTCTGAACCGGTGACCACTAAATACTCATCGAAGCATGAGAACAGCAACTTCAAAGTTGGCTCCTCCTGTATGCAGGGATGGAGAATCAGTATCCTTGCTGTTGGTTGGATTGACAATGATGGCGTCATTTTTTGGGGGTCATATTTAATTGTTTTTCTTCTGGGCATGAGTATTCTGTGTGTCTAACAATGTTCTTCTTCTTATTGTTTGCCTTCTTCTTCTTCTTCTTCTTCTTCCTCCTCCTACTCCTACTCCTCCTCCTCCTCCTCCTTTCATCTCCCAAACAAGCATAAACCCTCAACCATCTCACCCAAGCCTTTTGTAGGCTTGTTTACGATTGGTTGGGTATTGCAGCTAGTTTGTTTATGGGATGAGATAACCAGTTGTAAGCCAACCCTTCTTGTTCACGATTGGTTGGATACTGCAGCTAGTTTGTTTACGGGATGAGATAGCCAGTTGTAAGCCAGCCCTTCTTGTTCACCTCTGACAACAAGCATGTTAGGTTACACTGTGACTGGTATTTGCTGGCTTGAGGGGCCCTGGCAGCCCACAAGTGGTTGTACAGGTTAAGCGAGTTGTTTTTAGTGAGAATGGTTGAATGGTGAAGCAACGCCAGTAGTTAGCATGCAGATGTTCTCAGGTTTCAGAAGAACTAATATACTGTCTAGCATCATGATTTTGTGCAAAGTTAAATTATGCAGTAATTAAATATTAGATTGTGAAAGAGAGAGAGAGAGAGAGAGAGCAAGTGTGTGTGAGAGAGAGTGAGCTTGTGAGAGAGAGTGAGCTTGTGAGAGAGAGTGAGCTTGTGAGAGAGAGTGAGCTTGTGAGAGAGAGTGAGCATATGAGTGAGTGAGGGAGAGAGAAAGAGATGTACTGCCACAATATAAAAGACTGTGTACAGTCATATTAAATATTTGATTGTGAGAGAGATGGAGAACATGTGAGTGAGAGAGAGAAAAAGCATGAGAGAGATTGAGCATGTGAGAGAGAGTGAGCATGTGAGGGAGGGCGAGAGAGAGAGAGAGAGAGAGAGATGCACTGTCACAATATAAAAGATGGCATGCAGTTTCCATATATAGACTGAATAAGTAAATCTACTGGTGAATGAAAGAAGCAAGCAAGCAAGCAGTCGAGAATGGGAAATTGTCACTCATGTGCTTAATTGTATGAGATATGATTGTATTTGAAAAGGGTTAGTTAAACAAGGCATCAATGAAATTACCCATTGATTAGCAGAATAAGTGTGTGTTTGTTGTTGTTGTGTGTGTGTGTGTGTGTGTGTGATTGCTCATTAATGTTAATACTATAGTTAGTGTTTTTGCTGATTGCATGGAACATTTTTATATCAATTGTTGTCCACACTTCATTAGATATCTGGGTGGACAGATATCAATTACCCATTGATTAGCAGAATAAGCATGTGTTGTTGTTTTTTTGGTTTGCTCATTAGTGTTGATTCTATAGTTAGTATTTTTGCTGATTGAATAGAACATTTTTAACATTTTTATATCTATTGTTGTCCACACTTCATTAGATATCTGGGGGGCACAGTTACTGCCGTTCTGGTTTAATAGAAAGTTGCATACCCTTTACAGGATGTAGCAGTCAACCCCAGAATTATCTGGCTGTTCGTGATTCCTGGGCAAGTTTACGTTCAGTAGTTTGTCATTGCTTTCTGAATGACCGGCACCCATACCATTTTATTAAAAAAAAACAATGTAAGGCGGTCTGCTGCCAAATCGCCCGTAGATGTGTTTGGAACACGGTGTTCGGGATTACAAACTGCACCTGTAACCTCCTTCACCGCGGAGCCAATGGGCCTAATGGCATGTAAAAGTATCCTTTGTTTTAGTTGATCATGCCTGGTCGGCAGGAAATCATCTGTATTTGATCATGCCCAGGTGTCAGGAAATCACCTCTATTTGATCATATCCAGGTTGCAGGAAATCACCTCTATTTGATCATGCCCAGGTGTCAGGAAATCACCTCTATTTGATCATGCCCAGGTTGCAGGAAATCACCTCTATTTGATCATGCCTGAGTGGTAGGAAATCACCTGTATTTGATCATGAAGGGCTGGCAGGAAATACCTGTACTTGATCATGCCTGGGTGGCAGAAAATCACCTGTACTTGATAATGCCTAGGTGGCGGGAAATAACCTGTACTTGATAATGCCTAGGTGGCGGGAAATAACCTGTATTTTCACAAATCTACGAGACAAATTAGGTGCTGAGGCCTGAAATGATGTGTTGCCTTAACCACAAGCAAGATATGGAGGATGCTCACAGTCATTTGTTAAGTTTGCCTGGAGATAAAGATGCGTGTTTCTTTGGTGTCTTTGATGGCCATGGAGGTAAGATAATCATCCATGTGTACAATGCTGAGCCGTAGAGGCAATCATGTTACTCCACAAACATATGTCTTGTGTTCTTGATAAGACTGGATCACTGATCATCTGTCAGATCATTCACTGATTCATGGTTGACCATTCACTGATTGTCTGTCAAACCATTCAACACTTTCTCTCATGGTTGACATGTGTTATCCTGGATGTTATAACCTTCTCCAGGTAAGATACTGATGATTTTTCTTATTTCATTTGTTGTGTTCTTTTGTCAGTTTTGGTATTTTAAACTAACTACAGTTGTTTGTTAAGGGGTGCCGGCGCAGAATAGGGCAAAAATGGTATGGTACAATCAGTCATGCTGAGCCTATGGAGGGAAACGAGCAAATTCCAGTGAGGAAAAAATACAGGAGCTGGATAGTACACACATTGAGAAAATCTGTCTTTAAAAAAGTCTTAAAAATAGAGAGGATCAACTTCATTGCCCCGGGTTTTATCCCATATGGCTCGATCTCTTTCCGCAGGGTGATCTGCTGAAAGCGTCACACAAAGTACGTAGCTCCAGCGACGACCTCCAGGAGTTTCCTAGAAAAATGCTTTTGTGAACCAAAAGATGTAACCCGGATTCAAACCCACAACCTTTGAAGCGCGAGCCAGACGGCTTGACCACTTCGCCATGGAGACTCCCAGAGAAAACCAGTTTATGGTATAAAACCACACTGGGAAAAATAGAATGAGACCTAAAAACACACAAAGAATAGAATTAGAGACTGAATAGTCTGGAAGGGACATGGAAGGAGTTGCAAGAGTCAACAGAAGATAGGACATCTTGGTGAAGAGTTGGTTGAGGGTTTGGGTTCTATTTTGGGATAAAAAGCTGCACCCGAGGAAGACAATAGTTTGTGCACACACAGCTGGTAGTTTTATTTTTCTCTGCAAAATAATTATTTTTGATCTTTCAAACAGTTTAGTTTTTTAGATACTATATAAAGAGCTGCAGTTCTACAGATTGTATTCTTAATTACTGTATAAAGAGCTGCAGTTCTGTGGTGTCTTTTCTTAATTACTGTATAAAGATCTGCAATTATGCAGATTCTTTACTTAATGATTATGTAAAGAGCTGCAATTCTATGGTTTTTTTCTTAGTTGCTATATAACGAATTGCGCTTCTATAGATTCTAGATTCTTTTCTTATATACTTTGCAAAAGCTGCAGTTATATGGTTTTTCTTAGTTACTATATAAATAGCTGCAGTTCTATGGTGTCTTCTCTTAATTACTATATATTAAAAAAAATGTTTGTATATCCTTTACATGATGGCATGCAGGCAAGAGTACAGGAAAATGGTGAACTGTCTGAACCCTTTCCTGTCACCAATGGAGTGAAGCAAGGATGTGTCCTGGCACCAACACTGTTCAGCCTCATGTTTTCAGCCATGTTGATAAATGCCTTCGAGAACGACAACATTGGAATAGACATCAACTACCGTATGGATGGAAAGTTATTCAATCTCAGAAGGCTGAAAGCTAAAACCAAAATTAACAGCGACACTGTCAGAGAACTCCTGTTTGCTGATGATTGCGCTCTATACACCAACTCAGATGCGGACATGCAACATAATGTTTCAGCTTTCTCACATGCCTGTGCCAACTTTGGGCTCAATATCAACTTGGAGAAGACTATAGTTATGTACCAGCCAGCTCCAGGGAATAATCACACTGTGCCGAATATCAAGGTGAATGATCATAGACTAAGTGTTGTGGACAAATTCACCTATCTTGGCAGCACTGTGTCCCAAGCTGCCGCAGTTGATGACGAAGTGAATGCAAGAATCTCCAAGGCCAGTGCGGCCTTTGGCAGACTGTACAAGAATGTATGGGACAGAACTGGAATAAGCCTGCAAACAAAGCTAAAAGTCTACAAAGCAATTGTATTATCCACACTGCTATATGCTTGTGAAACCTGGACTGTTTATCAGCGACACGCTAGAAAATTAAACCACTTCTACACAGTCTGCCTAAGGAAGCTACTGAAGATTAAATGGCAAGACAAGATTCCAGACACTGAAGTCCTAGAAAGAGCGTCCATGCCCAGTATCCACACTCTACTGATGAAGAATCAGATTCACTGGGCTGGTCACTTTCGCATGCCAGATCACAGGCTCCCTAAACGAATTTTTTACAGCGAACTGTGTTGTGGTAAATGCTCCCAAGGTGGCCAGAGGAAACACTTTAATGACACTGAAAATTTCACTGAATGCTTTTGGAATTCATCATGACACCTGGGAGGCTGCAACCAGAGACCGAAATTCGTGGCGTGGTTCATTACGCAAGGGTGCAGTCATATGTGAGGCAACCAGGACTGCAAGAACTGTGAAGAAAAGGCAGGACAGAAAAACCACTGCAGGAAATCCTCCTCCAGAAACGTCAAGCATTCTTTGCCCACATTGTCAAAGAACATTTCGAGCCAAAATAGGCCTTATCAGCCATCTTAGAACCCACGGCTCCATCTTAAACCCCTCTGGATGAAATGAATGGTCATCATCATCCTTGATGGACAAACAACAACACAGGGTTAAAATACTTTACTGTTATCATTTTGCATTCATGATTGAGAAATAGTCTTCCTGTGTTATAAAGTTGATGTTTAATGTGTTGCGTAACTTAACCTGAATGATATACTCTTCCCGTAGGTGTCAGAGTGGCCCAGTATACAGGCAACAGCTTACATAAAAAGATCATTTCACAGCCAGCTTATTGTAAGTTCAGTGTTGTTTGTGGTTTCATAATTTGACACTTGCTGTTCATGTTAATGTGTTTATGTAAAACCAGTTTCTTGTCTTTAACAAGTAGTGTTCTGGAGAATTATACCTGTGCAGTCTAAAAATATCAGACATAGAACATCTTGGCTGCATAATTAATGACGATGGGAACTGTTTAACTCTTTACAGGGCAGACGTTTGTCTGTTTTTAAGCCATGAACGGGCAAGATTTTTTCAGGTTTGGTAAAATTTCGGGTTACGTTAGTAAGAACATCACATATTGGTTGTTAGTCAACAGATTTTAGTCAGATAAACAGCAAAATGAACGGAAAAGCATGCAAAAAATTTTACTCGCGTGTATGTTGCCGCTAATCCACACATGAACACAAATATTTACAAAATACAACATATTGTTTCTGACTGTCAGTCATCTTTTAAGGCAATTTACAAACACATTTTTAGAATTAGAATCACTTTCTTCAAAGTCTTCAAAGCGTGTATGTACACTGCCCACGCTCGTATCACTGATATCTAGCTGCAATTCAGTCATCTTCGTGCACTTAAATTTAACCTAGCGAAATCTCTGCTATCACTTGAAGAATCATCGAAATCCATTTTGAAATACAAAGCGTAAAACCCCCCAAGACTATTAAAATATCCGTTCAAATTCAAAGTAAGCACTTGCAAAAGGCGGCCACGTTGTCAAGCTATCGGCGAAATCAAAAGTAGACAATCGGACGTCTCGGAAAGCCGTGAGATCGCGTTTTTACAATGCATAATAGTCACAGATGTTTTCGGACGGATTGCCCGTTCCGGGGTAAAGACGCTTTGCCCGGTAAAGGGTTAAAAGAAGACCTGGACTGATTGCAGCAGTTCAGAGGTTAAATGTTACGAACCTATGGCACAACACCAGCAAACAAGTCAAACTATAGTTTCATTTAGAACATGCATCTCTCCTGTGCCGACTTCCAGTCCCCAACAAGGAGAATAGGCGGTTGAGTTGTTAAGGCCTCTGGAGTGTTTATGCTTGTGGCTATGGTTTGCTTGCGCATTTTCCTCATGTTGGACTGGTAGTGCATGGTTCTGTCACCCTGCTACTGAGTTGAGTGCGTGGAGCGACACTGTGAGCTGTTAACTGCTTTTACATCTGTCCATGGTTGTTTGTAGCGTGAACTGCAAGTTCAGAAAAATGGTGGCCGCCCGGTCGCTGATCTGAGTTGCCTTATGCGGTAATGTATGGCTGCTGGTTTTCTAGTGAATGCTGCTTCCATCGACGATGAACTGTATTTTTTGTGAACGACTTTTGTGTTGGCATTCTTGCAGCAGCATTATGCACAGTGTACCTGTATGGACTGTTGGTTTGTTGAGACTCCTGTCTGTTCTACTTTTCACATGGGTTAGTGAGGAGCATTTTGTGTGATATTCACTGGCACAGGAACAGAACTTAATGGGGCAATCCTTTGCCGTAAAGTTGGAACTGTGACTAACTAATTAACTATCTCCTGTGCCAAGTTATGGATGTGAGTCATGAATCAATTCACAGTCAGTGAAGACGAAAATGTGGGTTTTTGCCGCTTTGGTGCTGCAGAAAAATTCTTAGACCACTGCTGAGGTTCCCCGAGATTTGCACGCCAAAGACAACTAGCTCATAGACAGCATTATGTCACAGAAACTGAAATACCTTGGCCTTACTAAATGTCACAGTGCATTTTTATTTTGTAGTATTTCAGGACCCTCGCCGGTGCTATGGAGTTTGTGCACTGAGCTGAGTTTCTCCAGACTCAGGTTTGAGTTAGGAGGAAAATGGAGCACTTATGGGTTACACCCGTGTGCCGTGATGTTGATCCTTCGACTAAGCTAAACTAACTAAACTAAATGTCACAGTGGCTTGCACAGAACAGCGATGGAAGGCTTGGTTCCTGGAAGAGCCAACACATAGATGGATGCAGGCTGTCGTGGACACCTTATGCATGAGGGTGGATGAGGCAGGAGAAGTGATACGAGATAGTGAAACTTTTCGGTGTGCCGTAATGAGAGTGACTTTTTACAAAGAATTTGATTCATCATGATAATGATGATACCCTTCTAGAAGATATCTGTTGTTGTGGGCCAGTATGGTTCTGCAACCTGGCACCAAGATTAACCCTTCAAAATGAAATTGGCGATAGAGATTTCTCTGAGTGAGTAGCAATGGCTGGAGTGTTAGTAATAAGTCAGTAAAGACCCTTCTCACACACCTTAAGATGCATTGGTTTTATAGGCCAGTCGAAACATGGTCAGCATCACTCTGGCGGCTTTTACTTCTCATGGTACCCATTTTAGGCTGCGCTGACCTGGGAGTTCAGAACAATCTAATGTAGGTCAGCATGGCCGAATGGAAAAGAATGTGTGTTCTTAAAGATCCGATGTGCTGATGCCGAGGTAAGGGGTTCAACCCCTACACCGGACAGTTGGACTAGAATGTTGACCTGTCTTCCTTGACTTGGGGACGTTAATTACAAGTACCACTAAAGTTGGAGTGGGTTCGCCTGATGGCGAGGGACACTTTTAATACGAGGGTAAGTTAATAAATAAGTCACAAATGGCTGTAGAAAAATAACTAAATATGATAACAACTTGAAACCAGTTTATTTGTATACGTGCATTGTCCTTTTATTTCTCAACATAATTTCCACCAACACATTGATGCATTTATCCCATCGTTTTATCAGTCCTCCCAAACCGGCTGCATAGAACTGTGTGCTTTGTTTCATAAACCCGTTTTCACTTAACATTAAACTTCGGCGTCACTCGCGAAATGTCTCCCGCCAAGGTGGGTTTTCAGTGGACTTAGCCCCTAGCGATTTCCCGTAAAGCGGTGCATAGCTGGGTAGAAAGTTACGAGGGCGAGTCAATAAGTATGTCACACAGTTCAGTGGGATGGCCAGTAAATGAAAACAAAGCACACAGTTCTATGCAGCTGGTTTGGGAGGACTGATAAAATGATAGGATAAATGCATCAATGTTGGTGGAAATTATGTTGAGAAATAAAGGGACAATGTATGTATACAAATAAACTTGTTTCAAGTTGTTATCATAGTTATTTTTTTACAGCCATTTGTGACTTACTTATTAACTTACCCTCGTACGTAAAGCTAATCCACATGCAAAATTCAGTCCAGCACTAATAGAAGTAGTGTGATGGACTATGCTTGTTGGGTGAGTGAGTCAAGGTGAAACACTTTAAGTTTCTGTGTGTTAAAAGTGTGTGTGGGTCATTGTGAAGCAGTCTTAAGTTTCTGTGTGTGGGTCATGGTGAACCAGTTTAAGTTTCTGTGTGTGGGTCATGGTGAACCAGTTTAAGTTTCTGTGTGTGGGTCATGGTGAAGCAGTTTAAGTTTCTGTGTGTGGGTCATCGTGAAGCAGTTTAAGTTTATGTGTGTGGGTCATGGTGAACCAGTTTAAGTTTATGTGTGTGGGTCATCGTGAAGCAGTCTACGTTTCTATGTGTGGTTCATGGTGAAGCAGTCTAAGTTTATGTGTGTGGTTCATGGTGAACCAGTTTATGTTTCTGTGTGTGGGTCATGTTGAAGCAGTTTAAGTTCTGTGTGTGGGTCATGGTGAAGCAGTTTAAGTTTATGTGTGTGGGTCATGGTGAAGTAGTCTAAGTTTATGTGTGTGGGTCATGGTGAACCAGCTTAAGTTTCTGTGTGTGGGTCATGGTGAACCAGTTTAAGTTTATTTGTGTGGGTCATGGTGAACCAGTTTAAGTTTCTGTGTGTGGGTCATGGTGAACCAGTTTAAGTTCTGTGTGTGGGTCATGGTGAACCAGTTTAAGTTTCTGTGTGTGGGTCATGGTGAAGCAGTTTAAGTTTATTTGTGTGGGTCATGGTGAACCTGTTTAAGTTTCTGTGTGTGGGTCATGGTAAAGCGGTTTAAGTTTATTTGTATGGGTCATGGTGAAGCAGTTTAAGTTTCTATGTGTGGTTCATGGTGAAGCAGTCTTAAGTTTATGTGTGTGGTTCATGGTGAACCAGTTTAAGTTTCTGTGTGTGGGTCATGTTGAAGCAGTTTAAGTTCTGTGTGTGGGTCATGGTGAAGCAGTTTAAGTTTATGTGTGTGGGTCATGGTGAAGTAGTCTAAGTTTATGTGTGTGGGTCATGGTGAACCAGTTTAAGTTTCTGTGTGTGGGTCATGGTGAACCAGTTTAAGTTTATTTGTGTGGGTCATGGTGAACCAGTTTAAGTTTCTGTGTGTGGGTCATGGTGAACCAGTTTAAGTTCTGTGTGTGGGTCATGGTGAACCAGTTTAAGTTTCTGTGTGTGGGTCATGGTGAAGCAGTTTAAGTTTATTTGTGTGGGTCATGGTGAACCTGTTTAAGTTTCTGTGTGTGGGTCATGGTAAAGTGGTTTAAGTTTATTTGTATGGGTCATGGTAAAGCAGTCTTAGTTTATGTGTGTGGGTCATGGTGAACCAGTTTAAGTTTATTTGTGTGGGTCATGGTGAACCAGTTTAAGTTTATTTGTGTGTGTCATGGTAAAGCAGTTTAAGTTTATTTGTGTGAGTCATGGTAAAGCATTTTAAGTTTCTGTGTGTGAGTCATGGTAAAGCAGTTTAAGTTTATTTGTGTGGGTCATGGTAAAGCATTTTAAGTTTATGTGTGTGGGTCATGGTGAAGTAGTCTAAGTTTATGTGTGTGGGTCATGGTGAACCAGTTTAAGTTTCTGTGTGTGGGTCATGGTGAACCAGTTTAAGTTTCTGTGTGTGGGTCATGGTGAACCAGTTTAAGTTTATTTGTGTGGGTCATGGTGAACCAGTTTAAGTTTCTGTGTGTGGGTCATGGTGAACCAGTTCAAGTTCTGTGTGTGGGTCATGGTGAAGCAGTATAAGTTTCTGTGTGTGGGTCATGGTGAAGCAGTCTAAGTTTTTGTGTGTGGGTCATGGTGAACCAGTTTAAGTTTATTTGTGTGGGTCATGGTGAACCAGTTTAAGTTTCTGTGTGTGGGTCATGGTAAAGCGGTTTAAGTTTATTTGTATGGGTCATGGTGAAGCAGTTTAAGTTTCTGTGTGTGGGTCATGGTGAAGCAGTTTATGTGTGTGGCTCATGGTGAAGCAGTCTAAGTTTATGTGTGTGGGTCATGGTGAACCAGTTTAAGTTCTGTGTGTGGTCATGGTGAACCAGTTTAAGTTTCTGTGTGTGGGTCATGGTGAAGAAGTATAAGTTTCTGTGTGTGGGTCATGGTGAAGCAGTCTAAGTTTTTGTGTGTGGGTCATGGTGAACCAGTTTAAGTTTATTTGTGTGGGTCATGGTGAACCAGTTTAAATTTCTGTGTGTGGGTCATGGTAAAGCGGTTTAAGTTTATTTGTATGGGTCATGGTAAAGCAGTCTTAGTTTATGTGTGTGGGTCATGGTGAACCAGTTTAAGTTTATTTGTGTGGGTCATGGTGAACCAGTTTAAGTTTATTTGTGTGGGTCATGGTAAAGCAGTTTAAGTTTATTTGTGTGAGTCATGGTAAAGCATTTTAAGTTTCTGTGTGTGAGTCATGGTAAAGCAGTTTAAGTTTATTTGTGTGGGTCATGGTGAAGCAGTTTAAGTTTATTTGTGTGGGTCATGGTAAAGCAGTTTAAGTTTATGTGTGTGGGTCATGGTAAAGCAGTTTAAGTTTATGTGTGTGGGTCATGGTGAACCAGTTTAAGTTTATTTGTGTGGGTCATGGTGAACCAGTTTAAGTTTCTGTGTGTGGGTCATGGTGAAGCAGTTTAAGTTCTGTGTGTGGGTCATGGTGAAGTAGTTTAAGTTTATTTGTATGGGTCATGGTGAACCAGTTTAAGTTTATTTGTGTGGGTCATGGTGTACCAGTTTAAGTTTCTGTGTGTGGGTCATGGTGAAGCAGTTTAAGTTCTGTGTGTGGGTCATGGTGAAGCAGTTTAAGTTTATGTGTGTGGGTCATGGTGAAGCAGTTCAAGTTTCTGTGTGTGGGTCATGGTGAACCAGTTTAAGTTTATTTGTGTGGGTCATGGTGAAGCAGTTTAAGTTTGTGTGTGGGTCATGGTGAAGCAGTTAAAGTTCTGTGTGTGGGTCATGGTGAAGCAGTGTAAGTTATGTGTGTGGGTCATGGTGAACCAGTTTAAGTTTTTATGTGTGTGGGTCATGGTGAAGCAGTTTAAGTTCTGTGCGTGGGTCATGGTGAACCAGTTTAAGTTTGTGTGTGGGTCATGTTAAGCAGTTTAAGTTTATGTGTGTGTCTTGGTGAACCAGTTTAAGTTTGTGTGTGGGTCATGGTGAAGCAGTTTAAGTTCTGTGTGTGGGTCATGGTGAACCAGTTTAAGTTTGTGTGTGGGTCATGGTGAACCAGTTTAAGTTTGTGTGTGGGTCATGGTGAACCAGTGTAAGTTTGTGTGTGGGTCATGGTGAACCAGTTTAAGTTTGTGTGTGGGTCATGGTGAACCAGTTTAAGTTTGTGTGTGGGTCATGGTGAAAAAGTTTAAGTTTATGTGTGTGTCATGGTGAAGCAGTTTAAGTTTATGTGTGGGTCATGGTGAACCAGTTTAAGTTTGTGTGTGGGTCATGGTGAACCAGTTTAAGTTTGTGTGTGGGTCATGGTGAACCAGTTTAAGTTTATGTGTGTGTCATGGTGAAGCAGTTTAAGTTTATGTGTGGGTCATGGTGAACCAGTTTAAGTTTCTGTGTGTGGGTCATGGTGAACCAGTTTAAGTTTATTTGTGTGGGTCATGGTGAAGCAGTTTAAGTTTGTGTGTGTCATGGTGAAGCAGTTTAAGTTCTGTGTGTGGGTCATGGTGAAGCAGTTTAAGTTCTGTGTGTGGGTCATGGTGAACCAGTTTAAGTTTATGTGTGTGTCATGGTGAAGCAGTTTAAGTTCTGTGTGTGGGTCATGGTGAACCAGTTTAAGTTTATGTGTGTGTGTCATGGTGAAGCAGTTTAAGTTCTGTGTGGGTCATGGTGAAGCAGTTTAAGTTTATGTGTGTGTCATGGTGAAGCAGTTTAAGTTCTGTGTGTGGGTCATGGTGAAGCAGTTTAAGTTCTGTGTGTGGGTCATGGTGAACCAGTTTAAGTTTATGTGTGTGGGTCATGGTGAAGCAGTTTAAGTTTATTTGTGTGGGTCATGTTGAAGCAGTTTAAGTTTCTGTGTGTGGGTCATGGTGAACCAGTTTAAGTTTCTGTGTGTGGGTCATGGTGAACCAGTTTAAGTTTATTTGTGTGGGTCATGGTGAAGCAGTTTAAGTTCTGTGTGTGGGTCATGGGTCATGTTGAAGCAGTTTAAGTTTCTGTGTGTGGGTCATGGTGAACCAGTTTAAGTTTCTGTGTGTGGGTCATGGTGAACCAGTTTAAGTTTATTTGTGTGGGTCATGGTGAAGCAGTTTAAGTTCTGTGTGTGGGTCATGGTGAACCAGTTTAAGTTTGTGTGTGTCATGGTGAAGCAGTTTAAGTTCTGTGTGTGGGTCATGGTGAAGCAGTTTAAGTTTGTGTGTGTCATGGTGAAGCAGTTTAAGTTTGTGTGGGTCATGGTGAACCAGTTTAAGTTCTGTGTGTGGGTCATGGTGAAGCAGTTTAAGTTTGTGTGTGTCATGGTGAAGCAGTTTAAGTTTATGTGTGTGTCATGGTGAAGCAGTTTAAGTTCTGTGTGTGGGTCATGGTGAAGCAGTTTAAGTTCTGTGTGTGGGTCATGGTGAACCAGTTTAAGTTCTGTGTGTGGGTCATGGTGAACCAGTTTAAGTTTGTGTGTGTCATGGTGAACCAGTTTAAGTTTGTGTGGGTCATGGTGAAGCAGTTTAAGTTCTGTGTGTGGGTCATGGTGAACCAGTTTAAGTTCTGTGTGTGGGTCATGGTGAACCAGTTTAAGTTCTGTGTGTGGGTCATGGTGAAGCAGTTTAAGTTCTGTGTGTGGGTCATGGTGAAGCAGTTTAAGTTTATGTGTGTGGGTCATGGTGAAGTAGTCTAAGTTTATGTGTGTGGGTCATGGTGAACCAGTTTAAGTTTCTGTGTGTGGGTCATGGTGAACCAGTTTAAGTTTATTTGTGTGGGTCATGGTGAACCAGTTTAAGTTTCTGTGTGTGGGTCATGGTGAACCAGTTTAAGTTCTGTGTGTGGGTCATGGTGAACCAGTTTAAGTTTCTGTGTGTGGGTCATGGTGAAGCAGTTTAAGTTTATTTGTGTGGGTCATGGTGAACCTGTTTAAGTTTCTGTGTGTGGGTCATGGTAAAGTGGTTTAAGTTTATTTGTATGGGTCATGGTAAAGCAGTCTTAGTTTATGTGTGTGGGTCATGGTGAACCAGTTTAAGTTTATTTGTGTGGGTCATGGTGAACCAGTTTAAGTTTATTTGTGTGTGTCATGGTAAAGCAGTTTAAGTTTATTTGTGTGAGTCATGGTAAAGCATTTTAAGTTTCTGTGTGTGAGTCATGGTAAAGCAGTTTAAGTTTATTTGTGTGGGTCATGGTAAAGCATTTTAAGTTTATGTGTGTGGGTCATGGTGAAGTAGTCTAAGTTTATGTGTGTGGGTCATGGTGAACCAGTTTAAGTTTCTGTGTGTGGGTCATGGTGAACCAGTTTAAGTTTCTGTGTGTGGGTCATGGTGAACCAGTTTAAGTTTATTTGTGTGGGTCATGGTGAACCAGTTTAAGTTTCTGTGTGTGGGTCATGGTGAACCAGTTCAAGTTCTGTGTGTGGGTCATGGTGAAGCAGTATAAGTTTCTGTGTGTGGGTCATGGTGAAGCAGTCTAAGTTTTTGTGTGTGGGTCATGGTGAACCAGTTTAAGTTTATTTGTGTGGGTCATGGTGAACCAGTTTAAGTTTCTGTGTGTGGGTCATGGTAAAGCGGTTTAAGTTTATTTGTATGGGTCATGGTGAAGCAGTTTAAGTTTCTGTGTGTGGGTCATGGTGAAGCAGTTTATGTGTGTGGCTCATGGTGAAGCAGTCTAAGTTTATGTGTGTGGGTCATGGTGAACCAGTTTAAGTTCTGTGTGTGGTCATGGTGAACCAGTTTAAGTTTCTGTGTGTGGGTCATGGTGAAGAAGTATAAGTTTCTGTGTGTGGGTCATGGTGAAGCAGTCTAAGTTTTTGTGTGTGGGTCATGGTGAACCAGTTTAAGTTTATTTGTGTGGGTCATGGTGAACCAGTTTAAATTTCTGTGTGTGG
The DNA here is from genome assembly GCA_963921405.1 of Cepaea hortensis. Lineage (NCBI taxonomy): Eukaryota > Metazoa > Mollusca > Gastropoda > Stylommatophora > Helicidae > Cepaea > Cepaea hortensis. Next base: position 136,834,262 of record OY992879.1, on the reverse strand, counting down.
GTCATGGTAAAGCGGTTTAAGTTTATTTGTATGGGTCATGGTAAAGCAGTCTTAGTTTATGTGTGTGGGTCATGGTGAACCAGTTTAAGTTTATTTGTGTGGGTCATGGTGAACCAGTTTAAGTTTATTTGTGTGGGTCATGGTAAAGCAGTTTAAGTTTATTTGTGTGAGTCATGGTAAAGCATTTTAAGTTTCTGTGTGTGAGTCATGGTAAAGCAGTTTAAGTTTATTTGTGTGGGTCATGGTGAAGCAGTTTAAGTTTATTTGTGTGGGTCATGGTAAAGCAGTTTAAGTTTATGTGTGTGGGTCATGGTAAAGCAGTTTAAGTTTATGTGTGTGGGTCATGGTGAACCAGTTTAAGTTTATTTGTGTGGGTCATGGTGAACCAGTTTAAGTTTCTGTGTGTGGGTCATGGTGAAGCAGTTTAAGTTCTGTGTGTGGGTCATGGTGAAGTAGTTTAAGTTTATTTGTATGGGTCATGGTGAACCAGTTTAAGTTTATTTGTGTGGGTCATGGTGTACCAGTTTAAGTTTCTGTGTGTGGGTCATGGTGAAGCAGTTTAAGTTCTGTGTGTGGGTCATGGTGAAGCAGTTTAAGTTTATGTGTGTGGGTCATGGTGAAGCAGTTCAAGTTTCTGTGTGTGGGTCATGGTGAACCAGTTTAAGTTTATTTGTGTGGGTCATGGTGAAGCAGTTTAAGTTTGTGTGTGGGTCATGGTGAAGCAGTTAAAGTTCTGTGTGTGGGTCATGGTGAAGCAGTGTAAGTTATGTGTGTGGGTCATGGTGAACCAGTTTAAGTTTTTATGTGTGTGGGTCATGGTGAAGCAGTTTAAGTTCTGTGCGTGGGTCATGGTGAACCAGTTTAAGTTTGTGTGTGGGTCATGTTAAGCAGTTTAAGTTTATGTGTGTGTCTTGGTGAACCAGTTTAAGTTTGTGTGTGGGTCATGGTGAAGCAGTTTAAGTTCTGTGTGTGGGTCATGGTGAACCAGTTTAAGTTTGTGTGTGGGTCATGGTGAACCAGTTTAAGTTTGTGTGTGGGTCATGGTGAACCAGTGTAAGTTTGTGTGTGGGTCATGGTGAACCAGTTTAAGTTTGTGTGTGGGTCATGGTGAACCAGTTTAAGTTTGTGTGTGGGTCATGGTGAAAAAGTTTAAGTTTATGTGTGTGTCATGGTGAAGCAGTTTAAGTTTATGTGTGGGTCATGGTGAACCAGTTTAAGTTTGTGTGTGGGTCATGGTGAACCAGTTTAAGTTTGTGTGTGGGTCATGGTGAACCAGTTTAAGTTTATGTGTGTGTCATGGTGAAGCAGTTTAAGTTCTGTGTGTGGGTCATGGTGAAGCAGTTTAAGTTCTGTGTGTGGGTCATGGTGAACCAGTTTAAGTTTATGTGTGTGTCATGGTGAAGCAGTTTAAGTTCTGTGTGTGGGTCATGGTGAACCAGTTTAAGTTTATGTGTGTGTGTCATGGTGAAGCAGTTTAAGTTCTGTGTGTGGGTCATGGTGAAGCAGTTTAAGTTTATGTGTGTGTCATGGTGAAGCAGTTTAAGTTCTGTGTGTGGGTCATGGTGAAGCAGTTTAAGTTCTGTGTGTGGGTCATGGTGAACCAGTTTAAGTTTATGTGTGTGGGTCATGGTGAAGCAGTTTAAGTTTATTTGTGTGGGTCATGTTGAAGCAGTTTAAGTTTCTGTGTGTGGGTCATGGTGAACCAGTTTAAGTTTCTGTGTGTGGGTCATGGTGAACCAGTTTAAGTTTATTTGTGTGGGTCATGGTGAAGCAGTTTAAGTTCTGTGTGTGGGTCATGGTGAACCAGTTTAAGTTTGTGTGTGTCATGGTGAAGCAGTTTAAGTTCTGTGTGTGGGTCATGGTGAAGCAGTTTAAGTTTGTGTGTGTCATGGTGAAGCAGTTTAAGTTTGTGTGGGTCATGGTGAACCAGTTTAAGTTCTGTGTGTGGGTCATGGTGAAGCAGTTTAAGTTTGTGTGTGTCATGGTGAAGCAGTTTAAGTTTATGTGTGTGTCATGGTGAAGCAGTTTAAGTTCTGTGTGTGGGTCATGGTGAAGCAGTTTAAGTTCTGTGTGTGGGTCATGGTGAACCAGTTTAAGTTCTGTGTGTGGGTCATGGTGAACCAGTTTAAGTTTGTGTGTGTCATGGTGAACCAGTTTAAGTTTGTGTGGGTCATGGTGAAGCAGTTTAAGTTCTGTGTGTGGGTCATGGTGAACCAGTTTAAGTTCTGTGTGTGGGTCATGGTGAACCAGTTTAAGTTCTGTGTGTGGGTCATGGTGAAGCAGTTTAAGTTTGTGTGTGTCATGGTGAAGCAGTTTAAGTTTGTGTGGGTCATGGTGAACCAGTTTAAGTTCTGTGTGTGGGTCATGGTGAAGCAGTTTAAGTTTGTGTGTGTCATGGTGAAGCAGTTTAAGTTTATGTGTGTGTCATGGTGAAGCAGTTTAAGTTCTGTGTGTGGGTCATGGTGAACCAGTTTAAGTTCTGTGTGTGGGTCATGGTGAAGCAGTTTAAGTTTGTGTGGGTCATGGTGAAGCAGTTTAAGTTTGTGTGTGTCATGGTGAAGCAGTTTAAGTTTGTGTGTGTCATGGTGAAGCAGTTTAAGTTCTGTGTGTGGGTCATGGTGAAGCATTTTAAGTTTCTGTGTGTGGGTCATGGTGAACCAGTTTAAGTTTATGTGTGTGGGTCATGGTGAAGCAGTTTAAGTTTATGTGTGGGTCATGGTGAACCAGTTTAAGTTTGTGTGTGGGTCATGGTGAACCAGTTTAAGTTTGTGTGTGGGTCATGGTGAACCAGTTTAAGTTTATGTGTGTGTCATGGTGAAGCAGTTTAAGTTTATGTGTGGGTCATGGTGAACCAGTTTAAGTTTCTGTGTGTGGGTCATGGTGAACCAGTTTAAGTTTATTTGTGTGGGTCATGGTGAAGCAGTTTAAGTTTGTGTGTGTCATGGTGAAGCAGTTTAAGTTCTGTGTGTGGGTCATGGTGAAGCAGTTTAAGTTCTGTGTGTGGGTCATGGTGAACCAGTTTAAGTTTATGTGTGTGTGTCATGGTGAAGCAGTTTAAGTTCTGTGTGTGGGTCATGGTGAAGCAGTTTAAGTTCTGTGTGTGGGTCATGGTGAAGCAGTTTAAGTTTATGTGTGTGTCATGGTGAAGCAGTTTAAGTTCTGTGTGTGGGTCATGGTGAAGCAGTTTAAGTTCTGTGTGTGGGTCATGGTGAACCAGTTTAAGTTTATGTGTGTGGGTCATGGTGAAGCAGTTTAAGTTTATTTGTGTGGGTCATGTTGAAGCAGTTTAAGTTTCTGTGTGTGGGTCATGGTGAACCAGTTTAAGTTTCTGTGTGTGGGTCATGGTGAACCAGTTTAAGTTTATTTGTGTGGGTCATGGTGAAGCAGTTTAAGTTCTGTGTGTGGGTCATGGTGAACCAGTTTAAGTTTATGTGTGTGTCATGGTGAAGCAGTTTAAGTTCTGTGTGTGGGTCATGGTGAACCAGTTTAAGTTCTGTGTGTGGGTCATGGTGAAGCAGTTTAAGTTTGTGTGTGTCATGGTGAAGCAGTTTAAGTTTGTGTGGGTCATGGTGAACCAGTTTAAGTTCTGTGTGTGGGTCATGGTGAAGCAGTTTAAGTTTGTGTGTGTCATGGTGAAGCAGTTTAAGTTTATGTGTGGGTCATGGTGAACCAGTTTAAGTTTATGTGTGTGGGTCATGGTGAAGCAGTTTAAGTTTATTTGTGTGGGTCATGTTGAAGCAGTTTAAGTTTATTTGTGTGGGTCATGTTGAAGCAGTTTAAGTTTCTGTGTGTGGGTCATGGTGAACCAGTTTAAGTTCTGTGTGTGGGTCATGGTGAAGCAGTTTAAGTTTGTGTGGGTCATGGTGAACCAGTTTAAGTTCTGTGTGTGGGTCATGGTGAAGCAGTTTAAGTTTGTGTGTGTCATGGTGAAGCAGTTTAAAGTTTATGTGTGGGTCATGGTGAACCAGTTTAAGTTTATGTGTGTGGGTCATGGTGAAGCAGTTTAAGTTTATTTGTGTGGGTCATGTTGAAGCAGTTTAAGTTTCTGTGTGTTAAATATATGTATGTGTGTGTGCGTGCATGCAGTTTAATGTGTGTGTGTGTGTGTGTGAGAGGAGAGAGAGTGTGTATGTTGCTGTATTATAGTGTTTTTGAAGTGTGTGGGTGGATGTGTGCACTCTTGAGAATGAATGCGCATGTATGTACTTGTGAATTATTAATGTACAGTTTAAGGTTTCTATTTGTTAACTTCAATTCGATATTGAATGTCAGTGTTGACTTTATAAATATTTGAATGTTATTGAATTTCAACATTGACTTTCAAATTTGTGAGTGTTGTTGTTTTTTATTCATGCATGTTTAGTAATTTTGTTCATGCATTACGCACTACCTTGTTTTCTTGTTTCTTTTCAATGCAGACAAAGGTAATATAACTGATGCTATAAGACAGGGTTTTCTTGCCCTGGACGAAGAAATGCAGAAAGGTATGTGATGATAGTTTTTTTTACTGTCCATATCTTGTGTTGTTTTGATGTCTTTACTTGAAAACTTGAATGTTCATTGATCTGAGCATTTCCATGGGTGATTACTCATCTCATCTCATCTTGTTCCTCTTGTACCTTGCGGGGTCGAGGTGAAGTATAAACATCGGGAGAGCCCATTTATGGGCTTCATATATTGATATTCCCATGGACTCTGCTATTCCCTCCGTTCATCGTTTATGTGGCCGGCCTCGTCCTCTGCTTCCATTTGGTCTGTACATCATTACTTGTTGTGTATACTGTTAGTTTATAACCTAGTTACATAACCAAACCATCTGACTTGCTGCCTTCTAATAAAATCTAGCTCTGCTATAACCCCTACTTTAATCCTGATTTCTTCATTTCTGATTTTCTCTCCTCTTGACACATTGAGTATTCTTCTCAAGAATCTCATTTCTGTTGTGATTTTTCTTTGCTTTTTTGTGTGTCATTGTCCAGGTCTTGCATTGGTAGCATAGAGTTGGTCGGAAGATTGTGGTGTAGAGTGCTTTCTTTGTGACTTTGATATGTGTTTGTTCTTTAGTATTGGTGCCATTTGTCCAATGACTTGGTTTGCCTTATTGCATCTGTTTACTATAGATGGGTAATTACATTTTCTTCAGTTTTATTTGTCTTTTTCACCACTTTACATTCCCAAAATATTTCATTTTCTTCACTTTTATTTGTCTGTTTTCACTACTTTATATAGTGAAGTATTTAGTGTTTACACTACTTTACATACCCAAAATATTTCATTTTCTTCAGTTTTATTTCTTTTTAAGATGAATCTTCTTCAGTACCAAGATCTTTTTGGATAGATCTGTTTGTACTCTTTTCTATCCAATTAAATTTTGGTACTCTTCTCTAGCACTTATATTTAAAAGTGCACTGTTCTCTTTTCCGTCCAATTAAATCTTAGCAATCCTCTCTAACACTTATATTCAAAATTACATATGTACTTTTCGTCTGATTTGTTAAATGCCCACATGATAACTGCATCTATTGATTATTGCTGCCATGCTTAATCCAAGGATCGTCCCCAGGCTTCTTATCCATGCATATGTTTACTTGTCTCCCGAATTTTCTTTGCTGCTAGATTGCAGTTTTGCCGTGTGCCCAATCCATCGTAAGCCTATTTAATCTCCACAGACGGTGTTAGTTATTCAGTGCCTGATGTATTTGTATTGATTATTTATCTCTCATATAGTTTGCTCATTGATTTCTTACGTGCAATTACTTTTAACTGGGCTACATATATTTTATTGATTAGGGAGGAAGGGTTTTCCTTTATTATTTCGCATCTATCATTTCTACATACTTTTTATGTATATCGGTTTGTGTTTGTATGTATGTGTGTGTACTCATTAATGTATATTTGTGTGTACTCATTAATGTATGTTTGTATGCATTTACCTACATACATGTAGATGTAAGTGAGTAGGAAACATACGTCATCTATTTATGTGTGTATGTACAAGGGGCAGTTGAAAAGTTGTGCAGTTTAGTGTGAAGAAAGGACAGCATGGACTTCTCCCATCTCTTCTTCACCATTCTTATGCCCAGATTGTACATCTTCCCATCTTGAGTCCAAAAGCATGTCTCAAGTTCAGTTATCAAATTATCCTGATCATTGGATAAAGCTATCCATGAAGCATGGGTTATTCATGTTTGGAAACATTAAGAAGTCCCTCTGTGTCAACTCCATTGAGAATGTGGTATGATGCCATACCTGCATTGCAGAGCAAGCTAGATGGTGTCACGATTTTCTTGAGCCGATACTTTGTCTTGGAAGATACCGACACATTGTCTTGGAAGTTATAAACAACTCTGACATCATCCTGCATCTTTTGCTGCTGGTTTCTTCTCTTGTAACTTTTGGAGAAGACTTTGCTAGTAGTGGAATTGATAGTGCAGTCAAGAGGTAAGACGTCAATGAATATTGCCCCGTGATGGTCCCAAAAGGTGGTGAGAATGGCCTTTCATGCAGCTGGCACAGTTCTTGCCTTCTTTGGTTTTGGTGAAGACAAATGTTTCTATTATTTGCTTTGGTTTTTAGTCTTGGGGTCATAGAACGCACCCAACATTCACCTACAGTTACCAGTCTATGAACACAATCATCTTTTATCAGCATTGCTAGTGTCCAAATAGTAGACGGTACTACCTGCTTTCTGTCAGCGCCGAATGTTGGGCGGCTCTTACCAAACCCGACACCCCACATTGTGCCAACGGCTTCGGGCGGAAGAGCGCAATTGGGAGGGTACTAGCCTTATCCTGGTGTGAGGAAATGCAACCCAAAGACAAAATAAGTCATGGCAGGGCAGACCAGGCCCTAAGCCTTGGTTGGCAGCTGGTCTAGGATCGAAGCTCCGACAGGCGGACAGTTAGAGCATTGCTTTGCTGATCCGGCAGCTTCTGCAGCTTGTCTTGTTCCAGATTATAGGTGTAAACTTTCCTTTGGAGTGAACTAGGCAGGCCAAGAGAGGGATCATGCTGCATGGGCAACACATGGTTTCTTTATTTTAGCCCAGGCTTTGTGCTATGGAGAGGCAATAACTCCATCCCTGGTCTTAACCGGTCTCGGAATCAAAGCGAGAGGCAACTGTTACGGGTTATAAGTCCTTGTCAGTTGGCGTAGACATGGGGCGCCACGCGTTGCCTCTGACGGTGGGAGACACCTACAGGTGTCACTGATCAGCTACCGCCCGCCTCAAGCTGGGCAGCCCCCAGCCAATTGGGTGCTGATCCGCCACAGCCTGCCTGCTTCAATGGGTGCTTGGGGCTAGGACAAAATCTGAATCACAGGCTGTAAAACCAATGCACCAGGTACTAATAAAAAGAATAGAAACCTCAAGCTACGGCTTGCAACCTGGAACGTGAGAACCATGTGTCCAGGATTTTCCACTGACTTGACAAATATTGACGATGTGAGAAAAACGGCTGTGATTGACGCTGAACTCGATCGTCTTAACATTGATATTGCTGGCCTGCAGGAGACTCGCCTCGCTGAGGAAGGGTCACTCAGGGAAAACAATTACACCTTTTTTTGGAAGGGAAGAGGGCAGGCAGAAAAAAGGCAACATGGTATGGGCTTTGCAGTGAAGAATTCGCTACTGGGAATGATTGATATCCCAGCTGGAGGTAATGAAAGATTATTATCACTGCGCTTGGCAACCTCCTGTGGATTTGCCACCATTCTCACTGCATATGCACCGACACTCGCTTCCTCTGATGATGTGAAGGATGTGTTCTATGAGCAGCTAGACTCTGCGATCAAGGCAGTTCCAAAATCCGACTACATTTATATGCTCGGTGATTTCAATGCTCGTGTGGGCAAGGACTCGAGTTCATGGCCAGTGTGCCTTGGAAAATACAACATCGGTCGCATGAATGATAATGGGCAAAGGCTGCTGGAGCATTGCACTAGAAATGACCTATGTATTACAAACTCCTTTTTTAAAACAAAAGAGATGCATAAGGTCACATGGAAACATCCAAGATCCGGCCATTGGCATCAGCTGGACTTCATTATCACACGGAGACAACATCTGAACCATACATCATTAACTCGAAGTTATCACAGTGCTGACTGGGATACAGATCATTCTTTGGTTGTTGCAAGGGTTAGACTGAGACCAAAGAGAATCTACACAGCTAAACACAAGTCTAGCCCCAGGATTAATATTACTAACACTCACGATCCTGGAAAGTGCTTTGAATTTCAACAGCAACTTGAAGACGCTTTCAATGATACATCTGAAAATTGTATAGTAAATGATAAATGGAGTAAATTTAAGGAAACTATTTATAAAACAGCGGTAGGGGTTTACGGCACTGTGGATCATAAGAGGCAGGACTGGTTTGCAGCAAACAGCCAGATACTGCAGCCCTTGATTGATAAAAAGAAGATAGCTCTCTTAAGAAACAAGGAAAGACCAACGCGTAACACTCTGAGTGAGCTGAAGCAAGCAAGGAAGGATGTACAAAAGGCTGCCAGGCAGTGTGCGAATGACTATTGGATCAAGTTATGTGAGTCCATTCAAATCGCAAGTGATAAGGGAAACATCAGAAGCATGTATGAAGGGATAAAGAAAGCCTGTGGTCCAATGATCAAAAGAAGTGCACCGCTGAAAACCTTGACTGGAGAAATCATCACTGATAAGAAACAGCAGATGGATAGATGGGTCGAGCACTATTTAGAGCTTTACTCAAGTGAGACCAAGCTAGCGGATGATGCCCTCAACGCCATAGAGGCCCTGCCAACTCTTGACCACCTGGACACACTTCGCACTATAACAGAAGTTAATTGTGCTATAAATGAGCTTGCATCTGGCAAGGCTCCAGGTAAGGATGGCATTCCAATAGAGGTGATCAGGAGTGGGCAAGACACACTCGCTCTACAGATCCACCAGCTAATAGAGCTATGCTGGCGAGAAGGACAAGTCCCACAGGATTTCAAAGATTCAAACATCATAACGCTGTACAAGAACAAGGGAGATCAGAGCGACCGTAACAACTATAGGGGTATCTCACTTCTGTGTATTGTTGGGAAAGTATTTGCCAGAATTGTCCTGCACAGACTTCAAGTCCTGGGAGATCAAGTCTACCCCGAATCACAGTGTGGCTTCCGTCAGAACCGGTCTACCATTGATATGATATTCTCATTGCGACAGATGCAAGAAAAATGCCGGGAACAAAATCAGCCACTGTTTATTGCCTTCATCGACCTCACAAAGGCATTCGATTTGGTCAGTCGTGAGGGTCTGTTCAAAGCACTAAAGAAGATTGGCTGCCCACCAACTCTTCTGTCCATTGTGGAATCGTTCCACACAGGCATGAAGAGTATAATCAAGTTTGATGGTGCAACTTCTGAAGAGTTTGAAATCAAGAGTGGAGTTAAGCAAGGCTGTGTGCTAGCACCCACCCTCTTTGGGATATACTTTTCACTTCTACTGAAATATGCCTTTCGTGATCAGGATGATGGTATATACATTCATTCACGCTCAGATGGTGGCCTCTATAATGCTCAGAGATTGAAGGCCAAGACCAAAATTAGCAGGGTACTAATCAGAGAGTTGCTTTCTGTGGATGATGCTGCGATTACGACCCACTCTGAGGAAGAATTACAACATCTACTATCTGCATTCTCCAATGCTTGTTCTGAATTTGGTTTAACAATTAACAAAAAGAAGACACAGATTATGTCACAAGGTGCACATGGTGTACCATCAATCTTTATTGACGACGCCGAACTGGAGATAGTAGACCATTTTACATATCTAGGATCAGAGGTAAATAGCAAATTATCCCTCGATCAGGAAATCAACATCAGGATTGGCAAGGCAGCAACAACAATGAACATGTTAGCAAAAAGAGTCTGGGAGAACAGGAAGCTTACTGCCAAAACAAAAGTCCTCGTCTACCAAGCCTGTGTCCTTAGTACTCTTCTTTATGGCAGTGAAACCTGGACAACTTAGTCACGCCAAGAGAAACGTTTAAACAGCTTTCATATGCGGTGTCTGCGAAGAATACTTGGTATTAAGTGGCAAGACAAAATCACAAATACTGAAGTATTGGAAAGATCAGGTTGTGTGACGGTGTATTCCATGCTCAGTCTTCGTAGACTTAGATGGATAGGACACGTTAGGAGGATGGATGATGGTAGAATACCAAAGGACATCTTTTTTGGTGAATTACAGACGGGTAGGAGATCTCAGGGTCGGCCTCTACTACGATACAAAGATGTGTGCAAGCGGGACATGATTGATACAGGCATTGATAATGCACATTGGGAGCACGTCGCCGCTGAACGTGTTGCATGGAGGGCAACTATCAGAAACGGAATAAAGACAAAGGAGAAAATGATTGCAGATAAAGCACACACAGAGCGTGAGAGACGTAAGATGGTGCAAAATGGTGGAAATGACCATGTTTTCACATGCACCTACTGTGGGCAAACATTTGCAGCAAGAATTGGCCTTACCAGCCACACTCGCCACCGCCATGGATCGTAGTTATTAAGCCTTTCTAAAGCACAATGTACCAAACTATCGTCTGTCAAGACGGAAAGGTGCCAATGTATGTATGTAGTGTCCAAAATCCCTGCGGCTGCTTCACTCAATGCTTCTTTTAGAATATTTTTGGGGAGGAGGGGGAGGGAGAGATAAATGTGGCAACTGGCAGACATCTTTGACATGTGAAGCTGTTTTTTGCAGAACCCTCAGCATGGTCTCATGACCTAAACCCAACTCGGTCATGATTTCCTGGATGGTTATGCTCCTTTCTGAGAGCACCAGGGTCTGCACTCTTTCAATGTTGCTTTCATCATCCACAAAGGATGGTCTGCTGCTTCTTAGCTCACCTTGAACATTGTTGTGCCCCATTTGAAAGTGATTTTTTTTCCCAATGCTTCAGAGTCATATGAAGAGCGGGCATCCTTGTAAATGGTGAACATTTCACTGTGAGCTTGCTATTTAGATTAAAATTGCAGGTACAGAAATGTGATTGGACAATGAGCCTCTTGTTTTGTTCATGATGCTGCTGCACACACAGCTGCACGAGGTTCAAGCCAATTTCTCATATACACACCAACCCAGCGTGCGCCGTGTATATCAATCAGGTGCTGTCTGACATTGAAGATTGGCTGCAATGGATCTCCAACACTTTCTTACTTTGACTGTACATTCTGTCAGATTGATGTTTGTCCATCTCTTGATGTTATCTTCCCACTTGTATCGTCGTCTGCCTCTTGCCCGCTTGCCCTCCAGTATTGTTTTTATAAGAGTTAACTCTTTTCATTCCCAGTTTTTTAGAATCTCTGTATTTGATTATTTTTGTTTCCATGAAATACAACATATTCTTCTATATATTCACATAAGTGGGAAAATTAAACCACTACTTATTTTTACAATGATACACGGCACTCCTGCCTGCCTTAGCCATTTGGAAATACAAAACTTTTTGACCTCTCCTCGTGTGTGTGTGTTTTTTGTGAAGAACAACCCCAATAAGTTGTGTATAAGGGAAGACAGAATATATAGTTGCCTCTATCTTTTCAGTTAAACAAAGATTCATACTGACTAATAAAAACATAGAAAATACTGCTGTTGTATGCTCCTGAGAGTACTCAAACACAATTTCCCAGTAGGTTGTGTGGTTTATGTAATAAAGAAAACACTGCTATATGCTTGTGAAACCTGGACTGTTTATCAGCGACACGCTGGGAAATTAAACCACTTCCACACAGTCTACCTTAGGAAGTTACTGAAGATTGAATGGCAAGGCAAGATCCTAGACACTGAAGTCCTAGAAAGAGTGTCCATGCCCAGTATCCACACTCTACTAATGAAGAATCTGATTCACTGGGCTGGTCACTTGACTCGCATGCCAGATCACAGGCTCCCTAAACAAATTTTTTACGGCTAGTTGCATTGTGGTAAACACTCCCAAGGCGGCCAGAGGAAACGCTTTAAAGACACTCTGAAAATCTCACTGAATGCTTTTGGAATTCATCATGACACCTGGGAGACTGCAGCCAGAGACCGAAATTCGTGGTGTGCATCATTAAGCAAGGGTGCGGTCACTTGTGAGGCAACCAGGACTGCAAGAGCTGTGAAGTAAAGACAGAAGAGGAAAACCACTGCAGAAAATCCTCCTCCAGAAACGTCAAGCATTCTTTGTCCACATTGTCAAAGAACATTTCGAGCCAAAATAGGCCTTATCAGCCATCTTAGAACTCACGGCTCCATACTTTCAACCCCACTGGATGAAATGAATGGTCATCATCATTCTTGATGGACAAACAACAACAACAATAAAGAAAACAGATCTGCTGCCAAGCAGACAGCATACTTAAGGAATCACAGCCACAACACCTCAGCCTAAATGAACTGATCTGCCAACAGAGCTGGTTAAAGAAGGATTGGATAGTTTGTTGGCTGTACAATGTGTGATTCCTTGTTTTGAAGGTGTGATTATTTGTATTATAATTAAGTTCACTGACCAACAACACTGATTACAATTAAACATATAGTTGAACAATTGGAGTTGAGTTAAATGATTAATAATGTATTATTTGAATCTTACTGATAGAAATACAGCTCTGTTGAATGCAGTTAAATTTCTACTGAAGAATGTTCTTCATTTCTGATTAGTACATTTGTTACTACTTGCTGATCATGGAACGAAGTGAAGTTGCTGAATGTTTGCCATCAGTGGATGAAAAATGTTTACCATCAGTGAGTGAAAAATGTTTACCATCAGTGGCTGACAAATGTTTGCCATCAGTGGATGAAAATTACTGAGTGACTGACTTGGTGAGTGAATGGCTGAGTGACTGATTTGGTGAGTGACTGACTTGGTGAGTGAATGACTGATTGACTGACTTACTTAGTAAATGACTGAGTGACTGGCTTACTGAGTGAATGACTGAGTAACTGAGTGAGTGAGTAAGTGAATGACTGAGTGGATGACTGAGTGACTGACTTACTGAGTGAAATGACTGAGTGACTGACTTACTGAGCGAATGATTGACAGTATGGCAGTCGTAACATTTGAGAGAAAGGAATAGAATCCCTGCAGAAGGAAGGATGGGAAACATGTTTACCATCAGTGGATGAAAAATATTTGCCATCAGTGGATGAGAAATGTGTGCCTTCAGTAGATGAAGATAGTTCATTTAACTTTAAGCTAGTGTCTGGCTCAGCCACTTCTGCATCACTCACACCCACTGGACACTCTGCATGGTAGGCTATCTTGTCAGTCAAGTCCCTACACTGGAACTGAAAAGAATGGGCACTCCTTATAGAGGCTGCCATGTCTGTACACCAGCACATGGTATAACTTAATGAAACATCTTCATATACAATAGAGTGGTGCATTACCTTCAAAGTGTGACCATCATTTTGTGCGTCATATAGTTTCTACCACTATGTTCTTGGGTAAAAAATCTTCCTTTGTATCAGCTGTATTTAGAATGGACAGTTTTTGTAGGAAAATTTTAAGCGTTTGTTACAGTTACATGGCAATCAGCAGTTCTCTGTGATAAAGTGGTTAAAGGAAGGTCGCGCATTAGTTTCCAAACTTTGTCATCCGGTTCTCCAGTGCCTTCTTTTGGTCTTTTCTTGTTTTTTCTTTTTTGTTTGGTTCGTAGATCGCGGGAGCCATGTGGTTCATGCTCTGAGTGGGTGCTTTCAGCAGACGGTCAGCTACTCTGCGGAGAGAGACTGGCCTATATGGGATACAACTGGGTGCAATGAAGTGGATCCTCTTGACTTTTAACCCCATTTTTAAGCAGGAGATGATAGGCCTGACCAATCATTGACAACTTGTGTGTATGTATTCACGTATTCTTATATATTTTCCAGATGAGACCATGAAAGATGAGCTAGCTGGCACAACAGCTGTGGTTGTGTTAATCAAGAATGGGAAAATGTATTGTGTAAGTTGCTTGTAAATATCACTACAGCTCAGTAAATCAGTGTTGTTCATATTAACATAAGAATTGGTCGTCACATAAACCGGGGAGATTAGTCTTTGTGTTGAGGATGTGAGATGCTGCTGGCCTAAGTGAATAACGTTATGTAAATGTTAGTCTGTGAGTGTCAGCTTGCCAGCCTGGCTCTCAGGAAATATCTGGTCTCTTGAGATAATATGCATTGATCAGCTCTGTGTAAATGGATTCACAGTTAGCAAGGTTACCGTCTGGTTGGTTTGTGAATCATCTGCAAGACTTGAAGTCTGATGTACTGGTGTTCAGGTTGTTTGGGCCCTGAAAGGGGCTGCTATGATTCCTGACCTTTGCATGTCAAAGCCTCTGCATCTTGGTCTTCTGAGGGACTCAATTTGGGCATCATCATGTAACATGCTGATAGGTTCGACATTGTACTCCATTCTCAAAAAAAAACCTTCATGAAATGCTTCCAACAAAGGCATGACCAGTGGGAGAAGTGTGTATGATTCCGAGATTACTTTAGACCGAAAGGTGAGTAATTAATTTTTTGCAGACCAAAGGTCGTATATTTTTAACGGCTCTTGTACACGTTACATTCGTTATCAGTCACATTTGTTGATTGTAGTGTTTGTTGGATTGGTCAGTGATCACTTTCTTTATGATTATAAAGTTTGTTGGATTAGTGATTAATTTCTTTATGATTGTTTGGTCCTCTCTCTGTGTCCACCTTGTAGCAGCAGAGGGGCTTGTGCGTTCCAGTGACCCCCAAGGGCTATGCCCGGTAGCGCAGCTACTATTAAAGTATTCCATTTTGGAAAGGTCCAGGGGTAGGAACCAGACAAAATAACAAATCCACTACCTTGTAAGCAGACTGGGGACTGTCAAAGGCTGGAGAAGGCAAACCTGAAAAAATCCTGGTTGGATGTACATAGCCACAGACTTAACGAAACAGTGCGACATATTCCACTTGGTGATAATGATTATGTGGTTTGAAGTTGGATTGTGAATTCTCCTCCTCAGGGGAATGTTGGAGACTCGAGAGCTGTAGCTTGTGTTCATGGAGAGGTGGAACAGTTGTCATTTGACCACAAGCCCAGTAATGAGAGCGAGACAAGGAGAATCATAGCCGCTGGAGGGTGGGTGGAGTTTAACAGGGTCAATGGTGAGTGCTAGATGGCAGTTTAATTGTTCTGTTCTCTTGTGGTACCATTTTATATTCTATGGACATAGCTTTATCTGCAGAAAAGATAGAGTCTTTGTTTTTATAACTATTTTATTGGCGGAGTAGATCAGAAGCTATGGCATACACCTTCGGCCAAAGACACCAGATTAATTTCACGATGTTGACTTTTGCTTTAAAAAAATATAATAAATAATATGAAAATTAAAAATAAATAATAAAAAAGAGAAGAGAAAAGAGATCATGTAAATCACTTACTCCTCCCTGAAACTGGAGTAGTGGGCTAGGACGAAAAACTCAGAGGACTCTCTGGCACATTGTGCACGTTAAAAGACATTCCACGGCTGGAAATCGAAAAGAGCAGGTCAAAAAGGCCACAGCCCAGACCAAATGTGCTTAACTAAGCTAAGAAAACAGTGTTTGGCCTGTGTGCTTCTGCAGTACACACATTTGGATCTTTGCTGGTGTTGTGAAGTTACTCTGTGCTGAGATTCTCCTGGTGTAATCTTATGGAGATATCCATGTGTAATGAAAATTATTCTTTTCAAAGTAAACCAAATAAGTCATTCCTGCTGGCAGTATTTACGATTTGTAAGTTATTTATGGTTTGTAAATAATTTAAGCAATGGAAAACTACTGAGTGTAATCTTGCCAAGAAATCAACAATCAGCTGAAAAATGTTGACAGCGATGTCCTGTAAAGGATATGCAAAAAAAAGAGTAAGATTTATAAGTAATGTAAAATGTGTAAGTAATTTAAGATTTGTAAGTTAAGATTTATAAGTAATTAAAGATTTGTAAGTTATTTATGGTTTGTAATTTAAGATTTATAAGTAATTTAAGATTGTTAAATAGTTACTTGTGCTAGCATTGACTACATCACTCATTGAGTGATGTTTGCTCTATAAAAATATGAGACTAGCATCATATGCATGTGTTTCAAGGCACGGAGAAGTGTCCAATTCCAGAAGTGGTTATTGTTTCTTTTATTTTCTTGGGGTCATACGACCATCGTACTGATTTGAGCATTTCTGCTAGCCATTTTGTTGTCTGGTGCTAGGCTGAGTTGACCATGGATAGAATAGGTCTCATTGGAATTCTGGGTTTATGTATGTGAGGAATTTGTGAACTATGCAGGATGATAATTTTACTATGTAAGTGATCTTTTAAAATACCAAAAACGGGATGGTTAACCCGGTCAGCAAATGCCCGCAGAAGTCGGATGTGTTGGCCTAACGGCGCAAGAACGCAGCTTTGCTGTAAACAGGCACAACGCAATCACATCCGAAAAAAAAAAAAACTCTGGATGAACGAAGAAGAAGAAATACCAAACTAATCTATTCGCTGTCCTGTTAGTAGATAAAATGACTTCGCGTAACAAACATTTAATAATTTACAATATTGTGCAAAGTTTTCTTGAAGCATTCACTTATAATTCTTTTGAAAGTTAGACTGCATGCTAGCCGTTTTCTGTCAGTTAATTTAATTGATCATTGAACATACGTATTAATTTTTTATTAAAATAAGTTTATGCTGATGGCATTTACATTGCTTTCATATTGCATTGATATAAAGCCCTTTTTTTCTTTCAAAGTTATCATGATGCTTTTTTTTTTTAAATTTCAAAGTTGTCAGAACAGAATTGTATGTCTCTTAATATTGTCTCTGTGTTTAAATTTTAGAAATTTGTACACACATTTTATGATTTCATTTGATTGCTTTCAGGTAACCTTGCCTTATCTAGAGCATTAGGGGATTTTGTTTTCAAAAAGAATGACAGAAAGAGGCCAGAAGAGCAGATAGTGACTGGTAAGTTGATGAACAATTGTTTACTTTCTAAAGATTTGCATTTTTGATTATGTTGTCACTGCAGAATCCCATCAAGTTCAATCTTGTATGACTTTAAGAACTGGGGGCTTGCTCCTACCAGCATGCTGGTCGTGGGTTTATATTTGTATTAAGTGCGATTTGTTAAATTGCCCTGGGCTGCCAGATTGACCTTGCCTAAAATTGGTACCAGGGTATTTCTGTGGAA
The DNA here is from genome assembly GCA_963921405.1 of Cepaea hortensis. Taxonomy (NCBI): domain Eukaryota; kingdom Metazoa; phylum Mollusca; class Gastropoda; order Stylommatophora; family Helicidae; genus Cepaea; species Cepaea hortensis. The sequence goes on along the minus strand of OY992879.1, from coordinate 136,817,080 downwards.
GTAAAGACGGATAGCATGATATTGTCATCACTGCTCGTGTGCTGATTGGTCTATAGAATGGAACTAATGTGCCCTCCAGGAGGGGGAAAGGGGTCCTTTACGCAAATGACACACTCAGTCTAATCTTGTTTGTGGGCTGTCCAAGTGGTGAGTGCAAAACATGGATTGTCTACCATCATCTTGGGAATTTGCTGTGATTCTCTTGTAGTCTCGCATCCATGGTCTATACTCCTTTTGTTTGCCAGGTTCTGTCTGACCAGGATGGCTCACATAGAGATGAAAAAGAGAGCTTAAGGTTTGATCTCTGACCTAAACTTGGTGGAGTATTGATGCATGACAAGGCAGACGTGGTTGCGGCCTTGTGGGAGCACGTGTACACTTCGGAGGAGCAAATGGATCACCATGGTCTGGCAAGAATTAGACAGCGAGGAGTGACGGGGGGATCTGGCCGACGCTCGACGCTCAGAGGAAAGACGAGACGGACATATAATCAGATTGCTACTGGTACTATTGGTGTTGGAACTCTTCGCTGGCTGCTGAGGAAGGGGACGGAGCGCTTATGGGAATGCCCCGAATGCTGTGTTGTCGGTTCCTAAATCAATCAATCAATCTCTGACCTTTGCACATCAGTGTCTTTCGCATCCTGGTCATCTGAGGGACTCACTTAGGTATCATCATCATTTGATATGCTGATAGGCATGGGCGGTCAAGGTTCGACATCTCGCATAATCACCAGCCTTGGACTGGGTCTGTGTTCCTATCTTAATAATGCCAGCAGGCCAAGCCATCCAGGCATTTATCTCTCTCCTTTCCCTTGCCTTTTTTCCGCAGCAAGCTTGCCAGTTATCAAGTTTATTTCTCATAATATGGCCAAAAATCATAACTGTCTATGTGTCTAATTTATTTACAGCTTGCATTTGTTTCTTTAGACTGTAATTTTTTTCCCCTATCCATTCATGCCGCGATGATACTATTATTATTATTACTATTGTTTGAGAATGCTTCCAGCTTGTATAAATTTGGGTGTGTCCGCAGCCAACCCAGATGTGATAGAGAAGCCAATTACTCCAGACCACGAGTTTCTGCTGTTAGCCTGCGATGGCATCTGGGATGTCCTGACCAACCAGGAAGCTGTGGAATTTGTCAGGAACCGGATAGCACAACGTATGGAACCGGACATTGTGAGTGGGCATTGTCCTTCAGAAAATAAATTGAAAATTTTGTTTAAGAAAATAAGCGCAAGCTAAAACTGATGCTCCTTATTTACTTACTTATAATTTTCTCTTCTATGTCAGGATGCTCATTTATCTTTCAGCTTTGAGTTATTGTTTTGATGTAGTGTTTACTCCTATCGATGTATCTCTCAAATCAAATCAAATCAAATCAAATCAACTTTATTAGGGTCACAAATTGGGCGCGCAGGCCCGTCTTACATTCGGCCCTTCCAATCACTCGTCTTTCGTTCTCAAGTGTTACCAGGGTCTATAATGCAAGCAAAGAATAGTAACACTGTAATCTACCATGCATGCCATAAGAAGCCACCAAGGAGGGTTGGCACGAGACAGGCTACTTCATTTTAGCTGCAAAATTGACTTTGGGTACGGGAGATTGAAGACAACTTGGGCACGGGAGATTGAAGACACCTTGGGCACGGGAGATTGACGACACCTTGGGCACGGGAGATCGAAGACACCTTGGGCACGGGAGATTGACGACACCTTGGGCATGGGAGATCGAAGACACCTTGGGCACGGGAGATCGAAGACACCTTGGGCACGGGAGATCAAAGACACCTTGGGCATGGGAGATCGAAGACACCTTGGGCACGGGAGATTGAAGACACCTTGGGCACGGGAGATTGAAGACACCTTGGGCACGGGAGATTAAAGACACCTTGGGCATGGGAGATTAAAGACACCATGGGCACGGGAGATTGAAGACACCTTGGGCACAGGGGATTGAAGACACCTTGGGCACGAAAATGTAAGAGACGTGGGATTTTTGAAAAAAATCATGAATATTTTGATGGGCTGTGATGAAAGTCGTGTTCTACACAGGACCTGCCAATCACACACCAGAGATGTCACCAGATGGATCTTCTTATCCTGATGCTGAAAGGCAAAACAAGGGTGGAGGAAAATAAGAAAAAAAATAGTCTTGAAGCAAGGTGGCCTCAAAAATATCAAACCTCCATTATCTTGGGCTTGTGTGTTGCTAGTGGGTGGCGAGTTAGGGGTATCTCTCATAAAATGAGAAGTATGGCAGCTGTGCTAGTCCACAGGACACCCTCAGGCAAAGTGAAGTACTCATTTAGTTCTCAACCAGAGCAATGTACAACTAATGAACAGGTTATGGATTGAGCTTGAAAGCACCTAACATATAGTTGTTGGTTAAGGGCTCAAGTTTGTGACTGCAGGCGGAGGAACTCTTTAGAGAGACAGTGGTTACAGTCGTTGACCAGTATGGTCACTGCCAAGAAAGAAAACAATAGCACCTTCTGTGTGGTCTTTGCTCATATAATGAGAGGCTTTGGAGAACATCATGACGACTGGAAAAAATAGCAGTAGCAGAGGCAGACAGGGAGAAATAATGTTGATGATATACTGTGGTGGCATGGAGGAATATCATCATAGAGTTGATCCAGAACACCAATGGCCAAGATCTGTGGAGAGACATGCATGTCTTTGCCACTGTGCAAGGCATGATATGATGATGCCACACAAGTACACACTATGGTAGCACCCTTCTACCAACATTCACTTTGCATGCAGTTAGTAACTTCAGAGTGTTATACATTGTCGCCTTGACAGACGATAGTTTGTGCTTCAAAAAGGCATAATAACTTTTACCCAATGCGGTAGCGAATGTGACTGATAAGGTCAAGTCGCGCTGTAAATGTTCGTTCACAGTGGGTGCATGTGAACATGTGGTCATTTCCACCATCATGCACCATCTTACGTCTCACAGGCTCGGTGTGTGACTTATCTGCAATAATTTTCTCCTTTGTCTTTATTCCATTTCTGATGTTTGCCCTCCATGCAACACGTTCAGCGGCGACTTGCTCCCAATGTGCATTTTCAATGCCTGTATCAATCATGTCCCGCTTACACACATCTTTGTATCGTAGTAGAGGCCGACCCTGAGATCTCGTACCCATCTGTAATTCACCAAAAAAGATGTCCTTTGAATGAACCAAAGAATTTATAAGTTGGTACTATAATCTCAATGTTAGGCCAGTAATCCCATGGCAAATACTATTATACTGATGTGAACTGGTGTCATCTTATATGGTCACAGCATTATGAGATGAGTCTAGCATCTCCCTTCCTTACCACTTTTGTTTTTCAGAATCACCTCTTGTACCCATGTTAATATGCATAGTTGGAAAAAATCCCTTGGCAGCTGGGAGATGGTTAATTGTTAGTCCTCTGGAAGACTGTTTGAAATCTAAAGTCCAAGGCATTGGCATTCAGGCTGAAGACTATGTTTGAACTTTAAGGTCCAAAGCATTGACATTCAGATTCTCTGAGTCCTGAAAAATCGAAGTGAGGGTGTAGATGCTGTCCTCCCGATCTAGCACCAAAGTATATCTTCAAGGGGCTGCTGCAGAGCTCTCTTTCCCCTTTCCAAGCTTAGAAACTAGTGAGGTGTGCATGCAAGATCAGTACTGAAACTTTCCAGGCTCAGAGACCAGTGAGGTGTGCATGCAAGATCGGTACTGAAACTTTCCAGGTTCAGAAACCAGTGAGGTGTGCATGCAAGATCAGTACTGAAACTTTCCAGGCTCAGAGACCAGTGAGGTGTGCATGCAAGATCAGTACTGAAACTTTCCAGGCTCAGAGACCAGTGAGGTGTGCATGCAAGATCGGTACTGAAACTTTCCAGGCTCAGAGACCAGTGAGGTGTGCATGCAAGATCGGTACTGAAACTTTCCAGGTTCAGAAACCAGTGAGGTGTGCATGCAAGATCAGTACTGAAACTTTCCAGGCTCAGAGACCAGTGAGGTGTGCATGCAAGATCGGTACTGAAACTTTCCAGGTTCAGAAACCAGTGAGGTGTGCATGCAAGATCAGTACTGAAACTTTCCAGGCTCAGAGACCAGTGAGGTGTGCATGCAAGATCGGTACTGAAACTTTCCAGGTTCAGAAACCAGTGAGGTGTGCATGCAAGATCGGTACTGAAACTTTCCAGGTTCAGAAACCAGTGAGGTGTGCATGCAAGATCGGTACTGAAACTTTCCAGGTTCAGAAACTAGTGAGGTGTGCATGCAAGATCAGTACTGAAACTTTCCAGGCTCAGAGACCAGTGAGGTGTGCATGCAAGATCGGTACTGAAACTTTCCAGGTTCAGAAACCAGTGAGGTGTGCATGCAAGATCGGTACTGAAACTTTCCAGGTTCAGAAACCAGTGAGGTGTGCATGCAAGATCGGTACTGAAACTTCACTTGAATGAGGCTGCGTCATGACTCAGCTCAACACATATGACTGGCTTGGGTTAGACCTCCACTGATCATGTTTCCTGCAGCGGTTTTGTGTATGTCATTGTCTAGCGGCTCCAAATCTTTGCCCAGAGGGAAGACAGCTGTGTACTGGCTCCAAATCTTTGTGCAGAAGAAAGGCAGCTGTGTACTGGGTCTAACTCAGTGCACAGAGAGAACACAGCTGTTTACTGGCTCCAACTTAGTGCACAGAGGGAAGGCAGCTGTGTACTGGCTCCAAATCTTTGCCCAGAGGGAAGGCAGCTGTGTACTGGCTCCAACTCAGTGCACAGAGGGAAGGCAGCTGTGTACTGGCTCCAAATCTTTGCCCAGATGGAAGGCAGCTGTGTACTGGCTCCAACTCAGTGCCCAGAGGGAAGGCAGTTGTGGAGGTATGTCAATGTGCCAAGAACTATAATACTGTACCTCCATCTATGAAAAGAACGAAGGAAATGTTGGCTTCTAGTATACTGAAAATAATTAAAGATCTGAACAGTATTCTGTGAATTCAATCATTTATTCTCTGTTAATAGATCTGTGAGGAGCTGATGAATCGCTGTCTGGCCCCGGACTGTCAGGCTGGTGGTCTGGGCTGTGATAATATGACCGTGATACTCGTGTGCTTTCTCCACGGAGGGACCTACGATGACCTGGCTAGAAAATGTGCCCGGCCAAGCAGAGCAGGGCTGGCCCCACATTTGCAGAGTTATGGCGGGTTTGAGTTTAAATAATGTGATTGGTTAAAGTCACACTTGTTGCTTGTTGTACGAGATGAGCGGATACAGTTCAATCCTATTGTTTGTTGATTAATTTCTTTATTTGGGTGTGAATGTGGGAGAGAAAACAGGATGTTTTATAAAAGATATGGGTATTTGGAAGATATATAGCTTTGGTAATTGCAAATTATGATGTTTGATTTGCAGTAAAACATACGAACTGTCCAGTGTTGGCATAGGCTTATATCTGCCACTTGAATTCACAAACAGTTTGCCACCGTTACAGTTTGCGTGTGAACTGTCACCCGAATATTTTTTTATGTTTTTCATTTGATTCGGTGGATGGTGCAAAGAATGAAAATGGGAACTGCCAGAATTGTTATTTTGCGTTTTGCTGTGGTGTTGCCTTTTTATTCCTTGTGCAATCTAATGGGCAAAATAGAGAACATTTCTTCTTGTATGGTAACTTTGCTATTGTGTAACTGGCATGCAACTAAGAAATAAACTTAGTGACAGCTGGCAAGCTTTATGGGAAAAGAGCAAGACAAAGACAGGATATATACCTAAATGCTTATGTGGTATAATCGGGACAAGAGCATCTGAGACTCTGGCGTAGTGTCTTGTGATGTAGGGAAACATGATTGCCATGCTTAGCAGCTGGGCACATCATGAACGATGATGATAGACGGTCAAAACTTGTGTATTATACTTCATCTTGTGGCGGGGCCCAAACATTTTAACGGTAGCAGTTGCCAACACTATACAACTTCAGAATACCCATATTCCAATTTGAAGCACCTTGTATTAATGTGTTGCCTGATGTGTTAATTAAACTATACGTTTGTATTCATGTGTTGCCCAATGTGTTAATTAAACCATACGTCTGAAATATTGAGTGTAGATTTCTAAATCCAAACAAAAACGTCAGTTGGCAATCATGCAAAGAAATTGTGTTGTATATTTGTTAAATCTACATTTATTATTATTATTATTTTATTTTAGAATTTATTGTTGCTGGTATGGATGTGAGGAAGAATGTATTTTTGCCAGATGTGTGATTGTTCAGGTAATTCAACTGAAATATTGAGTGCAGGTTTATCAGTGAATCCACACAAACAATGGAAGTTGGCACTGGTGCTTTTAAGTGGGGTTGGAGAAGAAGGGGGCATGTTTCTTTAGGTGCCTGCTTTATTATTCGGAGTATCAGTATGTTTTCTGCAGTCTGGTTTCAAATCTGCTACCTCTGTCACACAGCTGTTAAAGTCATATTGTCTAAACGCTGAGCTATTGATTTGGTGTGTTGCCTCAACTTTAGTATTTTTTTGCTTTTTTTGTATCCTAAGTGATTATGTTTGAGTTCTAAATTGTACAGCTTATTTTGATATAGTCATCACATCCTGTTATTTTTAGGGGGCTTCTAAGCTTCGTATAGTTCATGCTGTGTGGCTTAGGTTATCATGTCTGTCCACAGTCGTCTTATTTGCTGCCAATCATTTCTGATGCCAATGTTCCTCTATGCCATGACGTCAAACTGCCCAGCGTCTTCTGTCTTGGTCTTCCCCTGCTTCTCCTCCCTGCCAGCTTCTATGTTGTCATGGCATATTCCAGCTTTCCCCTGCTCATGGTGTTCCCAAAGAATATGGACTGTCTTCTTCATATGCAAGCATCATATTTGTAAGTTATCTTCTTTCAAGTTAGCTTCATTACACTTTGTATCCACCCATGGTGTTATCATCATTTGTCTATAGAACCACGTCTCTACAACTTCCACATAATTCGCATGTGTCGGTTAATTGTCTATGATTCGGCACATTTAAACGGCATGTTTTGTTTTATTTGATCAGGTTAGTTAATTATTGCCAGAAGTGTCTCTCTAGCAGTTTACTTTTAGATGCTTTCTTCTTCAGTCTGCCAGGAGCTGTGGTAGTAGTTAATGTCTTGTTGAGACACGGTTCAAAGGTTCAGTCCCCAGCCGTGGCAGAGTCAAATTCTTTCTTTCAGTAGTTCTGGGGTTCAGTTCAACTTTGTTAAGTGAGTTGGTGGTTTTCTTGTTCTTCTCCTTCTCTACTTCTTTTCATCTGTCAATGGAGCATTGGCCACCGAACCATCCCTTACCAAGCCCGTACAGGTTCACAGAGTATGCTTAGTCAAGTGGAGAAAGGAATGTTTCATGTAGGATAGAGAGGTCACAGATGGTGAGAATTGTATGGATTTTCTGCCCTGGTCATGCTGGTATGCGGGGGAATGATCAGGCTGATAGGCTGGCAGGGCATGCACCTCTCGGTGGGAGATTACCTATGGACAAGGGAGAGGTGGTTGGGCATCAGTGGGACCAGATGGAGAAAGCGATAGAGCAGACTGAGAACCCGTATGCGCAGAGAATGATATGGTGGGGGATCTGCAGGGGCTCTTTAACGATCTCAAAACTGAGAGGGAAGACCAGGAGAACTTTCAGTCAGATGGCAATTGGAAACATTAGCAGCATGACTCGTCACTGGCTGTTGAACGAGGGGGATGGAGCACGTGTAGGAATGTCCTGAGTGCAGTGATGCCATTTCTTAGTTCAAACCAAGCCCTTTGTTGACTTGTTCATGTTTGGTTGGATTGTGCAGCTGGTTTTCTGTCTGATGCAATAGCCAGTCTAACATCCCCTCCATGTTGGTTGGTGTAAATTGTCTGAAAGATGAGTTTTAACAGCCACGTTAGAGTGTTAATATTCTGTGCTTCCCTTATTCCTTCTGGTGATGGGTTGCGGATGTGATTCGTAATGCCGCTTACCCGCGTTTGAAACACAGCGGCGACCGATTTGGCAGCAGACCGTGTCACGCTGGTTTTAATGTGTTGGTATGTTCAGAAAGCAGTGGCAAACAACTGAACGTAAAAACTTGCCAGGACATCAACAACAGCAGTAAAATGCTGGTGTTGACTGCATCATCCTGTAAGGGATATGCAACTTTAAAAAAAAGCATGTGGGCAGAGTCGGTTTCTCTGAAAGATGAGTTTTAACAGCCATGTAAGAGTGGTGATATTCTTTGCTTCCTTTATGGATCCCGGTAGCATGTGGGCAGAGTTGGTGAAACTCCTCTGAAAGATGAGTCTTAGCAGCCATGTTTGGTGGGTTTGACATTCAGGTCATCTGAGCCTCCTGAAGAGCTTGCGTCTATCAGTTTATGGTCGGTGTGGCGGCTTTCCTTCAAACTGCTCCTGAAGTACCCTATCTTCTCAGGAAGTGTTGCAGAATTCACCTTCCCCTCTCCCCACTCCTTAACTAGTGGGGTGTGCCAGGCTGTTACACTTCACATCTATGCAGAGACATGGCATTCCATTAGAATGTTGGTCAGACTGAGTCTCCAAAGGTTGTGGGTTCAATTGCGGGCTACATCTTTGGTTCACGAGTGCATTACTTTTTTTTCCAGAGACTCCTGGTCGTCACTGGATCTACGGAGTTCATGTTTTGTGGGACGCTATTGGCAGGATGCCCTGCGGAAAGAGACCGAGTCATATGGGATAAAACACAGTGCAATGAAGTCGGTCCTCTTGACTTATAAGACTTTTTCTCTTTTTTTCAGTCTGTGTGCAGGCCACACTGTGAGGAGATGTTCTCAGGTCTTGGCCTGTTTGAAGCCTAGTCCTGGGACCTCATGAGGCCTGTAAAATTACAGGTATTTACAGAAATGGATGTGAGTTCATCCGCGCCACCTTATTATAGAAGGGTAGGAAGTTAAACGGTGAGGATTGACTTCATTGCACTGTGTTATATCCCATATGGAGCAGCCTCTCAAAAGCGCTGCACAAAGCATGGACTCCATATCTGAACATAGCAAAAACGAAGATAATGCATACAGGTAGAACTATTATGGAGAAAGTATTATATGTTGATGTGGAAAAGTTGGAGATGGTGGAACATTTCACATATCTTGGGTCATTGATTACCAACAATGGTGACTAAGTAAAAGAAATTAAGAGACGAATATCTATTGCTCTTCATAGACTAAAAACAACTGAATAAATTGTGGAGGGGGACAGATGTAACTGCAAAAATTAGATTTTTAAGAGCATGCATCTTTCCCATTGCATAATACGCCTGTGAGACCTGGACACTTACTAAACAAGCTGAACAGCGCATAAATATTTGCCTTTGAAATATAAATATTATAGACGTGTTCTAAGAATATCTTGGATAAAGAAAAGAACAAATACATCCATACTTAAAGAGCTGAATATTGAAGAAGGTTGGTTACTAAAGACGATAAAACAAGGAAAATTGAAATATTTTGGTCATTTGAAACGCCATGAAAGTTTGGAGAGAACAATAATGGAGGGGTATATGCCCGGGAAGAGAGGAAGAGAAAGGGCAAAGAGAAGATGATTGCAGGTTGTGGCAGATGATCTCCAGATGGGCGTTTCAGACGCAGGACATCTTGCTTATGACCAAGAAGCTTTCCGAAAGGTTGTTATGGGAGCAAGGTTCTGCAAATGACAAGCTACTGAATGAATGAATGTATTCCATATGGAGCAGCCTCCCAAAAGTGCTGCACAAGGCATGAACTCCACAGCTCAAGCGACGATCCCCCAGGAGTCTGAGAAAATTGCACTCATGAACCAAACGATGAAGCTCAGGAACAAACCCACAACCTGCAAAATGTGGGGCAGGCGGTGGAACCATTTCATAATGGAGACCTACTTTATGATGTCATGATCTAGTATATGTAAGGTTCTCGCGTTCCACGTCCCTGTGACAGTCTGCCATTGGATTGACTTTATTATTTTTAAAGTAATTTATGGTCTGTTTCTTTATTCTTCAAACTGCGACCTTGACCTCTCACTATCCAGTACTGGAGTTCTTGAGGGGAAAGCTCAAAGTTCAAATTGTCATTCCACATTGATATTCATTGTGTTAGTCATCTATGGTCACTTCTAATGAATATTCTTTGTTGAAAAAGTCTGCCTCGTGTCTATTTACCAACTCCTACAACACTTCTCGTGAGTCCGCAAGGGTCTCAGGCTCAGGAAGTAGTTGTAAAATGTCCCATTGTGAAATTCATTACATCACATCTTATTTTCTTTCAAGTAATAAAATATTTGTATTTTAATTCTCTTACGATACTTCCTGAAAAGGAGGAGCGGCTGGCCAAGTAGCAAAGATGCCGGGTTCAAATTCTCGGTAAGGTGTGGTTTTTTTGGTCTGTCGGGGGCAAAAAGAAAACTTTAACCTGCACAGGTCGAGGTGACTGCACTAGCCAGGTGGCCTGAATTCCTCAGGCTTAAGACGACCCCTCCCGCCCCCAACCCTCTGTCCTACACCGCAATCTACTATAGGCAGTAGGTCACAGTTTTGACACAATAACCAAAAAGATTTTTTTACCCACTTTTTTCTTTTCTTCATATCAGTATTAGTTCAGATAGCTTTATAGTGGATAATACTCCAGTGCAAACATCAGGATAATGTTCTCCGATATTTTGTTTATATTTTTATTTCTTTTATATTTTTCCCACTTTTATTTGTTTAACATAAACATATAAATTGTTATTGTATTTATAAGGTATTACATTTATTTCTTCTTAGTCAGACTTATTCACTTAACACTGGTAGAACAGTAACCCAGTATTTAGAGCTGATATTTTCATGTATGCATGCTGCATTCCTTGTTTCTGGGTGTACAGTTACCAACCTTCCCATTTTAACACTGGACATTTAAAACAAGACAAATTGTGTCCCATAAGAAAAGGAAAACGTCCATCTTTAATGAGTAAAGTTTATTTTATGCCTAAATTTATAAATCAGGAATATTTTACTGTTTATATTTGTTGTTGTTTTATACATAGAATAAGTGCATAAATTATTGTTTTTTTTTATAAAGGGTGGAAAAGTGTTTGGATTGTGCCTGCTAAAGCAATGCCCTATGTTCAGAGTTCAATGGTAGCAAATGTTTTTCTGAACGGTACAAGGGTCTACCCAGCCTCGTCAAATGGTACCACATAGTTACAAGAATTTTCTGGGCATTATCTGAGGAAGAGGGGTAACGAGGAAGTAACAGACCTCCCCACATCATGCGTTGATCTAGTATGTATGAAGGTTTAACACTTTATATTCCTGCGGAAATATGCCCCTTTGGGATGTCACTTTAGTCGAGTGTTTAGAAGGGCTTGCAAGCACAATTTGTAAATTCCACATACCGCTTTCGAAACACAGCTACGGACGATTTGGAAGACGACCACTGTGTGCTGGTTTTCTATACAATGGTATGAGTTCTGGTCATACAGAAAACAATGGCAAACTACTGAACGTAAACGTGCCAAGAAATCACAGCCAAAAATGTTGGGGTTGACTGCTATGTCCTGTAAAGGATATGCAACTAACTCTCTTAGAAGAGATTGCAGTGTCCTCTTCTTGCTTCAGTCCAATGTCTGTGTGAATGTATTTAGCACGAGGTGGTACTGCAATGTGCACATGAGGACAAATGTTGAAATGCTGAATTTAAGATTCAACACCACTACACTCAAAACATTCCCACACACGCCCCATCTCCCTCTTCAGAAGCCACAGAAGAGTTCCTTTGCTGATAATTCCAGTAGCAATTTAAATGTCCACGTGGCTTTTCCTCGACATTTTGAGTATTGTCCAGACCCCCTACTCAGCCCCTTATGAGTCCGTCTTTCCAGATATGAATGCCTCGTCTGTTTTAACCACACTCTCCACCTGACTCCAGAGAGCCTTCAGCAAGTCACCTTTCTCAAGGACTGATGTTGGATGAACATTTTAGCACGTTGACCTTCTGGACTGAAGTATTTCATTCCGGGGGTCATTTTTGCTATTAACTTGATCAGTGTCAGGAGCAAGAGTGTCAATTAAGAGCAATAAACACGATTATCTCTTCATTTATTGTATCCTGTTGTTTGTGCAGTGTGTGATACAGCGACTGTATTCCCAAAGTTGTTTAATTGTTGATTGTTAACCAGATCTGGTATTTTCCATAAGTATATTATTGAATATTTGTGAAAAACGTTTTTCTAATCTTTCATTATACACTCCGTAAAACTTATCAGCGCAGGTTTTTAAGAATCACTGGTTATTGCCTCATGTCCAATGATTTGTCACTTAACTGCTGGTTCATTACTCCTAAGAACTATTTAATTAATTTGTTACTGAACCACTGAATTATCAGCTCAGAACTACTGTTTTATCAAGTCTAAATCGCTGGTTTATCAGCTTTAACCACAGGTTATTCTAAATCTCTAAATAAACTCTAAATCTCTGGTTTGTCAACTGTAACCACTGGTTATTCAATTATGAATCACTAGTTATCACCTATGACTCCTAGATATTCAACTCTAAATCACTGTTTATCAGCTTTAACCACTGGTTATTCAACTCTAAATCACTGGTTTATTAGTTTTAACCACTGGTTATTCAATTTTAAACCACTGGTTTATCAGCATTTAACCAATGGTTATTCAATCTAAATCACTGATTTATCAGCTTTTACCACTGGCTATTCACCTCTAAACCACTGGTTTGTCAGCTTTAACCACTGGCTATTCACTTCTAAACCACTAGTTTATCAGCTTTAACCACTGGTTATTTACCTCTTAACCACTGGTTTACCAGCTTTAACCACTGTTATTTAACTCTAACCCACTGAGAAAACACCTCTCTTACTGTTTTTCTTCTCAATGGTCAGTGTGTCAAGCTTCTAGTTTATTTATTCTAGTTAACTAGTCAATGAGGAGCGGCTGGCCAAGTGCTTACGAATGTCTGGTTCTCCCTTGGGAGACCCGCTTTCGAATCCTCGGTAAGATGTGGATTTGTTTCTGTCAGGGGCTAAAAGAAAACCGTAACCTGCACAGTTTGCGGCAACTACACTAGCCAGGCGACTTTAATTCCTCAGGCTCAAGACCCCCTGCCCTACACCGCACTGTATTATAGATAGTCGTCATCATCTCAAGAGCATGCCAGCTGGCATAGGCATTCATGTCTCTCCACACATCTCGGTCTTTGGTGTCCTGGATCAACTCTACTGATGATATTCCTCCATGCCACCGTCTCAATCCATCCAGCATCATTTCTCTTGGTCTGCCTCTGCCTCTCTTCCCCTCAATCTTGCCAGTCATCATGATGTTTTCAAATGCAGCTCTTCTCACTACATGGCCAAAGAAAGCTGTTTGTCTCTTTCTAATTGTTGTATATAATGTTCTAGTTTCATTAGCCTCTTTCAAGGCAATCGTCGTTAGTTACTCTGGCAGTCCAAGGAATTCGCAACATTCGTCTTAGGAACACATATCTATTGCTTCCAAGTTCTTCCTAATTTGTTTATTTACATTCCAAGATTCACAGCCATACAGCAAAACAGGTTCTATATAGCAATTTGGCACTCTCTTACATTCAATGATAGTGACTTATTGCATAAGATACTTTTCATTTTCTGAAATGCAGCTTTTGTTTGCCTATTCTGCTATTAATCTCTGTTATGTACCTCCGTCTAATGCCCCTAGGTATTTAAAATTATCTACTGGATTATTTGGTTACTTATAGGTAGTAGATGATAGTGTATTATTTGACAGTTCATCAACAAATCATCCTCACTGCACATCAAACTATTCATAAATGCTAAAATCCGCACCTCAGTATCTTGCTCGTGTGCAACGAATGACACCAGTTCTGTTATTTATTCTTGTAAAGTGTAACTCATGCCTAATTCAGGAATGTAAAGCAGGATGCTTCATTTCATATGCACCCAGTGCTGTTTTTCCATGATTTCTCTGACCATATTTGTTTGTTTCAGTGTCCAGCGTTGCATATGTCTTGCGTCACAAAATTATGGTTCTAATTTTTAACCATGATCATTATTATTTATTGTTGACAGAAGGATAGAAGCATACAGCTTCATGTAAAGGGGCATTATTTCATTTATTTAAAAAAATTTTTTATTCACAATCACTAGTGTCTACCAAGCCGGTCTCTCTGGCCGAGGGGTTACACGACTTTCTCCGTAATCCCGTTTATCCACGCAGGGTAACACAGTGCGCAAGAATTGGAAGCGGGTCTACCCGCGCTGGTGACATGCGGGATAACTGAGCCGGCCGCTCAAAAAGCAATGGCAAACTACTGAGCGTAATCTTGCCAAGAAATCAACAATCAGCTGAAAGATGCTGATGTTGACAGCGATGTCCTGTAAAAGGATATGCAAATTTTTTTTTAAAAAGTGTCTACCAAAACTTATTAAGGAAATCTCGTATATGGCGAATTTCTGTTGTGACGAACAATTTGTTTATCTCCGGCAATTTTTCTTTTTTGTCTCGTCTCTTATCAAAGGGATTTATGATATCATCATGTGCCATGCCGATAAGCGTGGGTGGTCATGTTTTGCCATCTCACTTGATCACCAGAGTCGTGGATCAGCTCAGTGTTCCAGTCTTGGCCATACCACATGGCCAAGCCATCCAGGTATTTACTTCTCTGCCTTCTCCTTGTTCTCTTCTCCTCGATCTTGCCAGTTGTCACCATGTTCTCCAATTAATTTTTTCTCATAACGTGAGCAGAAAATATTGACTATTTTCTCTAGTCAGTATTTCTAATAAGAAGAACTATTTCTTGGGTCCTAGGTGAATTTGCCTTATCATGTCTGCACTGTACAATACTTGTTTCAGTCATCTGTAAAATTATGTGTATTAATGCTCTTGAGTCGCTTATGATATGATAGAATAATTCTGTGACTCGCTCATAACACATAATTCTTTTAGACACTCATAATCCTTTGAATGACTTAAAATAACTCATATTATTGTGATTTATAAAATCCACATAATCATTGTTAGTCACTTATTAAACTCGTAAAGTTATTCTCTAGTAACTTATAAAATCCACATATTGATCCTCAAAAGGACAGGCAGTCACACATAATGTGTTTGTTGGGACAACAAAGAGTTAAATGAATGACTGAAAATTAATACACCCATGTAATGATTATATGAGTCGCTCAAAAACCTATGAAATTATTATATTACTCATTTAAAAATTGTTGTTGTTTGTCCATCAAGAATGATGATGATCATTGATTTCATCCAGTCGGGTTGAAAGTATGGAGCCATGAGTTACAAGATGGCTGATAAGGCCAATTTTGGCTCGAAATGTTCTTTGACAATTGTGGGCAAAGAATGCTTGACGTTCCAGGAGGAGAATCTCCTGCAGTGGTTTTTCTGTCCGGCCTTTTCTTCACAAGTCTTGCAGTCCTGCTTGCTTCACTGGTGACTGCACCTTTGCGTAATGATGAATTAAAAAATTAATGTATAATGTTAGAATCACTGAAAAATGTATAATGTTTATCTTCATAATTTAAGAGAACTTATAAAAAGTCAGGAGGTTGATATATAAATCTATAAGTAGGATTATCCACAGGAAAGTACAAATGTTAGTCAGTGTTAAAAACCTCTGCAGCACTTCCTGATTCTGATTGACTTGACTGTCATGGAAAGAAGGATTTTCTAGGCTTGTTAACTTTCCTCAAGGGAAATTGCTATGATAATTTATTTTGTTCAAGGGAGATTATCAGTGTTATGGTTACTTTGAATTTTTGAAAAATGTTATTAATTTTGCTAATAACTTATAGACAAGCACTTGGAATCAACGACTGGCAAGAAAAGGTCAACCAGAGAGACGAATGGAGACGGATTGTATCTGCAACAAAGAACCTCAATGGCTCAGAATGCTGAAGAAGAAGTAGAGGAATAACTTGTAGAAAATAACATCACACACTCTGTGCTTTATACACGAAGAAATAATGTATAAAAAGCACATATCATATTGTGGCCTCCAAAGAAAAGCATTCTTTTATATTTGCAAGATGAATGAACATGGGTGACCTCTCACCAATCTGGTTTAAAATGTTGGTTTAGAACAAATCATCAGGTGCATGAGAGGTTGACATTTATAACCATAAAAATAGCTGGATTATTTTAGAAATGCTGAGAATATTGCACTAGTGTGATAAAGCAGAAGAAATAAAACACACCTTTGGAGACATCAGAAATAGTGATAGAAAAGAATTGCCTTGACATGAATCAAAATAAGAAAGAATGTTTGATGTGTGGGGAAATGACGGCCACAGAAGAAGAAGAAATGTAGGGAAATGGCAGCGAAAACAGAAATATCATAAATTAAGGATGCAGTTTTAAAATAAGAGAACTTGTTTCTTTCCCTTCAGCAAGGAATCAAAGTGAAAGAGGGGCTGCAGTCTTAAGTGCATGAAAGAAGGAGTGGAAACTTATGACCTGCAAGATATTTGAAAGTAGAAGATCGTGTCTCATTCAGCAAACAGGAACATACATAAAACATTGATAACATGAAAAGAGCTGTGGTGATCAGAAACGTACAACACAATAAACCAGCATCCAGCTCAACTACTGTATTTTGAAAACAGTGTTTACAAGAACATCTGATCCAGTCGAAGATGGTAATAACAAAGTATGGAAAATAGGAAGACATATAGAACTAATGCAAATTTATAATTCACCAATCAGTTGCCAGTGTTATGTAATCCAGCAGTTTAAGGTGTGTTGGCCATGTTCAACGAATGTATCCAGGCAGAGATGGAGAAGACATATACTGATCAAATAAAACAAAATTACAAGACCTAGAGAGTGTGTTCATAAAGATCTAAAAATGATCTGAAAGACAGGACTGGAGAAACACCAGTTGGCACTGAAAGACATGAAAATAGGGCATACAGACAAGAATCACACAGGCTTGAAAAGTTTAAATAATATATGTATCTAGGTAGGCATAACTTAGGTTTTCTCCTTATAGTCCATGCCGAGTGGTGTTGATGAACATGTCTGTCCACAGCCTTGTCTCTCTTGTGCTGCCAATAATTTCTGACACCAATGTTCCTCCATGCCGTGACGTCAAACTGTCCAGTATCTTCTCTCTTGGTCCCCCCCCCCCCCCCCCTGGCTCTCCTCCCCTCCAATTTTCCCATTGTGACGACATACTCCAGCCTTCCTCTCCTCATGCCCAGAGACATACATTTTTACATTATCATCATTTTAACATGCAAAGAAATCCCGTATAGCCTTCTTTTTATGTTGTTAAATATTTATTCTGTGATAAGAAAGTCACCATACTTTGATTAGTTACCGTCTGTGAAACTGTAGCATGCAATTTTATTTTACAGATTTGTGGTGTTTTACAGATTTGTGGTTGTTCAGAAATCAGCAAACATCGTAGTATGATTGGTGTTGGTTAGTGTATTACGTGGAAGGCTGAGTTTTTACCTCTATAAGTTCAGTGCCTTGGTGTTTAGGTTGTATGAGCCCTGAGAAGGTTTGCATTGGAGTGAGATTGAAATGGAGACTTTCCTCCCAACCTGGGATTGGAGTGCCATCTCCACAATGATTGGTTGCAGACCTCTCCAGGCTCAGAAACCAGTAGGATGCACACACCCGGTACTGAAACTTTACATCTGCTGAGAGGCATTTTAGCATGTAAGCTGAGCATGATTGACACAGCACATACACTGGCTGGGACCAGACCTGGGTTTGCAATGTTTCCACTAGTTTTAAGTATTTCATTGTTCACAGACTTCAGTCCAGTGCTGAGAGGGAAGCTTAAGATTAAGGTAATCCCATAGCACAGTGGTTCTCAACCGGTGGGGAATTCCCCCCCCCCCCCCAGGGGGGAATTAAGATTATTTCAAGATCGCGTTAATATAAGAACCGATTACTTGATAAGGTTTTCCCTTCATACTGTACGGTTCTGTACGTCTCACCCTTCTAAATTTCAATTTATAAAGTAGGTAGACCTACAAATCATGTTTTATGTGGACGTCTAAACTTGTTTTAGTATGTGCTATTAAATTTAGCTTCCATTATTACGTATACTGTGTAGGGGCGGGGGCGGGGTTTTTAGGTAGGAAATACGAAAGAGGGGAATGACGTTCTGAAAATATGGTGAAGGGGGGCACGGGCCACATTTTTAGGTAGGAAATGTGAAAAAGGGGGGGGGGAATGACGTTCTGAAAATATGGTTAAGGGGGGCACGGGCCAAAAAGGTTGAGAACCACTGCCATAGCAGATATTGCTGGTGGGGTGTGAAGTGTTTGGCCTTCACATATTCTAAGTTACAGCATGTGAGGTAGGTTAGCAAATTGCCTTTTCTTCTCAGATAATTCTTAAATTTGCCTCAAACCAATTTTAATAATAAAGTTTAATCGACCCCCAGAGTTGTGTTGACTTAAAAAAATAATGTTTCTGCTGTGGATTAAACCCAGATCATAGTACTGGCAAGCAAGCACACTACCACCATGCTGCGGCTAAATATTATCATCATGTATCATGTCCTTTACAGAATGTGGCTTGCATGTGGAACACTTCCTCAATCTCTTGTCATTTCTCGTGCCCAGGTTGTCTGCAGTGATTTGTGTCCATCTTCATTCTGGTCAGTATCTGCCTCTTCCAGAAACCATGCTCTCTTCTTCTGCGTATGTCCGGAATGTTGTTTTTGACGTAATTGTGTTGTGCCTGTTTACAGCAGAGCTGCGATATTTGCACCTTTCGGCTGACACATCCGACTTCTTCAGGCATTTCTTGGCCGGGTTACCTTCCCAGGCCATACTTTCTATTGTTGTTCTTTCCAAGTCATTGTGACGTTATATACCCATAGTATTTCAGTTTCCGAGACGTATTTATGAAGCAGTGCTCTTCTATGTTCAGATCTTGTAGCTTGTGAGTATTTTCCTTGACGTGAGAGTGTTGTTAGAAATTTGCTGTCTATCAGTTGCCTATTGACTTATGCACTGATATATAGATGCTTATTTTTCCATCCACTGGTGGACTGAAGACAGTTGTGTAGATTGTCTTTTGGTATTTAAAGGTTTACAGCAAGAACTGGTGTTAGCCGCTACATGCTGCAGGATTTACGGAGGAGGGGATCCAAGCACTTATGGATTGAATGGTTCATTGTGCAATAAGGATGATCTGTTGACTAACTTTAGAGCGAGAGATCAGTCTTCATTGCACCAGGTTTTACCTCATCCGACTTGGTCTCTCCCATAGAATGGCCAGCTGCCTGCTGAGAACATCACACAAAGCATAAACTCTTTAGCTTCAGTGATGACCCCCAGTGGTCTCTGGAAAAATTGCGGTCACGGTCTGAACAACACAGTCCCCACACTTACTATGACCTTCAGAGAGCTAGGTATGTAGCTGGGTCACTTAACTAGGAAAACTGTGTGTAGGGCATACACAAGTTCCCTGGTTTATATTCAGATGAAGGAATATGTTTACCAGATTTCTGGCACTTCTGGTACATGTCGTTCCTTAAATGTTTGAGAATTTATTGAATTTCCTTACTTGTCCCGAGTGTGATTGTGGCCATTGATATTATACAAGGGGGCTTCAAATGAAAACCTTAAAAGTGTGATAGAAATTACAATAACCATGTTATTGTCTTGTAACCTGTCAATATTACTGTTAAGGATGTAACATCAACAGTGCAGACGAGCACAGTGATATCATGACAGTTTACAGATGGCCGTCCCACTTTTGACATGCACCAAAGATCAGCAGTGTTTTTGTTATCTGTCTTTGATCAGTGAAGGGGTGAAACCTATAGAAATTCATCTGCGAATGAAGGTCAGGTATGGTGAAGCGTGCCTGTCAGTCCAGCAAGTGTATGAGTGGAGTAGGAAGTTTCACAACTGCGTGACTTCTGTGACAGAGTGTTCATAACTGGTCAGGCACACCGAGTACTGACCCCAGAGTCGATTTTTCTACAGTAATCTAAACCTTTATAGGCGCTGGAGGGCTTGCATTGAACATTGAAAAATGATACATTTGTACTTTATTTTTTCAGAATGTATTCACCACCCCCCAAAAAAAAACATTTTAAAGCTTTCTATTTGAAGCCCCTTCGCAGAATACCTCAGAGGTCAGCAGTTCATACGATGCTTGACTGATGGTAGTTGAAACGTCAAAATGAAAAGTCCTCTTCCTCTTCTTCTTTTGCCTTTCATCATCTCCCAGCGGAGCATAAGCCCTCAACCAACTCATGCCAACCCGTTATTAAACTGTCACTGTCATTTACTGCCAATATAGTAACTTGCGGTGTATGGCAGGGGGGTCTAACCAACTCATGCCAACCCGTTATTAAACTGTCACTGTCATTTACTGCCAATATAGTAACTTGCGGTGTATGGCAGGGGGGTCTAACCAACTCATGCCAACCCGTTATTAAACTGTCACTATCATTTACTGCCAATATAGTACCTTGCGGTGTATGGCAGGGGGTCTTGAGCCTGAGGAATTAAGGCTGCCTGGCAAGTGCGATCGCAGCGAACTGTGCAGGTTAGGATTTTACCCCCCCCCCCCCCCCCCCCCGACAAAAAATCCCAGACCTTACCGAGGATTTGAACATTTTGCGTGTGGATTATCACCTATTACCAGTGTCCCTCACCATGAGGTACATCCACTTATTCTCCCGGAGGAGAATCTGGCATTCTAGCCACTCGGCCAGCTGCTCCTCACTTATTAGACTTAATCAGTTGAATTTGGCAGCTACAGTTGTCTGTGGAAGGAGGTATTCAGTCTCGGCCAACCCTCCTTCGTCACTTCTTATCACATGCATGGAAGGATAGTGTTAGTATTCTTTGCTTCCCTCATGGATCCTGGAAACACAAGAGGATAATGAAACTGATGTCTATTCTCATGGTGTTAACTTAGTTAATATTCTTTGCTTCCCTCATGGGTCCCAGTAACACAAGAGGATAAAGTATTCTCTCATAATCCTTGTTCAACTGATGTCGATGCTCATCGTGTTAACATAGTCAATATTCTGTTTTAACAATCATATTATTATATATCAACTGTCACCCATACTGAAATATACAAATATACCTATGTCCACAAAATGACAGATAATAAAAAGGATATTGACACCAACACTATGCTACCAGTGTCAGACTTAGACATTATCCAAATCACACTTACGCAACATCAACACCTGTGAGATGAGATGCTTTAGGAGGGCTCCAACTTAACTATCCGAGACTGAATAAAAAAAAATAATGTTATCAGACAGACAGTGGGATCAACACCTTGTGCCACATATATTGAAAAACGAAAGATCAAATGATTTAGTCATCTCGTTAGAATGCAACACCATCAACTACCAGCAAGTGTTGCTACGAGAGCAAGAGGACACTCGAGAAGAAGATGAATTGACGACATCAAAGACATTGTACAATCACACGGAATCGCACTATCCAGTGCCATCCATAAGGCACTGGAACGCCAACTATTCCTCCCCACGATGCTTGATGGCAAAAGTGGGAAATGATGATGATGATGAACAATCACATGCTGCAAGTATCCAGTATTTTTACTGTAAATAGTATAAATATGTTCTGTTATTCACTTTTGTTTCATAGTTTATATTGGGAATATTTTGTTCCAAAAGTTACATGTTGGCTTTAAATAGAACTTGTCACAAACTAAACATTATTAGTTTGTGATTTGAATTTGTCAGTTAATTTTGTAACTGTGAGAACTTTTAATAACATGTTAACTAGTGGCTTGTGGTCATGTGATAATTGCTTGCTTCTACAGACTTCAATGAACATATTTTAACTCTTTTTGACCCAGCTAGCTATTGCATTAATATAATGAACTGTCTGGAATGGAATGAGTTCAGGAAAAAGCTGCAACAAAGTTAGTGGATGTGGCAGTTGTGTGGTGCAGAAGTCGCAGTATGTCTAAGTAGATTTATGTAACGATTGTCTGGGGCTGAAATAAAAGCTACACCTGTTGAACATTTGGCAGTAAAGACTTAGATTTTGTTTGTAAAAACTATGTGTGCTAAGTAATTATTATATCATCATCATCATGTGCCCCACCAGCTGGCATTATGTGGATATAGTTATTTGGATTATACGACTTGGTTTATATGCGTGTGGTAGAAGGGTACTTGGGAGTCCTAATCTGAACAACCCCCTCCCCCTACCTTATCATCCTTTAACTTGGGTCAGCAAGAAGCAAACAAAATACCTCGCCCAGCCCCTCCTCTTCTTTTTCATCCTCTCACTTGAGTTAGCAGGGAGAAGAGTCAGCAAACGCCTCCCTTCTTTTATTTTGTTGTCCTGACTTCCAGCTTGATACTGACCACACTGAGTGCTGTCTGCTCAATGAATATAGAGCTAGGGCCATACACCCAGGGAAGCTCAAGGCTTGGACGATGGTACTTTAGTGTTGTGTGTACTTACTTGTACATCATCGGGACCAAGTGACCAAATTACAAAACCAAAGACTTTGTTCTGCCAAGGACCAATTTCTGATGATCAGTTCACCAACTGTTGTTGCACAAGCTTTCTTTCATTGTCCATTCTCTCTCTCTCTCTCTCTCTCTCTCTCTCTCTCTCTCTCTCTCTCTCTCTCTCTCTCTCTCTCTGTCTCTCTCTGTCTGTCTCTCTCTGTGTCTGTCTGTCTGTCTGTCTCTCTCTCTCTCTCTCTCTCTCTCTCTCTCTCTCTCTCTCTCTCTCTCTCTCTCTCTCTCTCTCTCTCTAGGATACAGAGCAAAAGTAATACCACATTAAAGATGAAGTGATGGTATCTTTAGAAAAATCCACTAAAGTGCATTGAAAAGAGCACACAACAGATTCTTACATCTTCCCCAACACTTACTGAGATAAATGAAAGAAGAGAGGAAGAAGATTACCATCAAATACATTTTCAATTGTCCTAGCAATGCTTTCTTCATAAGTTAGAACATGATTGCCTTGTTTCCCCTGCAGTACTTACCACAAACCCCCATTATGTAACCACTAAGCTATGCCAAAAGTTGAGCCTATACATAGTTTCATCAAGAGAAACTGATACTGTTGATATCTTCTTTGTTTGTTTGCTTAACTTGTGTGTTGTCAATAATCCAGCGATAGCTATTCAGCTTTGCTAAGATGTGAGTGTACATATTTCTTGCATGAAAGAAATTGTTGAATTCCCCCTTCAGATTAACTTGTGTGTTGTCAATAATCCAGCGATAGCTATTCAGTTATGCTACCATGTGAGTGTACATTTTTCTTACATGAAAGAAATTGTTGAATCTCCCCTCGGATTAACTTGTGTGTTGTCAATTATCCAGCGGTAACTACTCAGCTGTGCCATCATTTGAGTATACATATTTCTTACGTGAAAGAAACAGTTGAATCCCCTTTGATTAACTTGTGTATTGTTAATTATCAAGTGTTAACTGTTCAGCTCTAACATAAGTTGAGTGTATATATTCCTTGTGACAAAGAACTTATGGAAATAATTCATTTTTGTTTGCTTAACTTGTATGTTGTCAATTAGCAGGTGATGCTTACTAAGTTCGGGATAAGGTGGTCAAACAGTTAAGGTGCCAGGCACTCATTTGAGAGGCCAGTGTTCTAATACCTGAAAAGCTTATCTGTGGCAAAAATCTTGTGCTGTGCAATGTAAATAAAAACACATGGAAAGTGGAAGCAGTCAGCTAGAATAGAATTTGTCTTTGTTTGCCCTGCTGGCTCCGATGCGAGGGGATTATGAACGCAGTTCGTAATCCCACATATATACATTCGAAACACAGCTGCGGGCGATTTGGCAGCAGAATCGCCTTGCGTTGGTTTTTATTTTAATGAAATGGTGTGGGTGCCGGTCGTTCAGAAAGCAATGGCAAACTACTGAACGTAAACTTGCCAAGAGATCACAACAGTAAAAAATGCTGGTTTTGACTGTGATGTCCTGTAAAGGATATGCAACTAACTTTTTTTTTTGCCTTAGGGTGCAGACATCTCTAGGAACCTAACTAAAAGACTTTGTTATAGTTTTTCTTAATGTAGTTGTGTCAGTGTCTTTGTTTTTGTGTCCTGATGAAGGCTTTCTAGCTGTAATGTCCATTCTGTCACATTTTAATTGTGTTCTGGTAAAGCTGACCAATGTCACTTTCCATTTATGTTGATTTTTACAACTTTATTGCAGTTCCGCCAATCTTTATCCTGCACACTTGGCAACTCCTGTAGGGGTCAGTTCATTCATGGCAACACCAGCAATGATGCCAATGCCGTTGTAATCAGTTTTTTATTTAATGGAACCGTTTTACAGGCCGCCAGTCATATTGGTCACATGATACAAGGCTAATATTTTATTGACTGATTGACACTCGGCGGATGATATTGTCAGTATCATGCTGGACACTTGTACTTCTGAAGACATTTCCTGGTACCCACGTAAGGTTGGCTAGACATAGTAATCCAATCCAAGTTTTGGTACGAGTACCCCCTTTCAGCCTTCGAGTTTTCAACTTGGCTATAATTGGGGTATTTATGATGTTGCTTGTAGTTTGTCTTTCGTACTTTGGGCTGCTTGTCAACTTCCCGGCTTCTGATGGGTTGATTGCGTTCATTGCTTTCTTGATGAGGTTTTTCATGTTTGGACAGAGTCGCGCACTTGTTGAGGCCTGGAGTTGTTGTGTGCCCACCCCGTCATATGGTTCTGTTTCCTTCAGGGAGCTTTACCAGTTGTCGTCTCTTCTGGTGTTCCTCCTATTTCCCCGTCTTGGCTTGTCTTCAAATCTTCTCTGTGTTCGTCAGTTCAATCTTGGTGGGGAGCGATATCGTTCCATGGCTTCCCTAGGCACTCGGTCTTGGTCTGGATAACCTTCTTCATCCATTTGTATTCCTTCTTCTGATGCTTCTTCTTCTGTCTGTGTTCTTGCATCTTCTGGTTCGGGTGTGGCTGTCTTGGTCTTAAGCAGTTCTAATATCTCTTGTAGCGTATCCTCTGTCTTTTCTTTCACTTCTTGTATTTTTAATAGTTGTTCTTCAGTCTCAGCCTTTATAGCAGCCATATGAGCGACACCCTGCTCAATCTTCTGCTGAATTTGCTTCATTTCGTCCAGGGTGCGCTGAACAGCCGTTATCTGTGTTTCTTGCGTCTTGTCTTGTTCTTCCTCCATGCTTGATAGCCTTTCTTCTGTCTCCGCCATAGAAGTCGACATTACACTACTTCAACATAGTAGCCCAGGTCAGTTTTTTATATACCCACCCCCAATGCAGATCTGAACCCTTGCCCAACAGGCTGGCAGGCAAGCACCTGTTTGAAGTTTATAGTCTGGGGCAGGGAGTGGGCGGACTGGCTGACTTCTAGAGTGCCTTGGGTAGGCAACTTTCCAATGGACACATCTTCATTTGTGCAAGTGCAGGTCCGCATGGTCGAATGGGTAAGAACGCGTGTTCTTAAACATCCGTTGTGCTGATGCCGAGGTAAGCAGTTCAACCCCTACACCGGACAGCTGGACTAAAATGTTGACCTGTCGTCCTTGACTTGGGGATGTTAATTACAAGTACCTCTGAAGTTGGAGTGGGTTCACCTGATGGCGAAGGACACTGTTAATAGGGAGAGCTAACCTACACGCAAAATTCAGTCCATCACTACTATAAATAGTGTGTATGGACTACGCTTGAATTCAAAGCAAGCAAGCACAAGAGAAAAAAAACGTGTGCAAGTGGTCAGAGAAGGAATTCTATGTAACGATATAGCATGCACTGAGATAATAATGCACAGACTTAAGGAATATAAAATAGTACGAACTAGAACTGATGCTACATATCGATTGCAGGAATGTGTTACATGTGTATTCAGCTAGAGGGTGACAGAGGAAGTAGTTATCCATACATTTCGATAGATTGAGAGGGCTGGAATGGTTACCGGCATGTCCATAGAGCAGTGAGGCCACTCTTAATAGCAATGCCAATATGTGAGTGTGTATTTTTTACAAGAATAACAACCAATCCACAGCAGAATATTTGTACCATATTTGAAGAGATGGTGATCTTGGAAAGAAGATCTCTTGCGAAGTCAAATACCCCTATTGGTATGCCTACATTAAGTGTTGATATGGGGTTATGGTTGATTTGGTTAATTTTATTATCTTCAAAAACCATGTATTTCTTGCAAGAGAGGAAACCAATCTACAAAAGAATATCTATAACAGTGTTGGAGAGATAGGTTGGCACTGGAAAGTAGATCTCTTGCTAAGTCAAATACTCTAATGGTTGGGACACATTGAGTGTTGTTGATTTTGGCTTATGGGTTGATTTGGTTTGTTTGATTACCTATATTTCTTGCAAGAAAGGAAACCACCCTACAAAAGAGCATCTGTACCATTCTTGGAGAGGTGTTGGGCACTACCAAGAAGACCTCGTCCTTTGGAATACTCTAATGGTCGGCCTACACTGACCCATGACTGGGTTACGGGTTGATTTGCTGTGTTGGATTACCTTCTAAAACTATACATTTTTTTACAAGAAGAAAGTTGTTGACTCTGTTTGCTTAACTTTTGTATTGTCACTTGTCATATGGTTGTTGCTGGGCTATTCCAACAGCTTAGTGTTTATTTTTCTTACCAAGACAGAAACAATTCATACTCTGTTTCTTTGCTTAACTCTTAAATAACATGAGGCGTTGCTGCAGGATTTTCTCTGTGTTTTAATTTACTGTTAAAGATGAAGGGTTAATTATTTCTGTGATTCAAAACGTGTTCGGTATTTTAAGTGGTAATAAAGGGGATATTTAAAATATATAATTAGGACAAAACGAAACAAAAAGTGAAAAACTAAACTCATCTTTAAGGGTTAAGCTTGTGCCGTGTCAGTTATGAAGTGGTAGTTTAGATTCATTGGGAATGTTCATTGAGTTGATATCTGCTTTTGTGGGTTAGTGCTTATATTGTTGGCTTGGCTGCTATGCCAGCAGCAACCTCTAAATACTTCTATTTATATATATATATTGTAAATGCCACATCAGGGTACAAATGCTAGCAGTTACTGTGTATACAATGTTTTGTTTTGCTAAGAATTAGCTTTAAGAGTTATGATTATGCATTCTCAGTTAGCAAGTGGTCGTTAGGTTCATTAAAAATGTCCACTGATTTTATATCTGTTTTTGTAGGTTAGTGCTTATGCTATTAACTTGATTGCTATACCAACAGCTGCCTTTAAGAACTTCTGTTTTTTTTTTTTTAGTTTTTTTTTTTTTTGGGCGCTTTCTCCCTTTGAACTCAAGTGTAGTTGATATACGTGCTACTACTACTCTAGTGCACTGGACTGATTTTTGTGTGTGGTTTAACATTCCCTATTACCAGTGTCCTTCGCCATCAGGTGAACCCACTCCAACTGTTGGGGCAGAACGTCTGTTGAGTTTGTGTCTGTTATAAATGTCACTTCAGGGTACCCAAAAAATAACAGTTACTGGGTATACGTTTTTGGTTTACTAAGAGTTAGATTTAAGAGTTATGATTATGCAGTGCCAGTTTTTTTTTTTTTTTTAAGTTGCATAACCTTTACAAGATGTAGCATTCAACCCCATAATTTTTTTGCTGTTTGTGATTTCTTGGTAAGTTTATTTTGTTGGCAGCTGCTTAGCTTTGTGTTTCTGTCCTGTACCTTCTAGCTGGGTATGAAAATACAGACTACTGTATTATAGCAGGTCATTTCTTATGTTGGCAACTCAACAAGTGCTATACAGTCACAAATATGGATGGCAGCAAATTGCTGTCTTTTTCCTCCCTTTATTTTGTTCTTACATCAGGAGAGTCATCTTCAATCAGAAATACAGATGCCATCAGAATTTCTTTATTTTTCCAGTTCTATTTTTTTTTATTAAATAAGGATGCTGACGATGCATTTGGATTTTTTTGTTTGTTTGCAGAAAGCTTAGACTAAAGCATTTCATATTCCCTTATGCTGGCTGTTTTTGCATTTTTGCTGTAATGTATTTCATATCATGAAGAATCCAGTTACAAGAACATTCTGAAATTGTATACAATGTTAAATTTGCATTTAACATTTCCTGGCTTTTCCTGTCTAGGTTTGTGCTTCTACAGAACCTTTTTGAATTTGTTAATTTGAGCCCTTGCCAGGAGCCAGTACACAAGTATTTTACATTCCCTCTTGTTGCATATTTCAGAGGGAGTGTAGTTTATGTGTGGGTGTTTGTAGGTTTTACACATACATGTGTGCAAACACACACACATTTGTTCTCATGTTTATCACCGGTGTAACATTGTGGCCGGCTCTGTGGTGAAGAGGGTACGGACACAATTCGTAAACCAACATACCATGTTCGAAACACAGCTGTGGGAGATTTGGAAGCAGACCCCCTTGCGCTGGTTTCCATACAAAGGTATCAGGGCCGGTCATTCAGAAAGCAATGGCAAACTACTGAACATAACCTTGCAAACAAATTACTAGCAGCCAAAAAATGCTGGAGTTGATAACTGTGACGTCCTGTAAAGGATATGCAACTAATTTCTTTTATTACCAGTGTTCCTCACCATCTGGCGATCACTTCTTGACTTCACATTCAGAGGGAGTTGCAATTAATGCCCCCAAATTAAGGATAAGAAACAACATTTCAGTCTGACTGACCAGTCTGTGAACTGAACCCATTACTCTGTGGTCACAGAGACAGTTTCAGCGCAAGTACATTCAACCTCTTGGCCATGCTGGCCCTCAGAAGCAGTTTTAAAAAAAAACACACACACACCCACTCCTCTTCCTCCTTGATGCCATGACAGACAGTTGGGCATACTTGAGTTGGTTTTCTTCTTGCTTAGTTTTAATTAAAAACCACTTTAACTGCTCTGATGTAGGGGGTTACAAGACACAGTGAGGATCTAAAACTATTCTCAGTATAAAAGTCCATGGACAAAACTACTTGTCAAGCACAAATTACAATCAGTAATGAAGAAGTTAAGAGGTGTGTCTGGCCAAGTAGCTAGAATGCCGAGCTTTCATTCTCAGCGAGGTGATGGATTTATTTTTTTCTATCGGATGCAAAAAGAAAACTCTAGACTGCACAGTTTGCGGTGACTGCACTAGCCAGGCGGCCTTAATTATTCAGGCTCAAGACACCCCCCTCCACCCCCCAATCCTACACTGCCAGGTACTATAGGCAGTAATGACAGTTTTTTTTAAATGAAGAAATTGAGACTGGCCATAGCAATGCAAAAGTTAAATAGCATGATAACCCTGTAGCATAACACCAGAAAACACATGAAACTAACAAATGTTGAGAACATGCATATTTCCTATGACAAGATATGGATGTGAAACATGAACCATTTCACCAACATTGAAGAAGAATATCTAGACTTTTGAACTGAAATGTTACAGAAACAATTCTTAGAATAAAATGGATGGAAAAAATCTGACATCCTACAGTCTAAACATTGAAGTAAGCTAGGATTAGCGCATGAACAGTATCATGTCTCCGAAGCTGATATAATGCACCGATACAGATAAGAAGAAGCATGGGCAGGGCTGATGTAGTCAATGCAGAACATATTTGGCTGGCAGATGCTGACAAGACTGAATCAGGCGGTGAGGAAAATACTGGATAGGACATACATTAGAACCTGGCGAGGAGTGGGTACAAGTGCCAACATATTTCTATACGTCCTTTTCTGTCTGTATCCAACTAGACAGAAAATGCAGACAAGAAAATCTGGCTGCTGTGGAGGTGGAAGTACAAGCGTTGATTTTCGAGAATTTGTTAGACGGTGATGCTGTCATCTACACAGATGGGTCGGTCGTCCGACATGTGAGAAGCTCATGGGCCTTTATGGCTCAGGCCAGAGGGAGAATTGTGAAGGAGGACTCTGGTGCTTTTGTTGAGACCACAAGTAGCCTGACTATGGAAGTCATGGCAGTAAGTAAAGCAATAACATGGCTCAAGACACAGACATTCACTGGGGCATGTTTCCTTAATGACTCAATGAACATGATCAAGAGGATAGAGGAGGGGTCGATCCGAAGAGTATGGTTGCTGTCTCTGGAGCAGTCTTGGCTGGCAAAGATTAGTTTCATCTTCGTGCCAGGGCATGCGGGAGTACAAGGAAATGAGCGGGTTGACAAGCTCGCAGGTAAGGCTAATGTGGAGGACAGACGCGCCATGGACCAGGCTGACATTCTGAATGCTCTATGAGAAGTAAGACTTTTGCGAGAACCAAGGGATGGCGGTGAATCTACAACCATTGTCAGACTGCGAGAACAGCAAATTAAAAGAGGTGTGGTGAAACAAGAACACTGCGCAGGAAGCCAAGGAAGATTGATAAATCAACACAGAACTGGTGTCATTAGCCGGTACACGCTGCGGGATTTGCTGAGGAGGGGATCCGAGCACTTATGGACTGAATGGTTTGATGTGTAATGAGGATGATCTGTCGACTAACTAACTAACATACATTAGGAAAACCCGATAACAGTTTAGCTAGATAATCCTTTGTCAGGGACCAATAAGGCAAATGAAATAGGGAGAGGCCTAATAATATATGGTGAAGAGAATTAGAGACAGATGTATAATATGGCGAGAACATGGATTCAGTTGCTTGAGATAGCAATGATTGCTTGCAATGGGTTGGCTAAGGGCCTATGTTAAAATGGGGAATACAGGACATAAGAATAAGGAAGAAGTAACAATTGTGACCTCTTTGTGATTGATGCTTGCCAGGGTCTTTGACATCCGTCAAGTGCACACTAGTATTATTTTTATTTATCAAGTATTATTTTGTTCATGTTTTCAAAGATGCTAAACTTGTGATTCACTACTCAGTGATCAGCGGTATTACACTTGGCTTTTTGTAATCTTACAACGTTTTACAACCGGCTCTGTGACAAAGAGATTATGGACGCAATTTGTAATCCCATATACTGCATTTGAAACGCATCTGCTGGTGATTTGGCAGCAGACTGCCTTGCGTTGGGTTTTTATATAATGGTATGGGTGCCAGTCATTCAGAAAGCAACAGCAAACTACTGCACTTAGACTTGCCAAAAATCACAAACAGCCAAAAATACTGTGGTTGCCTACGACATCCTGTAAAGGATCTGCAACTAACTAACAACTTGGTATGACCTCAGAATATTACAAGCTGTAGGTTGAAGCCAGGCCGCCAAGCTTGAGTTTGAGAATCACTGTACAAGCTCTTGTTGTTACCTGTTGCCATGGCATGCTTAAAGTACGCTGATGTTTACTGATGTTTTGTAATAATGTATCTCTATTATACTGATGTATGTTCAGGGCCAGATATATTTATAAACTTTCACTGTTGTACCTTCAAGGCTGTTTATATTTGGACATTAACCTACATGCAACTGACAGGTCTTGCCCAAATAACATAATTGTCATAAAAAATCATTATGTTTATTTGGAGAAAGCAAGGCTGTACACCACCCATAGTGGTGCACCAAGTTTCATACCAATTACTACCTCTTGGAGATGTTTGTCCACAGTTCTTTTTCCAAATACATTATTCTATACATTGTGTCCAAATTCTCAATATGCCAAAATTTCCACTGACCTCGGCTTATTTCCCAGAGTAGTGTGTAAACAGGTAATTGTCTTAAATGGATATGATAAATAAAAATTGTCATTGTAAAATCAGTCATGTAAATCATATTTCCATCTCCACTATGAAGGTTGGTTACCATGGATCTCTGACACTTTTGGTCTCTTCCTGTGGCTGTACACACTGATAAACTCCTATTCATCCATATCTTGATGTTTTCTTCCCAATTTAATTGTTGCGTATCTTTTCCTTACCTGCCTTTGACTTTTCCCTTCAGTGGAATTTTTATAAGATTGTCATGTCTTTTAATCTGACCAAAATAGATGACTTGTTTCTTTGTTCTTCCGTCAGCTTTTTTCACTTCCGATTTCTCTAGTATAATGAATAGTCATCACTCTCTCACATCCTATATTTGTTGTTATTTCTCCATAAAATAGAATCAGCTATTTTGTGTATCCACAGGCTTAGGGCGTGGTCTTCCCTGTCTTGACATGTTTTTAGCCTTTAGTTTGCATTTTCTTGCACTAGGATAAGGCTTGTACTTTCCCAATTGCTCTCCTCCGCCCAAAGCCATTGGCACAGTGTGGTGTGTCGGATTTGGTGAGGGCCGCATCCACATTTATAGGGCCTAAGTAAAATGTTCTAATTGCCTGTTTACTGGAACACACTTTATGTTTATCTGTGAATATCTTATTCTTTGTTCACACATAAAATATGCAGGTTTGTAACACCAGGTGCATACTGCAGAAATAAGGAAGTGGAAGTGAACAAATGAATCTTTTATATGAAGTAAATGCATAAGCACTAACAAACACTCATAAACACTAACACTTAAATATTATTCTCTGACTCTGTTACCAGGGTGGTAATTGCAAACTGACCAGCAAGTCTTTTTGTTTACACAGGATTGGATGTCAACATTGAATAGCTGCAGCTTCAACAGATTGAAACAGTCGTTGATTTTTCATGCTATAAAGCACATAAAAAGCATTATCTTTGCCATCCTGGTGATCAAAGTGTTTACGTATGTTTGTATTTCAGATACAGGATTCATTTTTTAATTCCATTATTTAAAATTTTCTATGGTTTGAACCTAACAATACAGCAGAACATGCCAAGCAATAAATTGTGCATTATTTTTGTGTCTTCGTTGGTTTACTATTTCAGTCCAAGGTAGATATTACACCAAACTTTTTTTTTCTAACCGGTTGTTACATTAAAGTAACAATCTTTTGGGTCTGGATGAGTTAAAATAATAACAGTGGTACAACAGGTGTTAAAGTAACATTTGTGATCATCATCATGTGATGTGCCAAATGTCATCATGTGATGTGCCAAATGCCATTGCCATTAATATTTCACCAGATCTCAGTCCATGGTACTCTGAATCAGTTCCTAATTAAGCCTATTAATGTTAATCCTCTGTGCCACCATCTTAGGCCACCTGACAACATTTCTCTTGGTCTGCCTCTGCAACCTCTGATCTATCTAGTTATCGCAGTTTTCCAGTGCTTCTCATTACATGACCACAGAATAGTTTCCTGTAGTCTTCTCTTCTCATTACAGGACCACAGAATAGTTTCCTGTAGTCTTCTCTTCTCATTATATGAGTACAGAATAGTTTATCTTTCCTATAGTCTTCTCCTCTCATTACATGACCACATATTTTATCTTTCCAGTTGTCTTTTCTTCTCATTACATGACCCAAAAAACATTGTCTCTTTCTTACAGTCGGATAATGTTCTCCTTGCATTTAAGAAAGTAAGGGTTAATGTGACAACTGGTTGGGGCACAACATATTATTAAGGATAGCATAATTGTAAAGAATAATTTGTAAAATCAAAGGGGAAATAATGCTTATAATTTTCACAGCAGTTGTCATTCCATGGCTTGCCTATTACGGTTTACGGCAACAATTTCTTTATATTATACGAACTAGTCTTGATCCCTTGCGTTGAAGTATACTTGTTCCTGCTGCAAGGTGCTGTCGTCATTTGGGGGTGACCGGTTTGAATCCCGGTCGGTAACTATAGCTTTCAATTTATATGTTGTCTAGTGCGTTCTATAGTCTCTACTACCTTCTTCTCACTTCTATGAGCCCCAAACATTACATGTGTTTTTATTTATGAACTGTATTTTGCTATCTCCTATTGCTTCCTTCTTGTCCTCATTATTCATCTCTATTTCTAATTCTCATTGCCTGTATTAGGTCTCCCTCTTTTTCACTGGCCCTATGGTTTCCAGTGAAAGAACTTTCTAGTTATATTCTTCTCAGGTTGTCTCATTGTGTGTCCGATCCAGCGCCAGCGCCTCTTCTTCACACCTTGATTTGCTGGAATCTTTCTAGTTCTCTCTCTAAGCTCCTCAATAGTGATTCTATCATAACATTGTAGAATGTCTATTATGTGCAGGCACCAGTTCATGAATGTCTGTAGTGCATGAATAATTCTTTAACTCATTCTCAATGTGTCTGATCTATAAGAATTACTGATTTAACATGGCTCCTTGTGCCATGTGTTTTCTTATTGTAATTATCTGTTCTCCTATCTTTGTGTATATTGTTATCTAAATAGATTCATGATTCCACTTCCCGAATTGAGATTTCACCAAGGGAGGTCGGGTTATCGTTTGCTTGATTTATTCTCATTATCTGTGTAAAATGGGTGCCAGAGATTGTTCTACGCATGAAAGCCAGGAGCCAGGGAGCTGCATTTGTGTTTTTCTTGTTCTTGTGTTATGTTGCCTATATATTCTTTCTCTTCCAGGAGGACAGTTAAGTAATACCATTAGCCAGTTTTCTCAGGATTGTGTCTATCCAGTGCCAGTGTTTTGTTGTTCTTATAACAATGATTATTGGTCTATTTTGCTATTGATATGACCAGTTTCTGTGTAATGTGTTGATTAATCGTTGTTTGCATGTTCAGTCTGTAGCAGCTGAACTTGTGTTTGCTGTTGCAGGCTGGTTGTGTTTCCTGTTACCTTGTCAGTTTGTAGTATCTCAGTGTCTGTGAGCATATACCTGTGTGTGTACGTGCATGCGTATGTTATAAATCAGTTGCTTGTTCTTTACAGGACATTGCAATCAATCCCTTCATTTATTGGCTGTTTATGATTTACTAAACAAGTTTAGTTCAATAGTTGCTTTCTGAACAGACGATGCCTCATACCTGCAAAATCAGCGCAAAGTCATCTGCTTCCAAATCACCTACAGCTGATTCTGAACACCTTGACTCGGTATTTCGGGTGCACGCGCGTGTGTGTGTGTGTGTGTGTGCATGTTTGTCATGACTTTTGTTTATTTCAGTTAGATCTTTCAGTACCTCAGTGTGTATATACGGCTGTGCGCTTGTCAAAATTTGTGTTTGCTTGGCTCAAGTGTGTGTTTAGTTTCTTATACCTCAGTTTGTGTATACCTGTGATGGCTTTTATTTATGCCAGTTCATGATCAAGAAAAGAACAGATAGGCTGATATCCATGAATAGGTTAACCAAAACATTTCACTGTTTGAGAATGACATTTGGATTTGTTTATATTGCCTTATCAGCCAGTTAACATTGTTATGTCTGCTTCCTGAAATGTCAGAAACTTGCCTGGTTTGGTCACATAACTTGCCATGATTTCTTGTTGAAGATTGTATACTACCTGCAAACATGTAAACTACTATACACATGTATACAACTTGAAAACATGTATACTACCTGTAAACATGTGAACTACCTGTAAACTTGTGAACTACCTGTAAACATGTAAACATGTATACTACGTGTAAACATGTATACTACCTGAAAAAATGTATACTACCTGTTAACATGTAAACTACCTGTAAACATGTGAACTACCTGTAAACATGTAAACATGTATACTACCTGTAAACATGTAAACTACCTGTAAACTTGTGAACTACCTGTAAACTTGTGAACTACCTGTAAACATGTATACTACCTGTAAACATGTAAACTACCTGTAAACATGTATACAACCTGTAAACATGTATACAACATGTAAACATGTATACTACCTGTAAACATGTAAACTACCTGTAAACATGTATACAACCTGTAAACATGTATACAACATGTAAACATGTATACAACCTGTAAACATGTATACTACCTGTAAACTACCAGTAAACATGTAAACTACCTGTAAACATGTATACAACCTGTAAACATGTATACTACCTGTAAACATGTGAACTACCTGTAAACTTGTGAACTACCTGTAAACATGTAAACATGTATACTACCTGTAAACATGTATACTACCTGTAAAAATGTATACTACCTGTAAACATGTATACTACCTGTAAACATGTAAACTACCTGTAAACATGTAAACTACCTGTAAACATGTATACTACCTGTAAACATGTAAACTACCTGTAAACATGTAAACTACCTGTAAACATGTAAACTACCTGTAAACATGTATACCACTTGTAAGCATCTTGTACAAATGATGGTAACAGATGCAAGTCTTGTTATCGCCATTTGCATTCCACAACTCCAAGAAAAAGAATAACCATGTTGCGTCTGGTATCTCATTAACTCACGAGATGGACACTCAGTGGTTGGGACTGATGTTTTCAAGCATTAGTGGTTCCTGGCCAGCATTCACTGGAGGTAACTTTTCCCACCTATTTTCATATTGTCATGGTTATAACTTTTAAACATACCCTTTAAACGAGGGGGATTCAAATGAAAACCTTAAAAGTGTGATAGACATTACAATAATCATGCCATTTTCTTGTAGCCTGTCAATATTGTTGCGAGAACCAAGTGATGACTGTGAATCTACAACCATGGTCAGACTGTGAGAACAGCAAATTAAAAGAGGTGTGGCCAAACAAGAAAGCTATGCAGGAAGCCAAAGAAGATTGATAAACCAACACAGAACTGGTGTCGTTAGCCGCTACACGATGCAGGATTTGCTGAGGAGGGGATCCGAGCACTTATGGACTGAATGGTTTGATGTGCAGTGAGGATGATCTGTCAACTAACTAACTAACAATATTGTTGTTGAGGATGTCAAGAGTATTGAGCATGTGACATCATGATGCAGATGAACACATAGACGTCATTATGACAATTTAAAGAACCCCCCCCCCCCCCCCCCCCCCACTTTTGAGATGCACCATTTTTTCATCACTGAAGGGGTGAAACCTATAGAAATTCATTGGCTAATGAAGGTCCAGTATGGTGATGCATGCCTGTCTGTCCAGCAAGTGAATGAGTGGAGTAGTAAGTTTCAAAATTTTGTGACTTCTGTGACAGACTGTTCACAACAGGGTCAGACACACCGAGTCAAGCAATGACCTCAGAGAATTTTTTTTTTTCTTCAGGAATCCAAGCACTTTATCAGTGCTGAAGGACTTGCATTGAACTGCATTGAAAAATTATGCATTTGTTCTTTACTTTTTCAGAATATATTCACACACACTTATATATAACATTTAAAGTTTTCATTTTAAGGTTTTCATTTGAATCCCCCGCATATATATATATATATATGGAGCATTTATTTGAAATCCGTTCGTGCCGCACCGTGCGTAATTGCGTACGTTGAACATGATCATGTCATAGTCATGTGATAAGTATTGACCAATGAATAAAAAAGCATGTGCTTATTATCCCATGATGCATAGGTTCTGTTTCTGATCGTTGAGAAAATGCCTGGGTTGATCCAAAATCCGGCCCAAGAAGCTCAAAGAGCGGTGATTGTTTCTTTCATTTAAAGGATGTCGACCAGTGGACATTCATCGAAGAATGCAGGCAGCTTACGGTAACAAATGTGTGTCGAAGACAACAGTGACGGACTGGGCATGAGTGTTTCGGAAAGGACGTCAGTTCACAACAAATCTTTGATGGCCGGGTAAAGCGCATATTGTTGCAACAGAAAAAAAACCATTGCCAAAATTGATGCAGCAGTACAGATGAACCGTTGTCGAAGAATAAATTCGCTAGCGAAAGAATTTGATGTGTCAATTGAGACAATTCAAAAGGTCATTCGTAAGAAACTGCAATATCGGAAAGTGTGTTCACAGTGGGTACCACGGATGTTGACCGACCACCAAAAAGAGGAACGCATGGGATGGTGTTTGAACCACTTGCTGCATTACAGAGTGGAGGGTGATGCATTTCTCTTCCGCATAGTGGTATGCGATGAATCATCATGTCACCACTTTGAGCCGAGCAGCAAAAGAGAGAGCATGCAATGGAAGCATGCTGGATCACCAAAAGCCAAAACATTCAAGTTACAGGTTTCCGCTGGTAAGGTTATGCTGAGCGCATTTTTTGACCATGAAGGGCTATTGTTGGTCGACTTTAAAGAACCTGGTGTCAACATCAACTCTACCCACTACTTGCAAACACTAGACAAGCTGCAAAAAGTCATCAAGAATAAACGAGCTGGCATGCTTTCTGGCGGTGTGATTTTGTTGCACGATAATGCTTGTCTGCATGTCGCAAAGATTGTGCAGGAAGCATTAGCAAGGAAGAAGTGAGAAATTCTGCAACATCCAGCCTATAGTCCTGATTTGTCACCATGTGACTTTCATTTGTTCGGACCTCTTAAAAAAGCTCTCAAGGAGCAACGATTTCACACAGATGCAGACATAATGAACGCGGTAAATACTTGGTTCAGTGAGCAGCCACAATCCTTTTTTGCGGACGGCATTCGCCACCCACCTAAGCAATGGGATGCTTGCCTGAATGCCTAAGGCGACTTCTTCTGACCAACCCATGGTGCATAATTTATTCAAAATGAATGCATTGTTTAATTCTACCACACCTGTTAATGTTTCTTTCATGCTTTTGTAATAAAGCCATTGGAACTGGTTTCAAATGAATGCCTCTTATATATATATATATATATATATATATATATATATATATATATATATATATATATATATATATATATATATATATCTTGAATTGTTTCCAACTGGAAATAACTGACTCTTCAATTGTAGTAGTAGTACTACTAGTAGTAGTACATAAACGCCCACATAAGGACAAATCTGCATAGGAACTAGGAAAACACCTGCTGT
Source organism: Cepaea hortensis (assembly GCA_963921405.1). Taxonomy (NCBI): domain Eukaryota; kingdom Metazoa; phylum Mollusca; class Gastropoda; order Stylommatophora; family Helicidae; genus Cepaea; species Cepaea hortensis. The sequence goes on along the minus strand of OY992879.1, from coordinate 136,778,483 downwards.
TTGTTTAGGGTTTTATTCTTACAACTATTCTTTAACTGTTGTCTATAGTCCTAGCCTTGTCAGTACTACTTAGAAATACAAGATTATTGTACAGGGTGTATTTTTAATGACTGTGGATTTTTGAAAATATTGCCGTTCCAAGTTTTGTATTTACCTATTATGTTGCATGAAGTCCACAGAGGGTGAATTCAAAACTTGGAACGGCAATATTTTCAAAAACCCCACAGTCATTAAAAATACACCCTATATCTGATCTTTCCACTTGTGTTGTTAAGAGTGCGCCTTGTGCAGTATCCTTTATGGGCCTGGGCCCGCTGTACAACATTGTTACTGATGCACAATTACTAAAGCAATGATGGTTGTGTACATGTTGTTGAATTGTGTCCCCTTGTCTTAAACAGAAACTGCAAGTGTTTTTTGTGATGTTCTGATTTCTGGCAGTGGGGGAATTGTGTTCTTCAATTTTTGTGCCACTTGTTTTCATACTTGTCTAAACACAGTCTGTTTTTATGATTTATTATTATAGGTTTGATGCTGGATTTAAGTTAGGATTAATTAAACTAAATAAAATATACTTGGTACAGCTTATTGCAGTGTTTTCTTTTTCCTTTGTTTCTGTATCTTGGCTCTGTGGCAAAAGGGGTTACAGATGCAGCTCGTTATCATTCATACTGCTGTTAAAACACAGGTGCGGGAAATTTGGCAGCAGACCGCATTGCGTTGGGTTTCATAAAAATGGTATGAGTGTCGGTCGTTCAGAAAGCAATGGCAAACTACTGAACGTAAACTTGCCAAGAAATCACAAACGGCCAAAAAATGCTGGGTTTGAATGTGACATCATGTAAAGTATATGAAAACTAAATAACTAACTTTTCTTTAACTCTGCTTATCAACAATATGAAATATAGAGAAACATAAAGCTCTGCCGGTCTTATATTTTACTGGCACTTTACCGTCTTGACAGACTATAGTATGTTACATTGTGCTAAAATAAAAAAGGTATAATCACAAACCATAGCGGAAACCAAGGATAGAGTTACACCTTTCCATAGCTCAAAGCCTGGTCCTCTATTTTCTGCATCAATTTTCAGGGGCGAATAAAAATCATATTCTAAACTTTAGAACAAAAACAATAATGCCAATGAAAAAAGCCACATGTTTAGTTTAGTTTAGTTGACGGATCAACATCATCGCACACGGGTGTGACTCATAAGTGCACCGTTCTACTCCTAACTCAAGTCTGAGCCCGAAGAATCTCAGCTCAGTGCACGAATTCCGTAGCACCGGCGAGAATCCTGTAATAGTAGATTTTTAACTCAAAATTGTGCCCGGGCAGCGCCGTTAGGCTACTCTTTTTCGATTTCCAACTACCAAGGGATTATGTACGTGCGCAACAATAAACGGGCAACTGATCTCACTACCCAGAGACTTGGGGACATCTTTGTCACTAGAAATGCACGTTAAAAAATCCCGGGGCTTGAACCCGGGAACTCCAGCACTCGAGGCGGACAGCATACCTCGAGACCACTAAGCCCCCCTAGCACATGTCATATACATTACTATCAACAATAAAGAAACTGAAAATGTCACAACTTTAAATACGTGTCATGGATTCACAATCAACAACGATGGGTATTTCTCTAAGGAAGTTAAAAGTAGGCAGGCCTTAGCAATGCAGAAGTAAAACAGAATTAAGAAAATCAAATCCATGTATCCCCTTAGTGAATGTAAACAGAGTCCGCAAACAATATGTTGCATGATTTATTTCCCGGCATATTTAGCTGCATCTCGTCATGTGCACACTGCAGAATTATATATCATCTGAAATGAATAAATTAGTAATACTTTCATCTCATCTCATCATGCTCCTCTTGTACCTTGCGGTGTCGAGGTGAAGTATAAACAGCGGGAGAGTGCCCGCCTATGGGCTTCATGTATCGATATTCCCATGGACTCTGTTATTCCCTGCGTCCATCGTTTACGTGGTCGGCCTCTTCCTCTGCTTCCCTCTGGTCTGTACATCATTGCTTGTTGTGGTATGCTGTTAGTTGGTAACCTACTTGCATGGCCAAACCATTTGACTTGTTGCCTTCTAATAAAACCTATCGCAGTCATAACCCCCACTTTAGACCTGATTTCTTCATTTCTGATCTTATCTCTTCTTGATACATTGAGTATTCTTCTCAGGAATCTCATTTCTGTTGTTATGATTTCTCTTTTCTCTTTTTCTGTCAATGTCCAGGTTTGGCATTGGTAACAGAGAGTTGGTAGGAAGATTGTGTTGGAGTGGAACAGCATGAAAGGGCAAGACACGGTGTGGGAATAGTCATTAAATCACATCTAGCAAGAGGAATAGTAATACTTCCGGGAAGGTTAACCCGGTCAACAAATGCCCGTTGAAGTCGGATGTGTCGGCCTAAAGGCGAAGAAACATCATCACCAGCAGAAGAATAAACAATATCATAAACAGCAGAGAAAAAGAAACATCATCATCATCGACAGAAGCAGAAGAAGAAACATCATCATCAGCAGCAGAAGAAACATTATCCTCATCAGCTGCAGAAGAAAAAAACATCGTAATCAGCGGTTGCAGAAGAAAATGAGGAAGAAGAAGAAGAAAACATCAACAGCAGCAGAAGAAGAAACATCACCAGCAGCAGAAGAAGAAACATCATCATCATCGACAGCAGCAGAAGAAGAAACATCACCAGCAGCAGAAGAAGAAACATCACCAGCAGCAGCAGAAGAAGAAGAAGAAGAAGAACAGACATCATCACCAGCAGCAGCAGAGGAAGAAACATCATCAGCAGCGGAAGTATAAGAAACATCATCATCAGCAGAAGCATCATCATCAGCAGCAGAAGAAGAAACGTTATCATCATCAGCAGAAGCATCATCATCAGCAGCAGAAGAAGAAGCACATCAGTAGCAGCAGACTAAGAAGGCTAAGCGCCCATCCTTGTGATGATAGTATAATAATGGCGGTCGACGTGTTACGATAACGATGCAAGTACCCCACCTCTGAGGTCAGTGAGTAACACAGTCACTTCTCACGACTTAAGTCAAGTCGCAGGAAAAGAACACTTTAAATGCTTCCTTGTCCCGACTTATGCACGGTCACACGGGTTAATTGTAACAGTGACTCTTTGGTAAATACCTTAGCAACCTCTATTTTCTGTTGATGTCCGCATTTCTGGGAAATTGCGTTTTAACTTCGTTTTTCAGTGCGAGTGTTTTATAAATTTAAGTCTTCAGTGGTGTTATACTTCACACAAACAAACTGAGCGGAGGAATTTCACTTCAGGGAAAACGTACAGTGAATATAAAATGTTTCATCTGATTATTGGGTCGTCTGATAGGCGACCGAAGCTAAAGTGATTTTTGGTTTGCGAGACACTTAGTGATGTCAACTTGTGAAAAGCAGTGGGGTATCTAGGTGGGGGTTTAGGGGCAGTGACCGCTTCCTCTAGTGGTCTATTCTTGAAAAGTGGTGCCCGGTTCACTTGTGCTATAAGCCAAAGTCTTCCTTTTACTTTTAGTGTTATACTTCACACAAACAAACTGAGCGGAGGAATTTCACTTCAGGGAAAACGTACAGTGAATATAAAATGTTTCATCTGATTATTGGGTCGTCTGATAGGCGACCGAAGCTAAAGTGATTTTTGGTTTGCGAGACACTTAGTGATGTAAACTTGTGAAAAGCAGTGGGGTATCTAGGTGGGGGTTTAGGGGCAGTGACCGCTTCCTCTAGTGGTCTATTCTTGAAAAGTGGTGCCCGGTTCACTTGTGCTATAAGCCAAAGTCTTCCTTTTACTTTTAGCCGTTTTATATGTGCCACGGCGCCGTATTATATGGGCGCATTCAGTAATGTTGCTCTTTAATTAACAGGCTTTGCAATACCTCTTTCTTTGTTGTCGTCTCCTGCCACAACATTCTCCTTATTAGTTTTTGTTCTGTGGCGAGGGAGTTACGAAACACAGCTGTGGGCGATTTGGAAGCAGACCGTCTTGCGGTAGTTTACATACAATGGTATGAATGCCTGTAGTTTAGAAAATAATGGCAAACTACTGAAAGTAAACTTGCCCAGGAATCACAAACAGCCAAAAAAAATGCTGGAGTTAACTGCTGCGACCTGTAAAGGATATGCAACCAACCTTTTAAATTAAAAATAAAATTTTTATTAGTCTATATAACTATACATTTTGAAAGCTTGCGTTTTAGTTTCATCACCGGAACCGCCACCGCGATAACCACTACCACGATCATCATCATCATCACCATCGTCATTCACTAGTGTGTAGGGACGCAGAGGTGTTTCCAAGGCACCAGGGCCGGGTTATATACTGGCCAAAAACCTATTGACGCGTCCTCGTCGAGCGTCCTGGGCAACAGGTCCCTTCGGGGTCCTGGCTGAAGTCAATAGGATCGCCGATTCCTCCGAAGTCGGAGAGTGTCTGCCTGTACGGCGAGGAACCACCAGTCTGCACACCAATAAGCCAGACATGGGACAACGGATACTCACGCAAACCTCAGGTCCTGTATGACATCACACTGATGCTGGACAACAGGATGCCTTCATCCGACATACAGGACTTTGCGTTGGAGCTCAAGCCAACGAACACAAGCAAGCAAGCAAGCACTAGTGTGTACTGCGAAGACACCACCCGCCCCCTCCCCTTTGACGCCCAACAACAAACAGTGTTTCAACATATTCTGTCTATCATAAACTACACTGAGAGCCGCGGTTGCGCAGTGGCTAGCAACTTTGCATGTCGGCCCCGTGTCCATGTGTTCAAATCCCAATCGATACACATTCTTAAAATGGACTTGGGTTCTCAGTCGACCCAGCCAAACATGGGTACCAAAAGATGCACTGGACAATAAAAACTGGCCATGTTTGCCTGACATTGGCCATCAAGTCACACTTTCGCAAAATCAACACCCGTGAGATGCCCGAGGAGAGCTGCCAACTTAACAATCCGAGACCGTGTAAGAAATGTTGTTATCACACAGACAGTGGGATCAACACCCTGTGCCACATTTATTGAAAGACAGAAGATCAAGTGGTTTGGGCATCTCGTTAGAATGCAACACCATCAACTACGAGGGTAAGTTAATAAGTAAGCCACAAATGGCTGTAGAAAAATAACTAATATGATAACAACTTGAACTTGAAAGCAATTTATTTTTATACATACATTGTCCCTTTATTTTTCAACATAATTTCCACCAACATTGATGCACTTATCCCATCGTTTTATCAGTCCTCCCAAACCCGCTGCATGGAACTGCGTGCTTTGTTTTTATTTACCTGCCATCCCACAGAACTGTGTGACTTACTGATTGACTCGCCCTCGTAACGTTTTCTATCGCGCTATGCACCGCTTTACGGGACAAACATTTGTCAGCATAAACACTGACAAACTCACCTTGGCGAGAGACAATTCGCGAATGACGCCGAAGTTGAATGTGAAGTGAAAACGTGGTTTAGAAAACAGAGCACGCAGTTCTATGCTGCCGGTTTGGGAGGACTGATAAAACGATGGGATAACCGCATCAATATTGGTGGAAATTGCGTTGAGAAATAAAGGGGCAATGTAAGTATAAACATAAACTGGTTTCAAGTTATCATATTTAGTTATTTTTCTACAGCCATTTTGGCTTCCTTATTGACTTACCCTCGTACCATCACTGGCCTTACATCAAATATCATCTGCGACGAGAGCAACAGGACGCTTGAGATGAAAATGGATTGACGATATCAAAGACATTGTACAATCACTCGGAATGACTCTATCCAATGCCACCCATCGTGCGATGGAGCGCCAATTATTACACTCCACGACGCTTGAAAGCAAAAGTGGAAGTTGATGATGGTGATGATGACCCTCAAGTGCCGACTGATTGGTAAAATTAATGGGCTGACACCATATAACCAAAATGCCTCAATGCGAGTAACATGGTTCTTTATAAACCACATTAATTATACCGGGCGTTTGTAAAGTCTCACTACACTTTGTATGTAGAACAAATTTGAAAAACGAAGTACATGATGTCATCAATAAATGTGCTCCACAGTCCACCGTGAAGCAATATGCAGCGATTGCCTGTCAACTGCTGGTGTAATTCTTGGCACTCCAAATATAGACGTGTTATCAGCGGAAGAAAGAATTTTTAACAATTTGTTCTACATACAAATTGTAGTGAGACTTTACAAACATCCGGTATTCCTACAACAGAACATAGCAGACGATTTATTTTATTGCATTAAAGACACTTATATAGGTAATAACCGAATTCATTAGTTTTTAAACTTAAACATATATATATATACAAACCATTGTCAGAATAGTAGCTGGTTCTTCTTATAATTCATTCCGTGTGGCACTGGTGGTCATGTCAGTCTACATCCTCTTGTCTCTTGTGCTGCCATATTCGTAATTTCTAATACCGACGTTCCTCTATGTCAAACTGTCCGGCATCTTCCACCTTGGTCTCTCACTGCCTCCCATCACCTCCACCTTATCGTTGTGATGACATACTCCAGCTTTTCTCTTCTCATACCATGCCAAAAAATTTGAACTGTCTTATTCTGATATGAATAACCAATTCACTCTGTGCATTAACTTCTTTTAAGATAGATACACAGACAGACAGACATACAGAAAAAAAGTCTTTAAAAGTCGAGAGGATCGACTTCATTGCCCCGGGTTTTATCCCATATGGCTCTGTCTCTTTCGGCAGGGTGGCCTGCCGAAAGCATTGCACAAAGCACGAAATCCGTAGCTCCGGCGACGACCCCCAGGAGTCTCCGAGAAAAATGCACCCGTGAACCTAAAGACGTAGCCGGGAATCGAACCCACAAACTTCGGAGCTCGAGGCAGACGGATTGACTACTTCGCCTCGGAGACTTCCAGACAGACATATATAGACAGACAGAAACACAGACAGAGAGACAGACAGTAACTAGTAATTTTCTAAAACTATTTCTGTAATTTTATTATTATTATTATTATTATTATTATTATTATTATTATTATTATTATTATTATTATTATTATTATTATTATATTATCACAAGTCAGCCCAGCAATCTGTAATAATGCGACCCGATTACCGTGGGACTGATACTTACAATTTATTTCCGGTCTAAGATGGCGACCGAAAAACTGTTTTGGTGAACATTTTTCTTTCCCAGTGGACAATTTTAATTCTGTCTGTATAATCCAATTGTTTAACCTTCTGGAAACAAGTATTATAATATGTGAATAAAATTATCATTGTATTGCTGCCCGTGAGTTCGGTTTGTGCAAGAAAAGGATTTTTACGGAACAGTTTTAATTATTTTCCTATTCTGATTTTGAATGAGATTCTCGGATTTCTATCTCACTGATGTGAATTACGTCAAGTTCCATTACTTCATTACTGGTCTTGCACATCCCACCGATTTCTGAGATCAGAGAGGGGAAGAGTGCTTTTTTTAAAAGTATAATCCCCGTGGAAATAGTGCTTCAGTGCTAGTCCTGGAAGCAGGAAAGTCTAGCTATTACACCAATCGCTGTCCAATAGAATGTAAGAGATGCAAAAGTGGACATAAACCCATTTTAGGGCTCAATCTACCTGGGCGCCATTGGCAGATCAATGAGCCTAGTGCATCTGATTGAAGAGTTAAAACTCATCTTCCTGACGCTTCACCAACCAACAAGTCCAGTCAGTCACTTAGCAACTTTTTAAAAGAGTGTTTTATTGCGTTGGCTATTTTGAAATATTGAAATAAGGCGTACCGAAGTCCATACACATGCTATTACTACTACTTGTGCACCAGACTGATTTTTGTGTGTGGATTAGTGTTACAGTATACACACACAGGTTATAATAGTGATCGTACAGCACACAAGTCTTCGCGTTGTTAGAAAGATACTTTATTAGCCGAACCGTTGACATCTCTTCTCGCTAGCCCCCAAGTGACGTGTGTGAAAATCTTCCCCCAGATATTTTCTCCTAGGCTTTAATAAATTATCAATTGGCAATATTGGTTCTCTTCCATATACTAAATAAAATGGTGAGAAACCTGTTCCTTCATTTTCGTGTGTACGTATCGCCGCTAATGCTATCCCCAAATAAAGATCCCAATCCATATCGTGTTCTTCTACATTTTTCGCTAGAATATTGTATAGTGTTCTGTGTTGTCTCTCATTTTTAGCATTAGAAGTTGGTCTGTAATATGAAGTCTTAATGTGTTTTATATTCCAATCTTTTACCAATTTTTCAAACTTTTTATTTACAAACTCTTTCCCATTGTCTGTAAGTATTATTTGTGGACACCCAAACCTTGGTATAAATTACTTGCTCGATTACTGTAGATTCCCTTCGATTAAGGTCACCTTCACGCAAGCGACAATCGATTTCAGCAAAAAAAACTCACTTTCCAGCAGCAATTTTCAAATATATATTTCAGCGCAAACGTAATCCAGTCAACAACAATTGGACTTAAAGTTGACGCTATTCAGTCTCTTATTTTTATGTGGGACTCTCGCCATGGTCAGTTTAAATTACTTTATCCAAACCCCGAGTTGAGACAAGTTTCATTTATGCCTTCCTTTAATTGAAGTTACTGTAGAGAGTATTGCAGATCTTGATTTCATAATTATGTAATTTGCACCATACCCTTGACTTCACCTTCAACAGTCCCACGGGTTAAAACTCATAATTTATACTGATTTTTGATGCAGAACAGCATTACTTGATCTCAATATAGCATTTTGCGTTGGTCAATTCTCCAGTTAATTTCATAATTATGCAATAACATCAGTCTTTCAAAAAAATAAGTATCAATCAAACCTTTTCTTTAGCGCTGACCTTGAAAATGGATCTCCTTCTTAATCAGGAATCTAGTGAAAACCCAGAACAGCTACCAACAGTCAACTTTCATCTGTTGCGTTTTTTTTAATATTTACTTCTGTAAACACGCCAGACATAACCATCTTGTATGGCGGTACTCTCTCTCACCGCGACCTCCCATGTTTCATAAATTCACGGCACCAAATCAACCTGTGTTACAGTATACACACACAGGTTATAATAGTGATCGTACAGCACACAAGTCTTCGCGTTGTTAGAAAGATACTTTATTAGCCGAACCGTTCTATCTCAGTTCACATGATGGAGACTCCATTCTTGGTGTTGACATCTCTTCTCGCTAGCCCCCAAGTGACGTGTGTGCTTCCCTAGATACACTTCTTCATTCGTGCACCCACGTTCACTATGGTTTTCCCCCTAGTCAAGGAATGCGCAGCATTCCTTAACTCTTTAATCCTAACCTAATTCCCTCACTGTTACATTAGCTTTCACTATTACCAGTGTCCCTCACCATCAGGCGAACCCATTCTGACTTGAGAGCTACTTTAATTTACGCCCCCAAGCCAAGGATGGAAAGTCAAAATTTTAGTCCAAAAAAAGGTGTAGGGATTGAACATGCTACCTTGGCATCAGCACACCAGAAGTTTAAGAGCGAGCGCTCTTTATCTACTCAGCCATGCTAAGTGTAGGCCACGCTAGCAGTAGTACTGATAGCATGTTTATAAATTATGCTTGAGTTCAACGTGAGTGAACGGAAAATAAAATATCTATCCTTTCAAAACCTTTAGCTGCAAAACCCAACCAACCATGAACAACTGATAGGACAGCCATGGTGTGAGTTGTTTGAGGGCATGATCCAATGGGGGAATAAAGGGCAAAAGGGGAAGACTAATCTTGCAGTGGACCTGAAGTTAGGAGTAGCAGCCAAAACACCCTTGTATGTTGTCAGAGAGAATACAATTTAAACACATAACAAAAATAAAACACGCATAAGTCTCACTAGAAATTATTAAATATTCTAAATAAATGGAGAGGTGTATTGAAATATGCATGAATACTTATAAAACTAATGAAGAAAACATCAGTTATCAGTTGGGGTATCTTCACTGCACTGCAGACAGGTCCATAGGTGCTCAGATCCTCCCCCCAGCATATGCATCAGCATTCGGTGGCTAATAGTGCCAGTTCTGTGTTGGTTGACGAGGCACCTCGTTTTCCCGATGTACCTCTCGTGTCAGGTCGTGCCAATTCTTACTCCCAAGTCTTTCATCCTGGACAGCGATGTGGATTGACTGATGTCAAAGTCCTCTGTTCTCGCCATATCTTTAAGGACGTTAATAACATCGGTATGATCAATGGGCTGGCCTATCTACAGGGGGTGCAGAGCCAGCCAGTTTATCATCTTGTTCATTTCCCTCAACTCATGCATGTCCCGGGACGAAGATGAAGGTGACTTTACGAACAACAGACTTCCGCAGCGACTCGGTCCACTGTCTACGTACAGATCCAGCTTCGACCTTCCGAATCATGCTCGTTGAATCACTTAGTACACACATGTTGGTATAATGCTGTTATTCCAGCCATATGAAAGCATGCGTAACTGCCATCACCTCCATCATCATGCTGCTCTTGGTCATAGAGTGAGCACCACTGGATTCTTGAACGGTTCGGCCCGCTGAATGGGCTGTAAATGCTCACGCACTTCTCTGCTGCTTTACAACAGATCCATCTGTACAGATGAAACATGTATCAGATCAGTAAATATGAAAAAAATATGACACCGTCAGAACTTCTGTGAAGCTGTAATCTGAATGAAGGTTCAGTGATGTTACGAACCAAAACATATTCAGTGTCATAAGTTCCTTTATAATGTGAAGCTTGAAACTAATTGAAGGTTCAATGATGTTTATGACCAAAACATATTCAGTGTCAGAAGATGCACCAGGCACTTCGATTCATGGGATTTCTTAACAGATGTTATGTTTTGAAAAGAATTACTAACAAATTATGATTGCAGTTTGTATTTGCAAAGAAAACTTATATATGAATATTGAATCTAATTCTGTCATAAATCCACCCTTCAATAAAATAATTTAATTCTATTGATAGTTAAGACATATATCTTTTCTGATATGCTAAGCAACTTGAACATGTAATCCTCATCTGATAATTTCTGAAGAATGAATTGTCCATCTTCACTTCAAATATTGCATCACAGCCAGTCGCACACTGCTGATGCTTCAGCCATCCCAGAGTAATTTTAGAGGTCAGCGTGGCTGAATGGATAAGAATGTGTGTTCTTACACATACGGTGTGCTGATGCCGAGGTATGGGATTAAACCCCTACACCGACAGTTGGACTAAAATGTTGACTTCTCGTCCTTGACTTGGGGGACGTAAATTACAGACTACCTCTGAAGCTGGTGTGGGTTCGCGTGATGGCGAGGGGCCCTGATAATAGGGAAAACAAATCCACACGCTACTAAAAGTAGTTTGTATGGACTAGGCTGAGTTCAAAGCGAGCGCAAAAAAAGAAACAAATAAATAATTCCTGTAAATAATTATTTCTTCATGTGTTATTAGGTCGTCCTCTATTTCGTTTGCAATGTGGGTTCAAGCAGAAGGACTTTCTATCTATACTATTATCATGTTTGTTAAATGTATATCCTATCCAAAGTCAGTATCCTTCCTTCACCTACTAGTGCTGGGCAGAAGAAAACTGTAACAATGGACAGAATCTGTTTAGAGGAAGTATAAATTAAACAAATGCAGCTGAAGTAAGACGCAATGAACTCTAAATCTCACCTGTACAATTAGGTGTGATGGAATACTTTAAGTGAAATGCACCAATGCAAATGAGGAACAGGGCTGAAATGTTGACTTCTATTCCTTGATTTGGGTTCATAAATTACAAGTACCTCAGAAGTTGGAGTGGGTTCATCTGATGGCGAGGGACACTAGTGATAGGGCGTTTATGGCGACTACATAAAAGCATGAGTGGGGTAAGTCAAGAATAAGAGAATTTCTGACTTCCAAGGTGCTGACCTCATCTGGCAGAGGACTGACGAGAACAAATGCAAAGCCCTCTTCGAACACTATCTAGAGCAGAGCAACCAGACAGACATGAGAGGCCAAAATCTTGCCAAGGAGGTCACCTCAGACAGGTGCAAAGCCCAGTACATTTCAGATGAAGACACAGTGACAGTGAAAGAAATCAAGGCTGTGCTTTGATGATAAAAAAAAACAGCGCTCCAGGGCCAGATGGCATAAGATATGACGACATCAATAGGTGTACCGACAATGAGATAGAGAAACTAGCAGACATGTACAACAGCATAGGGAGTGCTAGCATCAAGGAGGAGTGGTTACATAGCTATCTGATTCCCTTGCCGAAGCCTGGCAAAGACCACACAAAAATTCAGGGATATCGATTAATAACCATGCAGAATACAAAAGGCAAGCTGCTGGAGAAGTTTGCCAGAAAAATATCAAGCCAGCTAAAGAGGCAAGGTGTTTTCCTCCCTACCCTGGGAGGGTACCGTCCAAAAAGAGAAACCTGGACCAATGCAGCAGTTTTTGCCCACGATGTCTATGAAGGTTTCCACTCAGGCATTGAAACCTTTGCTGCAGCGATTGATCTTGAGGACGCGTACAACAGAGTACCATTGGATTTTTTAATGCTTCAGCTTCTTGAACTCAAGATAAGTCCTTTCCTCCTTAGTTGGATCACTGCAGCCCTCTTCCAATGGAAAGTAGTTTTTAGATGTGGCAGTTGGACTTCGGAACCAACACTCGGAACCAACAACAATATATCCTGGCCTACCACAGGGATCACCATTATCTCTGGTGCTGTTCAACGTCTACACTGTGAGAATCACCAGTGAGCAGATCACTGGACCTGGTAGGACATAGTCATAGGCCGATGATGTTTTAATGTATCGTCAGGGTAAGGATTGAGATCAGGTTGCTGTGGAACTACAAACCGAACTCAATCGCATAAGTACTTGGTGTGTTGAAGCTTGGGCAATGGTCAACTCAACAAAGGCAAAGTGACATGGTTCCCTTTGAATAATCATATTGTCAACACTCAACACCAACTGTAAATCTGTGTTCGGAGACTGGAAAGAATGCAGGCAATGAATTACCTGGGGATACGTTTTGATCGAAGCCTGCTTATAGTGAGCACATAGACCAGGTGATAACAAGGGCCAAACGGGATTTGGCTGCAATGCGGGTGATGGCGGCAGCAACCTGTGAGCAGCACCATCTATGTCTTCTATATGAGGGGCTGGTCATGTCTGTTTTTGAGTATGCGATGGCGATCCTGACTCTCAGCCGTAAGCAGATAGAAAGGATGGAAAGGATACAGAACGAAGCTATGCGCATTATTCTTGGATGTACAAGATATACAGAGAGTATGCAGGGCGATGCACTACCTTCTTGATTTTCCAACCATTGAAGACAGAATACAAATTTGCAAAGCACGTGCCTATCTCAGAGTTAATGCAAACATACAACATCCACTTCATAGTGAAATTATGAAGGTGAAGAGCAGCAGGTTAATAAGAGGAAGGTCATGGATGGGTCAAGCCGAAGACATTCTTCAACAGGTGTGTTCATTTGAGGACTTAGAACCTGGTGAGGAGTGGGTACAAGTGCCAACAGATCTCTGTACGTCCTTTTCAGTCTGCATCTGACTAGACAGAAAGTGCAAACAAGAAAATCCGGCTGTTGTGGAGGCAGAAGTACAAGCGTTGATTTTTGAGAATTCGTTAGACGGTTATGCTGTCATTTACACAAATGGGTCGGTCGTCCAACATGCGAGAAGCTCATGGGCCTTTATGGCTCAGGCCAGAGGGAGAATTGTGAAGGAGGACTCTGGTGCTATTGTTGTGACCACAAGTAGCCTGACTATGGAAGTCATGGCAGTAAGTAAAGCAATAACATGGCTCGAGACACAGACATTCACTAGGGCATGTTTCCTTAGCGACTCAATGAGCATGCTCAAGAGGATAGAGATGGGGTGGATCCGAAGAGAGTGGTTGCTGTCTCTGGAGCGGTCTCGGCTGGCAAAGATTAGTTTCATCTTTGTGCCAGGGCATGTGAGAGTACAAGGAAATGAGCGGGCTGACAAGCTCGCAGGTAAGGCTATTGTGGAGGGCGGACGCACCATGGACCAAGCTGACATTCTGAATGCTCTAGGAGAAGTAAGACTTTCGCGAGAACCGAGTGAAGACTGTGAATCTACAGCAAGTTAAAAGAGGTGTGGCCAAACAAGAACACTACGCAGGAAGCCAAAGAAGATTGATAAACCAACACAGAACTGTGTCGTTAGCCGCTACACGCTGCAGGATTTGCTGAGGAGGGGATCCGAGCACTTATGGACTGAATGGTTCGGTGTGCAATGAGGATGATCTGTCGACTTACTAACTAACTAACTAACTAAATCTAGCCCATATGCAAAAATCAATCCAATGGGGGGAGGGGGGGGGTCTACACTGTAGTTCAAAAGCGAGTAAAAAAAAAAGAAAAATATTCTTGGTATCAAGTTTCGGCCGGATCAACTTGGGGGCCAAGGTCAATTAAGGCGATGCTAACCCTAAAAAATTTAATTCCATAATACTTAATTTCTATGTTCTGTTATGGTATAGGGTTTGATATTGAAGACTGCTGATTGATAAAATATTGTCAAATTTACTATGCACTAAACGGTTGCTAATGGAAACCAAGATAAACAGCGGCCATATTGAATTTCTTAATGTACCTCTAAAACATTTATTTTTTAATGTACAGGCTAAATTCTTTGTTTTATGTGTAAATACATAGACCCTTTACAAGTTTAGTAGAAAATTTTAATGATATCTCTTTGCAGTTTTTTTTTTCATAATTTGAAAATTTTAATGACATTTTTCATGACATTTTTTGTTTTTTTAACTGCAGCACAAAATCTGAAACTTAATTTTCAAGATTGCTCTACTCACAATGTAAGTGATATAATAAAGAATATCTCTGCAAAGTTTGATTAAAATCTAACAAATAGTTAAAAAAAAAATTGTACCTATGGATAAAAAAACTGGCGAAATGAGAAAACGTGGAAAAACGAATTTTTTTTTTGTTTTTTTATTTCTAATACACTCTTTTACACAGAAAAACAGTTTACATCTGTACCTGACTGTTAAAATAGTCCTGTTGAATATGCATGACCTCCCTCCAGGGTATGCAGCTCACCTTGTCTCTTCAGTTTGGCCGCTCGTACAGTGTCACGTCTTTTAGTTTGTTTGTCCTTCTTGTACTTCAGACTATTTCTTACTTGCTTCTGCATCCTAAATGTTCCTAGTCTCTGCATATGCAGGCCTGTAGAAAGTCCATCAAACTGGGCAGTGTCTTGGGCAGCAGCAGCTCCAAAGTTGAACTCTCTTGCTGCAGTTACAACTGCAAACTGAACGCGCTTGCGAGAGGCAAAGTTGTCTTTAGTGCATCGAGCCCATATCAAGCTGTGTAAACACTCATTTGAATTTTGAGTTTGTCCTGACACACATCTACTAAGTAGATTGGCAACAGATATTTCTCAAGCTTGTCATGGTTGAGCCATGTGTGTAACATCTTGTCATGAGGACCTGGGACCTGATGCTTAGCCAGGGCGGATTGAAAAAAACACCAAGATTGCTCTCCACTTGGGCACATTTCATGACGTGGACTTTTGTCTGTTGAAAAATAGTGATGCAGTGAAGCCATAACACTTTTCCTCATGGACTCTACACTTGTGTTGTTTCGTATGGCTCTATTGTAATAAATTGTCAGCCTACGGATGACATTTTGTGTAAGCTGACATTTACCGCGTCCTTCTAGGGTCACACCTTGCTTTTGGCAGTCAGCAACAACATTGCGGAGTGCTGTTCCAAGGCTTTACTGACATGGTTGATACACTCCTCTTTGTCTATCTGAATGTCATCCCCATATGGTTTGATCTTGGTTAAGTTCCGCAAATGTTTTGGTGTCACCATAAGAAAGTATTGACGTGTAGCGAAGTTTATGACGGGCCACAGACCGTCGCCACAGCACCCTTGCAGCCTCCACCTCCATCATTCCAGCAGATCCTGTGAAATTGTTATCACAGTTGAAAAGATGTTCTGCCTTCCATGCTGCAAATTCATCTGGTTTGTTCCTGGAAAGTGTCTTACCAGTGGTTTCACACACCTGGCAATATGTGGACATAACATGGGCATCTAGGCAAAGTCCTGTAAGAACATCCACTGCACAGCCAACTCCAATGTGGGATGTGTGGCCTCTAGTCAGCCAAGTGCTATCAAAGCTGACACTAATATCTAGTACATCATTGTCATGTAGAGTTATGCCTGACTGCTGTGCATGAGCCTGTCGAACATACTTTACGGTTAGAGAGAAAACAGTGTCCTCCAGATCTTCTATCTTTGAATATAGTTTATTCACATTGCCGTGAAATGTTTTGTGATGAAGACCTTGTAGGTTCATGTTTTCACAAAAATTATTGAATGTTGTTGCACCCATCCCACAAACTAATGCTGAATATACTGACTGGCTGTTGACAGCAAAAGATCTATCCCCATCATTCTTGCAGATAGGTATCTTCCACACACTACTTCTTCACAACAAGAGCAGTAAACCTCTGATACACAGCTAATCCCTTGGCTTTCTTGCTGTCAGTTTTCAAAATAAGACTAGCATTTTTACAAATTGGAAACATAACATTTTGATTATTGCCTCAATTTCTGAACAATCAACTATTGCTCTTTGTTCCCGTTTTTGATATCCATTGTCGTCAGTGAAGCATACTTGCTG
Source organism: Cepaea hortensis (assembly GCA_963921405.1). NCBI lineage: Eukaryota > Metazoa > Mollusca > Gastropoda > Stylommatophora > Helicidae > Cepaea > Cepaea hortensis. The sequence goes on along the minus strand of OY992879.1, from coordinate 136,761,806 downwards.
CTAGTGGATGTCGTGTATTTATACGTATCTATTTTAAATTGGCTTCGGGTAATAAAAGAATCTCTTCCACAACTTTGAGAAGAACACGATAGCACTGATTCATTCGGATTCACTGTCAAAACACTTGGATTTGGAAGAAGTGGCACGTGCACTTTAGCTGGGTCGCTTTCAGTAAATTGTCTGTACCGTTTACGACGTTCTGATATGCTTTTCGCTGCTTATGAGCATTTGTGAGGTGTAGTCTGAGAGATTTCTTACGTTCAGTAGATGACCGGATGTTAAATTTCTTAGAACGAGGCATATTTCAATGCATGTCAATCTATCGTCAACAATGAACGTTCAGCACATCGCGAGGTGTAAACAACACAAAGCCGCTATTTTGGAAACCCATGTGATCAGTTTCAGCCATCGGCGAACGCGGATTGCTTACGGTGTTCCATATATGGAAGTTTCCGGAAGATGATAGATACGGAAAAAACCGCCGTACACAGAAAAGTTTCAGATTAGACGAACTCGGAGTTTCACGAACAGTTACGGAAGATCGTGACCTTTCCAATGATATCTGACATGTGCGTGCAGTATGTTCCCGAGATATCGTTGCTAGGGTTTGAAAACCGTCAATTTCGCAACAATTTTCAATAAGTAGACAATTTGACACCTAGGGTGGGTTCAGTAAAATATGAATATTGCATTAAAATAACAGTTTTTAAACAAAAACAAGTACCGAATCTGATAGAAGACATGATAAGGTGTCTAAAATTGAACGATTCCAAAAATAGCTAAATTGACCAAAATCGATGTTTTTACTGCTGCACATCGCCTTAAACAAAAAAATCCCCGCCTCAGTGGTGATTCAAACACATGAACTCCAGACCTGCAGGCAGGCATGAGACTTCAGTGTCAATACTCAGAAATCATATTTTTGGTGCTCGCTCTCTTTGAGCTCAAGTGTAGTCTATACACACTACTTCTAGTAGTGCTGGACTGAATTGTGCGTATAGATTAGCTTCAGTTATCAGTTATCAGTTGGGGTATCTTCATTGCACTCCGGACAGGTCCATAGGTGCTTAGATCCTCCCCCCAGCATATGCATCAGTGTCCGATGGCTAATAGTGCCAGTTCTGTGTTGGTTGACGAGGCACCTCGTTTTCCCGATGTACCTCTCATGCCTGGCCATACCGATTCTTACTCCCAAGTCTTTCATCCTGGACAGCGATGTGGATTCACTGACGTCAAAGTCCTCTGTTCTCGCCATATCTTTGAGGACGTTAATAACATCGGCACTATCCATGGGCTGGCCTATCTACAGGGGGTGCAGAGCCAGCCAGTTTATCAGCTTGTTCATTTCCCTCGACTCCCGCATGTCCCGGGACAAAGATGAAGGTGACTTTACGGACAACAGACTTCTGCAGCGACTCAGCCCACTGTCTGCGTACAGATCCAGCTTCGACCTTCTGAATCATGCTCATTGAATCACTTAGTACACACACGTTGGTATAATGCTGTGATTCCAGCCATATGAAAGCCTGTGTTACTGCCATCACCTCCATCGTCATGCTGCTCGTGGTCATAGAGTGGGCACCACTGGATTCTTGAATGGTTCGGCCCGCTGAATGGACTGTCAATGCCCACGCACTTCTCTGCTGCTTTACAACAGATCCATCTGTATAGATGAGCACTTCAGGGCTATCTGAGTGTTCATAGATGAGCGTGTTGACCTCTGCATTGACAGCGACAGGGTTCTACTCTCTGCACCGTCTGTCGAGTGTGATAATGCAGGAGAAAGTGCACTTAAAAGCTGGAGGCCACGGCACCCATTCCTTGCCGGGGTTGATATTGGTAAGACTGCAGACCTGTCTTACGACATCTTACGCCCGATCCATCCATGATTTGCCCCTCTTTAGCCTGTCACCCTTTTCTCTGAATATAGCATCATGCAGAAGGTGCCGCTCATCTGCACTTATTTTTAAGTATGCACGAGCTCTCCAGATCTTGATCCTATGTTCCATTGTCGAGAAGACAAGGATGTATCTTATCGCTACACAGCTGGTGTCTCTCGTGCAACCCAAAATGATGCGCATGGCTTCATTTTGTACCTTTTCAAGTCTTCCAATCTGTGTAGGGCTGACAGTGAGGATGGCCAGGGCATACTCAATGCGTGAAAGCACCAGTCCTTGGAACAGAAGTATTAGCAGTCTTTGCTCAACATTGACAGTCGCCATGACTCTCATTGCTGACAAACCTTTTCGCGCTTTCGTTATGACATAATCGACATGATCTATGAAAGACAGGCTACAATCAAGCCTCTCGCCAAGATATGTCATTGACTGGGTTCTACTCAAAATGCTCCCATCAATTCTTACTGCCGGTAGATCTGTGTTCACAATATGGTTGTTTAGGGAGGACCATGTAACCGATGCCTTTGCAGGGTTGACAAGGGCACTGGCATCAGCACACCATGAGGAAATTCGATCTAGTTCGCCCTGCATATCATTGGCAACCGCCTGTCTATCCCGATTCTGTCGATACACGTGAATGTCGTCAGCAAATGACAGAGTCCTACCCCTCCCGTCCAACTGTTGTTCAGTTATCGGCACCGTATACGCGTTGAATAATACTGGTGACAGTGGTGAACCCTGCAGCAATCCTGGACATATCGTTATCGGCTCAGAAGACCAACTCCCGCATCTTAGCACCATCTTCCTTTGGAGCAGAACTGCAGCCATCCATTGTACAAGGTGAGGGTGCACTTTCAGTCTGAGGAGGGTTTGCATCAAGTGCTTGAAGGATACTCTATTGTATGCGTCCTCTAAGACTATGGCGGCCGCACATGTCTCTTCTCTGACCTGAAATCCTTCGTAAATATCTTGAGCAAAGACCGCTGCATTCAGCCATGACTCTTTGTTACGTCTGTATCCTCCAAGTGTGGGCGGGAAGCAGCCAAGTTATTCCAAGTCACAAGCAAGTCTGTGTGCTACAATTTTCTCCAGTACCTTGTCAGCAGTGTTCTGCATCGTAATGATTCTGTAGCCGCTTATCTTGGAATGGTCTTTGTTCGGTTTTGGCAGAGGCAGCAAGTAGCTGTGTAGCCATTCTTCTTTGATCTGACCCCTCTGGATACTGGTGTTGAATTCTCTGGCCAGTTCTTCCATGTCATCATCTGACATCACCAGTAGGTCACCATATCGGATGCCGTCAGGGCCTGGGGCGGTGTTAGGTGATTTCTTGAGTAGCTTTACCTATTAACAGTGTCCCTCGCCATCTGGCAAACCCACTCCAACTTCAGAGGTACTTGTAATTAATGCCCCTCAAGTCAGGGACGATAGGTCAACATTAAGGTCCAACTCTCTGGTGTAGGATTTGAACCCCTTACCTTGGCATCAGCACACCAGATGTTTTAAGAACACGTGTTCTTATTCATTGGAATGCTGACCTACCAAAAATCATGTTTACTTCCTTATTTTGGGACTGCTGTTGGTAATTATACCTGAGTTGTGTTTAATGGCCGGTGCTGCAGTGAACGGGTTATGAACGCAATTTACAATACCACATACTGCACTCGAAACACAAGTGCAAGTGATTGGGAAGCAGATTGCCTTGCGTTGGTTTTCATACAGTGATATGAGTGCCAGCTGTTCAGAAAGCAGTGTCAAATTACTGAATGTAAATTTGCATGCGTCGTCCTGTAAATGATATGCAACAGACTTTAAACTATGTTTAATGAAACAACCATTAGTAAATTAAATCCGTTGGTAGGATCCATTGTAGACTGAAACTAATGTCCAGCTTTGTCAGTCACAACTAATATCTAAAATACAATACTATTAAATATACTGTTTGAAAAACAGAAATGCAACATTATTGCAGTTTCAATTGCAAACTTGTACCAACATTTTATTGACGATGCTGATTCGCCTACTGCAGTCGGTTCTGGCGATGCTCGTCCATAAGAACAGAACCTCTGTAGGGTCTTCTAGCCCAAAGATCAACGTCATGCAGCCAGTTCCTGACCGTTTGATCTGAAATTCGACAAGCTCCTGGCATTGGCTGGACTGGAGGACACAGATGCAAATCAATTCCTAAGGCGATGCAGCCATATGAAGCGGTCTTCGGCAGCAGTTGTGATTCTGGGTCTTCCACTGCGCGGCCGGTCTGCCTCTGTGCCAGTTTCTTGAAATCGCCTCCAAAGGTGACTAATGGTGCTTCTAACCACATTAAATTCTCTGGCTACTACACTTTGTGACTGTCCAGCCTGTAAACGACCAACGATGATGAGTCGTTGTTCTGTAGTGAGATGAGCCATACTTGTACATTGAATTTTCAACTGAATTTATTAGAGGAGCGTCAATCTTTTATAGGCATTCAATAATATGGTCAGAGAGTTTTGTGCTCAGTAAGTTTCACAGGGTTATCATGAACCTGTCACATGTTATTGTCAAAAATGTTGTTTTGACCTTGAACTCTTTCATGACCTCAAAAATCATGAGGTGAGTACAATTCAGGTAACCACGAGAAGTTAATGACCAGGACACAGTCGATAGGTTGACTGATGTCCAATAAGCGAATATCTTTTATAAAAGTAACACTAAAAATGTTGCTTTCCTTTTTTTGAACAATATATTTTCACCCTGATGTACAGAAGCTTAGAATTTGTGACGCATCTGAAGTGGATTGTGTATTTCTAGGGCAAACTGGTTTCACTTAAAGTGGCTTGCGGTATACACAAGTGTTTTGTAGTGTTACAAATAAGATAATTTAACATGTAACACATATGAGTTTTAGTTGTTGAGATCCTGAGAGGGGTGTGGCTGTGAGTCATGTGGTTTAGGTGTCAGATTTGAGTAAACAAAAAGTGAGCTATAGGAAATAGATCATTTATTGTATATTGCTCCCATCCTAGAATTTATGGCCTGATCTAAATGTCAGCATGGCTGAATGGATAAGAACGCTTGCTCTTAAACTTCCGGTGTGCTGATGCTGAAGTAGTTGGTTCAACACCTACACCGGTCAGTTGGACTAAAATGTTGACTCTTGATACTTTACTTGCGGACATAAATTACAAGCACCTCTGAGGTCGGAATGGGTTTACCTGATAGCAAGGGACACTTGTAATAGGGAAAGCTAATCCACATGCAAAAATCAGTCATGTGCACTAAAAAGTGTGGACTATGCTTGAATTCAAGGAGAGCGAATGAACCAAAAAAAAAAAAAAATTAATGAACAAAAAAAAAAAAAAAATGGCTTGTTCTTGATTTGAAAGTTGATGATAATCAGAATTTGCCACATAATCAGGATGATCTTTTGTCTGCAGCTGATAACGCTAGTTTATTTACAAATTTATTCAACAAAACATGTGGATTACTTTTCTGAGTTGAGCTGAGTTACGAACTGACATCACAGCTCGTGGGACATTCCCATACAATGCTCCGTCCTCATCTTCATCAACCAGTGAAGAGTCCAAATACTAATGGTATCAGTTGCAGTCTGATTATGTGTACGAGGGTAAGTTAATAAGTCAGTCACAAATGGCTGTATAAAAATAATTACATTTGATTACAACTTGAAGCCAGTTTATTTTTATACATGCATTGTCCTTTTATTTCTCGACATAATTTCCACCAACATTGATGCACTTATCCCATCGTTTTATCAGTCCCCCCCAAACCGGCTTCATAGAACTACGTGCTTTGTTTTCATTTACCGGCCATTCCGCAGAACTGTGTGACTTACTTATTGACTCACCCTCATAACTTTTTCTACCCAGCTATGCACCGCTTTACGGGATAAACATTTGTCAGCATAAACACTGACAATCTACCTTGGCAGGAGACATTTCGCGAGTGACACCAAAGTTGAATGTGAAGTGAAAACACGGTTTAGAAAAGAAAGCATGCAGTTCTTTGCAGCCGGTTTGGGGGGACTGATAAAACGATGAGATAAGTGCATCAATGTTGGAGGAAATTATGTTGAGAAATAAAGGGACAATGTATGTATAAAAATACATTGGTTTCAAGGTGTTATCATGTGTAATTATTTTTCTACAGCCATTTGTGACTTACTTATTAACTTACCCTCGTATTTCTGGCCTTTTCTTGGAGTCCTGAGTGACAGCCAGATCCATTGGTCGCTCCCTACCGCACCATTCTATCCAGGCATTGATCGTGTATCTGTCCTTTCACACTATAAACATGATCCCAAATGGCCTTGACCGCATTTGACTTATCGTGAGGTCAGCATGGCCGAATGATAGTACTCACTATTAAACATCCTGTGTGCTGATGCCGAGGTTGTGGGTTAAACCCCTATACTGGTCAGCTGGACTCAAATGTTGACTTCTTGTCCTTGATGTGGGGAGATAAATTACAAGTACCTGAGAAGTCAGAGTAGGTTCGCCTGATGAGAGGGCTATTGGTAATTGGGAAAGCTAATCCACATGCAAAAATCAGTCCAGTGCACTGGAAGTAGAATAGCATGAGAGAGCGCAACGATTTTTCTGATCATACCTATCTGTAGTTATGATATTTCAGTCTTATAACTAAGTATTCTTGTATTTTATATGTTCTGATTTCTTTTATAGCAGTCCATTAAAGTGTGCTTGAATTGTTCCAGGTGTTAGGACAGCTGTTATTAAGACACTGCTGAGAATGTAATTAGGTAACAAAGGATTAAGTTGACATTTATATTGTCAAATTTTTTATAGACATTAAGTGAACAATGTAAATATGTAGCAGCAATCAAGATTAGTTTGGCTGGGCTGAGGAAGCTGTCGCTGCTGTGGTTACTGCGGAATTCTGGATTCTGGTTTAAATGGATGAGAAACAGATAAGTGAACTTCTCGAATGTTCAGTTTGCCTAGAACGTTTTGACCAGAGCTGCAAGGTCCTTCCGTGCCAGCACACTTTCTGCCGCCAGTGCCTCGATGAGATTATCTTGACGAAACATGAGCTGAGGTGTCCAGAATGCAGAGCCCTGGTGACGGTTCGAGTCTCGGAGCTGCCTACCAATATTCTCGTGGTGAGGATATTGGAAGGTCTCAAAACCAAGTATCAGAGGTCGGCAGGGAGCAGCGTTATGCAGCATGGTCCTGGAAGTTTAAGTTCAAGTCCGTCAAAGAGCGTGGGGTCTGGCCAGGTTCCTGTACACGACCCAATTTCAAGTCACTCATACAGACAGGTAGTGTGTTTTTATCATAATCCTTCCTTGTTGATAAATATTTATTGTACAAGGTGTATTTTTAATGACTGAGCAGTGTTTGAAAATATTGCTGGCCCAAGTTTTGTATTTACCTATTATGTTGCATGAACTTTACAGAGGGTGAATACAAAACTTGGATCGGCAATATTTTCAAACGCTGCACTTTTATTAAAAATACACATGTATTTAGAAGTGTTCATCATCTTGTTGTTTGTCTTACGCAGAATTTTTCCCTCATAACAGCCTTCTGATATTTCTCCCTGTCATCAGTTAGATGTCCTGCCTCTGTTTTTGTAATGTGTCAAGTTATCAATCACATCTTGAATCTATCCAGGTCTGAGCTCCTCACTTTCTGCAATTTCTCTTCATTGATAAACATATCGGTTAGAGGTCAGCATAGCTGAATGGATAAGAGCTCGTTCTGGTGTACTGATGCAGAGGTAGCGGGTTCAAACCCTACACTGGCCAATTGGATTAACATGTTGACTTCTGGTCCTTGACCGGGGGGATGTAAATTACAAGTACCTCTGAAGTCAGAGCGGGTTCATCTAATGGCGAGGGATACTGCTAATAGGGAAAAGCTAATCCACATGCAAAAATCATCCAGTGCACTAATAATAGTATCATATATATGGACTACGCTTGAGTTAAAAGCAAGTGAATGCAAAAAAAAAAAAATATATCTGTTGATATATTTGTTTTATAGGTTGCAATGACTTGTTTTTCTTGTATTGTGATATAAATTTTGTGTTATCACTTTTCCTTATCGCTAACTTCGTTAGTCTACTCTCATTTCTGTTGTTATAACAAAACCAGGAGCTAACCTCTTTTTATCAGGAGCCAGGTCCTTTTTCTCAGGAGCCAGCATATTTATTTTTGCAAATACAGACTAAGAAAATAATTGAAAATTCAGGCTCCAAGTGGAAATTTTCAGGTACCATGGCGACCAGGTGTCTGGATTTTTCTACCCCTGATAAAACTATTTTTCATACCGAATTTCAGGTGTTTCTATTCCTCCGATTACAAAGGTATTATATTGTTCTTTGTCAATTGATTGATTGATTGATTGATTTAGGAACCGACATCACAGCATTCGGGACATTCCCATAAGTGCTCCGTCCCCATCCTCAGCAGCCAGCGAAGAGTCAATTTTGACTCTAATATTCCTCATAATATTCTCAGCATGTATGTTAAACAGAACAGGACTACATGCAAATTTCTCTTGCTCCCTGTTCTTTATCAATATAGTCTGTTTTTTCACCACATATTCTCATGGCTGCCTTGTGTTCACTGCAGAGTGTTTTTATGATCTGTATTAGATGTAATATTAAGTCTATTTCTTTCATTATCTTCCACAATTCCTCATATTTTACACATTCAGATAATGCATTTGAGTAGCCTGTAAAGCAAGAATACAGATCTATATTGTACTTCTATTGTTTTTTTTTAATTGCCTCATGTTAAATAAGTTGTCACCGGTCTCTGTGGCTAAGGGCTTGCAAACGCGGTTTGTGAGCCCGTAAACGGGGTTTGAAACACGGCGGTGCTGGTTTTTTCGAAAAAGGTATAGGGGCTGGTCGTTCAGAAAGCAATGGCAAACTACTGAATGTAACACTTGCCTAGTACATCAACAGCAGCTGAAAATGCTGGTGTTGACTGCAATGTCCCGTAAGGGATACGTAACACACAAAAAATAAGTTGTCACATCTACCTCTATTTCATCAAAAGCCAACTTGTTTGTTTTATTCTAGTTTTTTAATAGCCATTCCACGATTATTTTTAATAACAGTTTTTGTGCATGACTTATTAAGGCAACGAACTGTTCGGTAATTGGTATATAATTACATATCACTCTTTTTTTTTGGTATTTACATATATTTGTTCTCATCCATTTCTATGGCCATATTAGTTTTTCCTGTATCTTTTTAGATAAAGTGTGATATATTTTCACACTTCATTTTTCACTGTTTTACTAAACTAAGTGATGTTATCATATTCTGATATTGATTTCCCTTTCTTGAGGTTGCTAATTGCCCTTCATCTATTGTTGGTTGTAGCTCTTTCACTGTTGGCATTTCATTGTTTACATTTGTGGTTCATCATCAAGTGCCTTGCAGACTGGCATGGGTGATCATACATCTCCACATCTTGCGATCTTTAACATCAGTATCAGTTCATAAGCTAACACCTTTCCATGACGTGACAACAGACTGTTGACTGTCAAGAATCATTTCTTACTATCTTTTGCCTTTGTCTCTGTTTCCACAAATCTTTCCAGTTGTCACAGCATGTTCCAATTCATTGCTTCTCATGTGGCCAACATCTGACGACTGCCTCTTTCTGTTATTTGTGTCTGCATGTCTTAGCATCTTTCAAAAAAGAGAGAGAGAGAGAGAGAGAGAGAGAGAGAGAGAGAGAGAGAGAGAGAGAGAGAGAGAGAGAGAGAGAGAGAGAGAGAGAGAGAGAGAAGGGTGAGGTGAATATGTTTATTTTATGTTGTAGCAAGGCATTTTGTATATTGGTCTATCATGCAACATGGCTGAGGGGTTAGGATGTCTACCTCAGGCTTTTGAGTGTCAGGGTTTGAGTCCCAGCAGAGGGTTGGGGCATTTTTACAGGAACCATTAATTGTTAATATCACATGTTCCTTCAGATTCTTTGGTAGTAAGATCATATACCTTGCACTTGCCATCTCGGTTAAGGATGAAAAACATGAGATCCTGTGTGCAAGCACATAAAAATCCCATGACAATTGGAAATTGCAAAGAGTAGGCCATACAGTTACTACCCTGGCAAAATTGTTAGGATAAAATAACTAGCCATGGGTAGATAGAGCTGGTTACCTCGGGTGGAATCTCTCTAGAGGAAGTAAATCTTCACAAATGCATGTTGAGACTGGATAAGCTGATCTCTAAGGTAGAGAGGTGCATCACTGGATGTGACTCAATTACCTCTATACCAGTGTTTCCCAACCTTTTTTATGCCATGCCCCACTAAGCCATTCTAAAATTCATATTGCCCCCCCCCCCCCCCCCCCCCCCCCCCCCCCCCTCCCCCTCAACATATACATTATTTTTAATATTCAAAAATTGAAATGTTCACTAAAGAAACTTGAATGATAGGTTTTAGGAAGAAATCACTAGGTAATTATTGAGCAAACACAGTAAGTAAATTTTCAAAACATATAATGGAGAACTGAAATTCAAGTACAAAATAATTTTAATGAAAGATTTTTCTATATTATTTTAATTATTAGTAATTATTTATTATTTAAATTTAGTGTGATCCTTGCGCTTGATGCTTGCTGCAAAGAGATCTTATGTCAGGTTCCAATTTAGTTAACTTCAGTCTCAAGTCTCCCCGTTTTGTTATATTCAGCCGATTTCTTCAATTTTCGAATTGCCCCCCTTAACAGTCAAATTGCCCCCCTGTGGGGCGTGGGCCCCACGTTGGGAAACACTGCTCTATACAGAGGAATGAAGAAGAGTACTGTTTTTAACAGCAGTAAAATAAATAAAAATAATTCTTGTTTTCCTTTTTGTTTTGCAGGGCACCCAACCATGTGCAAAAGCATTGTATAATTATGATTCATCAGAGAAGGAGTAAGTGATAGATAATTTGTGTATCGTTTATGAATTGTTAATGTGTTCACTATGTGTAGAATACACAGAATTCATAACACATTCATAAAACATACCTTTTATATGTCTTTCATGAAACATACCTGTTGACCTAAGATGAAAACATATATGCCAAAGCCAATAAAAAGCTACACATATTAGAAATAAATGACACCAATATTCATTATAACATATCTTAACATAGCAAAAACAAAGACAATGCATACAGATAGAGAAAGAAATATATGTTAATGAGGAAAAATTAGAGGTGGTGGAAAATGTTGAATATCTTGGGTCATTGATTACCAACAATGGTGACACAATGAAAGAAATTAAAAGATGAATGTCTATTGCTCTTGAAAGACTAAAACAACTGAATAAATTATGAAATGGGACAGAAAGAACTACAAAAATTAGATTTTTAAGAGCATGCATCATTCCCATTGCAACATATGCCGGTGAGACCTGGACACTTACTAAACCAAGCTGAACAGCGCATAAATGCCTTTGAATATAAATGTTATAGACGAGTTCTAAGAATATCGTGGATAAAGAAAAGAACAAATGCATCCATACTTCAAGAGCTGAATATTGAAGATGGTTGACTATTAAAGATGATAAAACAAAGAAAATTAAAATATTTTGGTCACTTGAAACGTCACAAAAGTTTGGAGAGAACAATAATGGAGGGGTATATGCCTGGGAAGAAAGGAAGAGGAAGGCCAAAGAGAAGATAGGTGCAGGATGTGGCGGATAATCTCCAGATGGGTGTATCGGAAGCTTATGATCGAGAGGTTTTCCAGAATGTTGTTATGGGAGTGAGGTTCTGCAAAGGACATGCTACTGAATGAATGAATATTCATTAAAATTATTGTTTATGATTAACAGTATTCTCAAACGGGCATTTTAATCGTCAGTTCATTCATGTGTTAGTTCACTGTTCGCTGGTTCACTGTGTTTATTTGCTCATGATTGTATCAGTTCATTCATATGTTAGTTCACTGTTAGCTGGTTAACTGTGTTTGTTTGCTCATGGTTGGATCAGTTCATTCATGTGTTAGTTCAAAATGTTGGTCAAAATTATGTTGAGAAATAAAGGGTCAGTGCATCTATAAAAATAAACTGGTTTCAAGTTGTTATCATCTTTAGTTATTTTTCTACAGCCATTTGTGACGTACTTATTAACTTACCCTCGTAGTTTAGTTTAGTTTAGTTGATGGATCAACATCATGGCACACAGGTGTAACCCATAAGTGCTCCGTTCTACTGCTAACTCAAGCCTGAGTCTGGAGAAACTCAGCTCAGTGCACGAACTTCGTAGCACCGGCAAGGATCCTGAAATACTTTGGGTAGATTTTAACTCAAAATTTTGCCAGGACAGCACCAGTAGTCTACTCTTTTTCGATTTCCAACTGCCAAGGGATTTTTTACGTGCGCAACAATACACACGGGCGTCCGATCCCACTACCCAGAGACCAGGGGAAATTTTGTTACTAGAAGTCAACGTGAAAAAATCCTGGCCCTCACCGGGGCTTGAACCTAGGACTTCCAGCACACGAGGCAGACACCATACCTCGAGACCACGCAGCCTCCCAATCTTTTTTTCAGAACAATCTGATATTTATTAAGGTAAAGTGTAAAAGCAGATTTGATTCTGTCGAATCCAGATGAACACAAAATATGACCCGGGCGCTTGATGAAAGGAAACATGTGAACACACAGCTACAAGCAAATATTTTAACCAGTCTTTATTAACGAGCCACAAAAAAAAAAAAAAAGAACATATAGCTAGAAAACTGAAGTATCACAACCACTGAAGAGTGATCAATATTTTGCAGTGAATCATGTATAATATAATATTTTGGGGGTCAGGGGTGGCTGAGAGGTTTAGCATAATTAAACTTTCTCTTCTGACCGCAACACAGCGGGTTTGTTCTCCATGCCGGTCAGTTGGACTTAAATGTTGACTTCTTGTCCTTGACTTGGAGATGTAAATAAAAGTACGATTGAATTAACAGAAGAGTTTCTCTGATGCCAGGGGACACGTAATAGGCGGAAACCTTATTCAAAAAATCAGTCCAGTGCACTCAGTGTAGTAGTGGCAACTACTATTAGTACTAGTAGCACATGTGTGAACTACGATCGAGTTCAAAGTGAGTGAATGCAATATATATATATATATCGTTAATAAAGACTGGTCAAAATGTTTGCTGATATCTATGCATGTGTTTCCTTTCGCTGAGCTTCGCAGTTATATTTTGTATTCATTCAAATTCCAGTACCAGCTTGGCAGCAGTTATCCCCTTGTTATGATGCCATTTTAATTTGGGCAATATTTTGAGATAGCAATAGAATGGAACATGTTTAATCAATTGAAATACTTAGGGGAATATGCATAATGGACATAGCATCAGATGGAAGATGCATGATAGACATTAAGAACAGGATAGGTCAAGCAAAATGTGCAATTCAGAAAATGAAAATATCTTATGCAATAAGTCACTATCACAGAATGTAAGAAAGAGACTAATGTTATATAGAACCTGTTTTGCTGTCTGGCAGTGAATCATGAAACAGACTAGCACCATGCCATCTTGATAGATGATACTTTGTAAAATGGAGTTATACCTCTTCATAGCACAAAGCCTGGGCTGAATTTAGAGACCATGTGTTGTCCGTGCAGCATGATCCCTCTCTCGGCCTGCCTAGTTTACTCCAGGGGAAAGGCAACACAATTACATCTGGAACAAGACATGCTGCAGAAGCTGCTGGATCAGCAAAGCAAAGCTCTAAATGTCCGGCTGTCAGAACTTCCATCCTAGACCAGTTGCAGACCAAGGCTTAGGGCCTGGTCTGCCCTGCCATGACATTTAGTCTTTAGGTTGCATTTCCTCGCACTAGGGTAAGGCTTGCACCCTCACAATTGCGCTCCTCAGAATCGTGGAACAGTAATGAACAAATTAGGAAGAACTTGGAAGCAGTGAAGATGTGGTTCTCGAGATGAATGTTGCGAATACCTTGGATTGTCAGAGTAACGAACAATGATTGTCTGAAGTAGGGTAATGAAACTTGAACATCATATACAACTATAAGAGACAAACAGCTTTCTTTTTAATTATAAGAGAAGCATTGGAGAACATCATGACATCTGGACAGATCAAAGGAAAAAAGAGGAGAGGCAGACTGAAAGAAGTGATGCTGGATGGACTGAGATGGTGTCATGTAGGAATATCATCAGTAGAGGTTATCCAGAACACCAAGGACCGAGATCTGTGGAGTGACCTGAACGCCTACGCCAGTTGGCAAGGTACATAATGATGAATGTTCTGTTTGTTTAAGACAAATTAAAGAAACTATATCATGTATCTCTGCTAGTTTATACATTTATGACAATTGGTTCTATTTTAGTGACCTGACCTTTAAGAAAGGTGATGTGATAGTTTTACGACGAAAGATTGATGATAACTGGTTTCAAGGGGAAGTAGATGGACGTCTCGGATATTTTCCTGCAAACTTTGTACAGGTAAGGATGTCAACAGTCTATATAATCTTCAATTGTGAAACAATCTTTTAATCTGTTACAGAATCTTTGAGCTAATCTTTCTAGAATCTTGAAACCAATCTTGGAACTAAGTTTCCTATACTTTTGAAGCTGTTTTTTCATATATCCATTATTGTGAATTGCAGACCTACATTCTCATATTTTTTACCAAGCTGACATTACCGTATATAACAAAATAACACCATAGATGATTGGATATGTACAATAAAAGAGTATAAGTACAAATCAATTAACATACAGCTGTGAATTCTGGACAATTAAGAAAACAAGCAAAACAATCCCTAGAGGGCTCAGAGATGTGGTTCTACAGAAGAGTGCTGAACATTTCTTGGGCAGGCAAAATGAGTAAACTAAATGTGTAAAAAAAAAACAAAAAACTAAAACACAAAGACAACTTATCACAAACATCAGACAGAGGCAGTCTTAATTTTTGGCTACATTATGAGAAAACAAAACAAAACTGGAACACATAGTGACAACATACACGATTTGCGAAAAGAGTGATAAAGGAAAACAGTAAGAGAAGATTTTTGGCAGTCTAGTGTCATGTTTCAGAAATGTTTCATCGCATGAATTGATACAGGCTGTTGGAGGTTGCCAGATATGAAGACACTTGATCACCCATGCCAGTTGACAAGGTACTAGTTTATTATGAAGTACACGTCACCATCAACATGTTAATGTACATAAAAGCAGTGATGATAAAAATAAATAAGCTGTATAATGTACATATGTACATATGATAGATACAATGGTTGTAGAAAGTGAAAATAAAAATGGGCCTTAGTTTGAATAATAGAAAGATAGAAGTCATGGTGATATCAAAGAAACAGATTGTGCCTAAATGTGCAATTAAAGTAAATGACGTTATTTTGGGGCAAGTGCAGAAATTCAGACGTCTAGGCACATGAATAACATCAGATGGAAGATGCATCACTGAGATAAAGAACAGAATAGGACAAGCAAAAACTAATAGGACAAGCAAAAACTGCATTCTATCAAAAGAAGAACATTTTGTGCAATAAGTCATTGTCCTTGAAAGTTAAAACAAGTATTTTTTTTTTTTTTTACATAGAACCAATTTTAACATACAGTTGCGAATCCTGGACAATTAGTAATCTGGCAAAAACATCCCTGGAAGCTTTGGAGACATGGTTTTATTAAAGAATGCTGAAAATTAGTTGGACAGCCAAAATGAGCAATCTGGACATTTTGAGGGAAGCTGAATTGCAAAGACAACTTATCACAAACATCACAAAGAGGCAGTCATCGTTTTTTGGCCTTATTGTGAGAAGACAACTGGAACATATTGTGACAACCGGAAAGATTTGCAGAAAGAGAGATAGAGGAAGACAGCATGTGAAGATTCTTGACTGTCTTGTGTCATGATACGGAATGGAGTCAACACATGAATTTGTGGAGAGGCATGATCTCCTACGCGAGCCGGCAAGGCATTGGATGACAAGGGTGATGATGTAACATGTTTAAGGGAGTATAACTAGGAAGTAAATATAATATATAGGAAATGAAAGATATGGTAGATTTACTGTTTGTCATGATGTACATAAATAAGCACAACCTGATTATCTGTATAACTAATAGACAATATATATATATATATATGCACACACGAGGGTCGTTCATAAAGTAATGCACCACATCGTTTTTCTCAGGAGCTGTTTATTCAAAAAGCATGAAATTTATACATAATATATATGGATATGTCATGTAATCGGAGCGACTGCAACAACTACAGGGGTATCTCACTTCTGTGTATTGTTGGAAAAGTATTTGCCAGAATTGTTCTGCGCAGACTTCAAGTCCTAGGAGATCAAGTCTACCCCGAATCACAGTGTGGCTTTCGACTGAACCGGTCTACCATTGATATGATATTCTCATTGCGACAAATGCAAGAAAAATGCCGTGAACAGAATCAACCACTGTTTATTGCCTTCATCGACCTCACAAAGGCATTTGATTTGGTCAGTCGTGAGGGTCTGTTCAAGGCACTAAAGAAGATTGGCTGCCCACCAACTTTTCTGTCCATTGTTGAATCGTTCCACACAGGCATGAAGGGTATAATCAAGTTTGATGGTGCAACTTCTGAAGAGTTTGAAATCAAGAGTGGAGTTAAGCAAGGTTGTGTACTAGCTCCCACCCTCTTTGGAATATACTTTTTACTTCTACTGAAATATGCATTTCGTGATCAGGATGCTGGTATATACATTCACTCACACTCAGTTGGTGGCCTCTACAATGCTCAGAGATTGAAGGCCAAGACCAAAATTAGGAGGGTACTAATCAGAGATTTGCTTTTTGCAGATGATGCTGCAGTTACGACCCACTCTGAGGAAGAATTGCAATATCTACTATCTGCATTCTCCAATGCTTGTTCTGAATTTGGTTTAACAATTTGCAAAAAGAAGACACAGATTATGTCACAAGGTGCACAAGAGGTCCCATCATTCTTTATTGACGACGCCGAACTAGAGATGGTAGACCATTTTGCATATCTAGGATCAGTGGTAAATAGCAAATTATCCCTAGATCAGGAAATCAACATCTGGATTGGTAAGGCAGCAACAAAAATGAACAGGTTAAGAAAAAGAGTCTGGGAGAGCAGGAAGCTTACTGCCAAAACAAAAGTCCTGTCTATCAAGCCTGTGTCCTTAGTACTCTTCTTTATGGCAGTGAAACCTGGACAACTTACTCACACCAAGAGAAATGTTTAAACAGCTTTCATATGCGGTGTCTATGAAGAATTCTTGGTATTAAGAGGCAAGACAATATCACAAATACTGAAGTATTGGAAAAATCAGGTTATGTGATGGTTTATTCCGTGCTCAGTCTTCATAGACTTAGATGGATAGGACACCTTAGGAGGATGGATGATGGTAGAATACCAAAGAACATCTTTTTTGGTGAATTACAGATGGGTAAGATATCTCAGGGTCTGCCTCTACTACGATACAAAGATGTGTGTCAGCGGGTCATGATTGATACAGGCATTGATAATGCACATTGGGAGCAAGTCGCTGCTGAACGTGTTGCATGGAGGGTAAACATCAGAAATGGAATAAAGACAAAAGAGAAAATTATTGCAGATAAGTCACACACCGAGCGTGTGAGACGTAAGATGGTGCATGATGGTGGAAATGACCACGTGTTCACATGCACCCACTGAACGAGCATTTACAGCTCGAATTGGCCTTATCAGTCACATTCGCTACCTCCTGAGGTAAAAGTTATTATGCCTTTTTAAAGCACAAATTATCATCTGTCAAGACGGCAAGGTGCCAGTGTAATGTCATGTAAACATCAGTATTATTCAATATAATCCCCTTATACTGTTTTATGCCAGAGTGAACCAAGTGCATGTATTCCTTGCCCGTGCCTTTTGTCCTGATCATGCAGCCATTTTTTCACTGCATGAATCACTCCATCATCATCTTCAAATCTTGTCCAGCGGAGTGTATCTTTAAGTGGACCAAATAGATGAAAATCAGAGGGTGCCAAATTGGAACTATAGGGTACATGTGGTAGTACATCCAACCCAGTTTGGTGATTGCTTCCTGTGTTGCCAGACTTGTATAAGGGCACGCTTTGTCGTGAAGGAGAAGCAGGTCTGCTGGATTCTTGTGAGGCCGAACTCTGTGAAAACGTTGATTGTGTTTTTTCCCCAATGTTTTAATGTAAGCTTACAAATTGATTCTTTCCTCTTGGCACAACATTCACAAGAATCACGCCTTCAATGTCCCAAAAGACAGAGATCATGACCTTTCCAGCTGAAGGAGTTGTCTTGAATTTCTTTCTTCATGGTGATTACTCATGATGACACTCCATTGATGTCTTTTTGTCTCAGATTCAAAATGATGTGCCCAGGTTTTGTCATATGTTATGATCTTAGCTAAACAGTTCTCTCCATCAGCATTGAAACGCTCAAGCAAATCAGAAGAAATTGCTTTCCTTTGCAATCGGTAGTCATTTGTGAGACTTTGAGGAACCCAACTTGCGCAAACCTTAGAAAATCAGAGATATGATGCACAACCATTGCTGACTGACAGCTGTAAGGCCAACTGTTGAGTAGTGATTCGCCTATCAGTACAAATAATTCCCTCAGCGCATTTCAACATTTCTGTGTTGGTGGCTATGGCAGGATATCCACAGCACGGCCGATCAAGCAGCTCCTTATCTCCACTTCCTGATTCTTTGATTATCTGAGCCTAGCGATTGACTGTATTCCTATCGACTGCAAAACTTCCATACACTTTACATAGACGCTTGTGAATGTTCACAACAGTTTCCTTCTCTGCAACGAGAAATTCTATCACAATTCGCTGCTTATAACACAAGCTGCTAACACGCTCCGTTTCAGCGGCTTAGGGCAGCCATATTATTTGGCTGGTTGTGTTGCAATTTGGTGCACAAAATCGGCACATGCCATATTTGAAGTATGCAAAATTTCATGCTTCTGTCTTCATTATTAGCTAAAGAAAACGATGTGGTGAATTACTTTCTGAATGGCCCTTATATATCTCAATTACAACACTGATAGGTTGAGCAGGATAACTAAAAATAACCAATAATCCTAATTGGTGCCTATAGTGTTTTCTGTTTGTAATTATATTTTCTTGTGTGCAGGTAAGATTATATTTCTGCCTCTCATGTCCCCAGGTACTGATCCCACTGCCCCAGATTCCACAGTGTGTAGCCCTGTATGATTTTGAACTTCGAGATGAGGGTGAGAAAGACTGTTTGTCATTCAAAAAGGTATGTTTTAATTTTCTTGTCATTTAGCTTTAGTATGTATATAGAAGAGCTGATGAGGTGGCGGAGGTGTTATGAACTCAAATCGCAATCCTGCATACCATGTTCAAAACACAGCTGCGGGTAATTTGGATGCAGACCGCCTTGAGCTGGTTTTCATACAATGGTATGAGTGCCCATTGTTAGGAAAGCAATGGCGAACTATTAAACATAAACTTGCCAAGAAAACGCAAACAGTAAAAAAAATGTTGGGGCGGACTGTGACTTCCTGTAGAAGATGTGCACCATCATCATCATCATCATCATCACCAAGTGCCATGCCGGCTGGTGTAGGCATTCATGACTTTCCACAGATCTTCGTCTTTGGTTTTCTGCATCAACTCTGCTGATGATATTCCTCCATGCCACCGTCTCAATCCATCCAGCATTTCTCTTGGTCTGCCTCTCCTTCTCGTCCCCTCGATCTTTCCAGTTGTCACGATGTTCTCCAACTAACCTTGTTTTTGTATAGAAGAACTAAAATGGTATGACAAAATCACTAAAGTGGAGCTCATGGAGAGAACTAAACAAATATCAGTGAATCAAGAGGAGGTGAAGATGTGCTGGTGCTGGACAGGACATACATTGAGAAAGCCTGATAATAGTACAACTAAAAAGTCCTTTGTATGCAACCCACAGGGCCAATGAAATAGAGGGTGACATAAAAACACACGGAAAGTAGAATTAAAGACAGATTTGTATGGACTATGTTTGGGATCAAAGCGAGCGATCACAAAAGCCAAAAAGAAACTTGAAGATGGCATTAACATGTTTGATCAGACTTCACTTCCAAATCTTGTGGTCAGGTGGCGTAGGTCTGGTCAGTATCTGCCAGCCGAGTCCGTACTGCATTGACTTTATCAGCCCTGCCCATGCTTCTTCTCATTTGCATTGGTGCATTATTTGCCAGCTGGTCCACACATTATTACCTTTTACTCCAATATGTCCAGGTATGCACATTCAGGTAAGTGATATGAACTGCGACTTTCAAATGTTACTATTCATTCCAAGCAGAGACTGCTGGTTGCAATTTTCTGTAGCCTTTTTATCGAGTTTACCGTTTACTCTTGATTTATTTAGTTTACCCTTGACTGCATCAGTGTATGTTTTGGTTCATGATTGTGCCAGTTTATTATTTATCCTTGATGTTTTGCTTGATTGTCAGCTAGTTCAGTTTATTTATCTGTCCATGATTGTATCAGTTTATTTATCTGTCCATGATTGTATCAGTTTATTGTTCATTCTTGATGTTTTACTTGATTGTTAGCTGGCACAGCGTATTTATCTGTCCTTCAGTTTATTGACCACTCTTAATGTTTGACTTGATTGTCAACTGGTTGGAGTGTATTTGTCTGTCCATCAGTTTATTGTTCACTCTTGATGTTTTATTTCTTATTCGTTGGTTTATTTGTCTGTGCTTAGACTGGGTCAGTTTAGTTTTCTCTGGATTTTTGCAGGAGGAGATGCTTACTGTGATAAGACGGGTGGATGACAATTGGCTGGAGGGAAGAAAAGGAGACAAAATTGGAATATTTCCCTTGACATTTGTTAAGGTTTGTATGTTTTGTGGTGTTCCGTAGCACATGTAAGAGTTGCGTTTATTTAGAGTTGGATCGTTTTCTGTAATTTATGTAGCATTAAAAATAGTTGTATTTTGTTTTCCACATGCACACACTCGTGTGCACACACACATATCCCTCACTTTATCCCACACGTGCACCTGCCTTGGAAGCGTAGTCTTTTGTGCACTTAATACCATGACAATGATCTGGGTTCAATCCTAGAGTAGTCCCGTGATAAATACTGTTGTTGAGGTGGGAGTTGTAAGGCCTTCACATATTATTAGTTAGTTAGTTGCATATCCTTTACAGGACTTTGCAGTCAACACCAGCATATTTTACTGTTGTGATCTCTTGGCAAGTTTACGTTCAGTAGTTTGTCATTGCTTTCTGAACGACCGGCACCCACACCATTTTTGTTTTAAAAAAAAAAAAAACGCAACGCTGTCTGCTGCCAAATCATGCGCAGCTGTGTTTCAAACGTGGGTATGCAAGATAATGAACCGCGTCATAACCCCTTCACCATGGAGCGGTTCACATATTGTAGGATCTAGCACAATGCATTGGTTAGCCAGTTCAATAACTCAACACTGAAAATTCAGAATATCGCCTGGTAACCACTATATGAAGCCGGGTCAACCATAGAGCTGTACTGGTGTGGAAAAAGAGGATCCTGTCCCTGCTAAGGATTGAACCTGAACCACTGTCTTAGGAGGCAAGCTGGGAACTTCCTTGATCTGTTTTCTATGTACTCTTAATACTCTCTACCAACTTCAAGCCATTCTATTTTTTGCTATCTCTTACAGCTCTGTCAATGTCCTCCTTATATTATTTGTCTCTAAATCTCTTCTCCATGTTATTAGATCTTCCTCTTAGTTTGTTTGCCTTCTGTTTTTTAGGTCTTTCTCTCTTTTGTTTGTCCTCCGTGTGTTTTTAGGTTTTCAGTCAATATGTTATCTATGAAGGTCAAGCGCATAAGAATTTTCTGCCTAGGGCGTGTGGGTTTGCGAAGAAATGAACAAGCTGGTAGACTGGCTGTCATTGCTCCTTTGGATTTCGAGCTACATTATGACAAGGCTGGTATGGTGAAGGCCATCTGTGATCAAGTGGGAAGTGCAGCAAAACACACACAGGATCTACATTTGAAGAGGCTAATTTGGTGGGAGTGAGGGTAAACGGGAGGAGGAAGGAAGGACAATGAGTGAGAACGTGTGTCCATGTTTTGTTTGTGTCTGTGAAAGACTCCATTAAAGATAATACTGCCAGTGCATGGTGAATAAGAAGTCATTTTAACTTACAGTTTTCAGACTTGATCATGTATTTATATTTCTGTTTTTTTTTCTTTCCCTGAATAATCTGGAACGCTGCAGTTAAATGAAGCTGCCAGGAGCTTGATAACCACAAAATCAAATTTGACTATCCATCCTGGCTTGTCATTATCACCGAATTCTCCAGTGACCTCTTCAGGTGTGATTGTGCCATCAGGAATATCATCTTCATTTTCATCATCATCAACAACAACAACAACAACAACAACAGGCTCAAACAGAGAGGAAGCCAGTGGTACAGCTACTGCTACCTGCACCATCACTCCTTCCAACTGCACCACTGCTTCGGGATGTAGTGGCATCAATTCATCAGACGCTCTTACTGACAATGCTGTATCAATCATTAATTCTGTAGACGATCATACATCAGTATTAACACCATTAGATGCCAAAACTGATGAACTGTTGCCAGATGCTCCTGCTGTCTTAACTGGCAACTCTCAACAGGAACTAGTTGTGGCCAGTTCCTCAGCACAGGCTCCACCGACTCCAGCAGCAATGCCTGAGGTATTGAACAAACGGCACTCATTCACCTCCACGTCCATGTCATTACCATTCACCACAGCAGCCGCCTCCAATGACTACACACCACAGAGGCACTCTGTGGAGGTGACTCTCTCAGAGGAAGGGGCTTTGGCTCTAGTCAGTTCAGAAATAGCCATGTCTTTACCACCACCACCACCACCACCACCATCATCATCATCAATAGTAAGGGAGACTCAACCTGTTACTTCGGCATCCCCAAAAAATGTGAGTAGCAATGATAAAATATGCTATGTCTGTGTATCATCATCATCATCATCATCATCATCTTCTTCTTCATCATTACCATCATCAATCATCATCTTCTTCATCATTACCATCATCATCATCATCATCATCATCATCATCATCATCATCATCATCATCATCATCGTCTTCATCATTACCATCATCACCATCTTCTTTATTATTACCATCATCATCATCATCTTCATCATTACCATCATCTTCATCATTACCATCATTATCATCATCATCTTCATCATCATCATCATCATCGTCATCGTCATCATCGTCTTCATCAATACCATCATCACCATCTTCTTCATTATTACCATCATCATCATCATCATCATCTGCATCATTACCATCATCTTCATCATTACCATCATCATCATCATCTTCTTCATCATTACCATCATCAATCATCACCATCATCTTCTTCATCAATACCGTCATCATCATCATCGTAAATTACAAGTACCTCAGAAGTCGTCGGAGTGGGTTCACCTGATGGCAAGAGACACTGGTAATATGGAAAGCTAACCCACATGCACAAATCAGTCCATTGCACTAGAAGTAGTAGCACAAGTATGGACTACGCTTGAGTTCAAAGCTAGCACGTGCAAATTAAAAAAAAATATTTCTTATTATTTCCATTATAATGCAAAAGGACTATTTGGTGACGTCACTCATTAAAGTGATTGTACTGTGTAATTTGTATTCCATTGTTCATGGTTAGTTTAGTTGTTGTGATGAAAATATCTGCAGATGTGTCATATCACATCATCCTCATCCTGTTTAGTTGGATGACGAGCGGGAGGTGTGGATGACACTCAACACATAGAGGAAAATGCAGGCTGATGTTCAGTGGGAGGACAAGTGAAAGGTGTGGACGACACTCAACACATAGAGGAAAATGCAGGCTGATGTTCAATCAGGCTGCGCCTAGTACCATCACATGGGAATTCCTGGTTAGCTACTGAAGAAAGGAACAGAGCACTTGTGGGAATGTCTCTAGTGCGATGTAAAGATATGGTGGAAGCATCAGTAACCAGTCCTCCACCACTCTCTGTCCTCACAAGTGTGGAAATACTACATCCTGTCCACTCTTTTATGTTATCAGTCCAGGATTTTCTTTGACTTCCTCTTTTCCATTTGCCCTTAACTCTTCACTGGAGGATTATCTTTAAGGGTGTCATGACGTGTGTGAGACATGATTGATACAGGCATTGATATTGCATCTTAGGAGTAAGTCGTCGCTGATTGTGTTGCATGGAGGTGGGGTGAGGGGGGGTCAGTAATGGATTAGAGACAAAACAGATAGGTCACACACTGAGCGTGTAAGTCGTCAGATGGTGCATGATGGTGGAAATGACCATGTGTTCATATGCAACCATTGTGAATGAACATTTACAGCGTGAATGGGTCTGATCAGTCACATTTGCTATCGCCATGGGTTGTGGTTATTATGCCTTTTGTTTTTAAAAGCCTAATGTAACAAAACTATCGTCTGTCATGAAGGCCTGGCGCCAGTCTTGACATGTGACATGTCCACACCAGACTATCTTGTAGTAGTTCACTACTGAAAAAAGTGGGTTCTTGATAGTCTGCAAATCCTTCTTAACCCTTTACAGGGCATAGGTTTCAACTTTTTGTAACTCTGAACGGGCAGCATTTTTCAGGTTGTCAGTCAGATGTGGTGTTACGTTAGTAAAAACACCAAATTTACGCTGTCAGTGAAACTATTTTTGTTAAAAAAAGTACAAAATGGAGGAAAATGAATGCATATTTACTATTTTACTCACGTGCAATAAATAATCCAATGTTGCCTGCATTTAGGTTGTATTTGTTGGAACCCATGCTCGATCATTTATCTGTTTGATTTTTTTGTCTAGCATACTCATTTGTTTGATTGGCAATCATTTTAAAAGTCTCTGAAAGATTCTAAATATGTACACTCCTTGCGCTGATATGACTGATAGATATCTAGTTCCGATTCAGTCAAATTTGTGCACTTAAATGTCACTTAAATTGAACCCGCTATCACTTTAAGAATCGACAAAATCCATTTTGAAAAACAAAGCGTAAATACCCTGAAAACTATACAAAAATCTGATCAAATCACTTGCACATGCTTGCAAATGGTGCACGCACATACTTGCAAATGGCGCACTAGTTACTTACGTATCGATAACACCGGACGTAAACAATCGGAAGTCTCGGAAAGCCACGAGATCGCGTTTTTACAACACTTAGTAGCCACGGACGCTTTGAGACGTTTTGCCCGTTTCGGGGTAAAAATTCTCTGGGCCGCTCTGCCTGGTAAAGGGTTAGCCTAGGCATTTGGTTGTATTTGTTATATCTTATACTGAGAGACATGATGCATGAAAAAGTATTGTATGCAATAAATTACTTTCGTTTAATGTCAGAAAGAGTGTTAAGTTAGTTGCTTATAATTTACAGGGCGTTTGCAGTCAACACCAGCATTTTTTGCTGTTGTTGATGTCTTGGCAAGTTTACGTTGAGTAGTTTGCCATTGCTTTCTGAAGTACCGGCACCCATTCCATTTCATTAAAAACCAGCTCAATGCGGTCTGCTGCCAAATCGTGTGCAGCGTGTTTCGAATGCGGATATACGGAGTTACGAACTGCATCTGTAACCCCTTCACCACAGAGACCGGCCAGAAAGAGTATGGGAGTTTATCAAGGAATGTGACTGAATAAATTAGGAAGAGGTTGGTGGCAACAGAGATGTGGCTTCTAAGATGTGTTGCAAATATCTTGGACTCCTAGAGTAATTAATGAGGAGTGCCTGGAGAAGATTAGTAAAAGTAGAACATTACATAAACAAAGAAGAAGGTGTTCTTTGGTTGTGTGATGAGAAGAAAAACAAGGGATAACATTGTCACAACTGGAAAGATTAGGGGTAGGAGAGGCAGGGACAGACTGAGAGAAATGATGCCGGATGGACTTGGACATTAGCATGGAGGGATATTTATATAACTGATTCAGAACACCTTTGACAGAGATCTGGAAGTGAGTGAACACGTATGCCAGTTGGCAAAGCACATGATGATGATGAGGAGGATGATGATGATGAGGTGGAAGATAATGATGATTTTGGTGATCTGCTACTGATCTGAAAACTGGGGTAGTGCAGAGGTATGATCAGATCTGTAGTCGTTGTCTTGACTGCTGTACCTTGCTTTTCATTTTCATTATGCTCATGAACATGTTTTCAGCATTGGTGGACACCAATAAAAACCAGGAATTATTGATTTGTTTCTCCCCAGACTCCATCATCTCCTGTAACAACATCAGAGGCAACTGTTGACACTTCTGCATCTCCTAGTTCATTAAGTAATGTACAGACAGGATCCCTGACAACTCCTGTGTAAGTGGGTGTTTTCAGTTTGTCTGTTTTTGTTGTTCATTTCTTGATGCATTTGTTGGCTTCTCATATGTATGCCAGAAGGAGCAAGTGATTATATTTCTCCACAAGAACGCTTTCTTTTGTGTGTGGTTGTTATAAGTCAGCACATGATTTCTCTATCACTCTGCCAAGTCACCCAGCATTTCTTCCACTGTCTGTTGGCCTCATGTCTCAAATGGTAGTGCGCAGGTCCGCATGGTCGAATGGATAAGAACATGTGTTCTTAAACATCTGGTGTGCTGATACCGAGGTTAGCGGTTCAACCCCTACACCGGACAGCTGGACTAAAATGTTGACCTGTCGTCCTTGACTTGGGGACGTTAATTACAAGTACCTCTAAAGTCAGAGTGGGTTCGCCTGATGGCGAGGGACACTGTTAATAAGGAAAGCTAACCCACACGCAAAATTCAGTCCACCACTACTATAAATAGTGTGTATGGACTACGCTTGAGTTCAAAGCGAGTGAGCGCAAAAAAATGGTAGTCCTTTAACAGATACTGCCATTGAAGTGTGAAGTGTTGGCCATTACATATTCAAGGCCTCAGCATATGAGGTGGGGTAGACAGTTCCCTTCCTTGTTAATTCACCTCACCATGCAATTTCCAGAAAATTCTGACTGTAGTCTGGTACCTCATTGTCGTGAGACTGGGTCAACTCCAGATCCATGCTGTTCAGAGTAAAAAATCCTGGGGATTGAACCCAGACCTCTGTCTTGGCTGGTAAGAATGCTGACCACTATGCCCCCGTGCTACTGTCTCTACTACTTTCAATCTTTCTGGTTGTCACAACATTCTTCAGACTTTCTCTTCTCATAATATGACCCCAAAAATTGACGATCGCTTTCTCCTGATGTGGGTAATGTGCTGTTTTTGTGAATTTGTTTCACTTAGTACTTGATTAGAAGAGCGGCTGGCCAAGTGACTAAGAATGGGTTCTCCTCCAGGAGACCTGGGCTCAAATCCTTGGTAAGGTGTGGATTTTTTTCTGTCCGGGGCAAAAAGAAAATCCTAACCTCCACAGTTTGCGGCGACTGCACTAGCCAGGTGGTCTTAATTCCTCTGGCTTAAGGACCCCCCTGCCCTACACTGCAAGGTACTATAGGTAGTAGATGACAATTTTTTTTTTATTGACAGTACTTGATTATTAGTTGTCTTAGCTGTCCTTGGAATTTGTAGCTGGTACAGATTAGCAAAAGCTTGGAGAAGGCGGAGATGTGGTTTCTGAGAGTAATGTTATAGAAAATACCTTCTATGGCCAGTGTAACTAACAACCATTACCTTGAGTTAATTGAGTTGAGTCAAGAACCGACATCACATCTGTCATCTTCTGCCTATAGTACCTTGCAGTGTAATGCAAGGGGGTCTTAAGCCTGAGGAATTAAGGTTGCCTGGTTAGTGCAGTTGCCGCAAACTGTGCAGGTTAGGATTTTCTTTTTGCCCCCGACAGAAAAAAATCCCAACCTCACCAAGGATTTGAACCTGGGTCTTCTGAAGGAGAAGCCTGCATTCTAGCCACTCGGCCAGCCACTCCTCTGTAAATCACATCACTTGAGATAATCCCGTCCTCATCTTCAACAGCCAGAGAAGAGCCCCAATACTAATGGTACCAGTAGCAGTCTGATTATATGTCTGCCTGGCCTTTCCTCAGAGATTAGAGCGTTGGCCAGATCCTTTGGTCACTCGCTGCAGCATCATCTCCAAGCCATGATTATCTACCTGTTCTTCTGCACTGCATGCATGACTCCAAAGTATTTCTGCAAGAGAAATGATTCCTGATGGTCATATGGAAGAATGTTATCAGTAGAATTGATCTAGCACACCAGGTACCAAAATATGTGGGGAGACATGAATGCCATCTGCAAGGTATACAATGATGATGAATCATTCATGGAATTTGTTGACATGCTATTTAGTTCCTTTTCCATCTGCTGCCCTCTGTCTCTGCTGCCATTATACCTACCATTTGTTACAAGCTGTTCCAGTTTTGGGTTCACCAAAATCTACATTACACATCCTATTGGCAACGTAGACAGGAGAAAGCTGCACCAACTCGAGAGCAGAGGCTTAAGCCCTTCTTGCAGCTGTGTAGACTCTCAATAGTCAGGCGGAATTAACTTTAATACTGCTGTTTTCAGAGATTTTCTTCCCACACTATGTATAGTTTAATTGTCGTAACCTAACAATGCTCCCCAGGTACATTGCCTTGTACAACTATAAACCTCGCAAAGACGACGAGCTGGAACTACACAAGGGAGACCTGTACACTGTCGTGGAGAAGTGCCAGGACGGGTGGTATAGAGGTTCCTGTCTACGTACAGCTGTAGCCGGTGTCTTCCCAGGGAATTATGTCCAGCTCATCAGGTAAGCAGCGGGCAGGTTTTTGTAATGGTTAGGACATAAAGCTGACTATGGTATGAGCATGTTTGCGTGAGATTTTGATGTCACTGATCAGTATTGGAGGAAAGGACACTTATTCCTCTGTGCACTCAAACCTACAAAATTTGATGATTCTAACACTTCACATACCCACAGTGGGCTCTTGCTACTGGGCTTGGTTTTGTTTTTATTGTCCATCAGGGAGGGAGCTGTGGCATTACCGTGACTAGTATGCTTGCCTGCCGGCTTGATGGTTCTGTGTTTAAATCCCCATCGAGGTGGATAAAATAAATTACTTGGACTTCCAGATCGACTCAGCCTAAAATGGGTACGCAGATATTTCCTGGAAGTAAATGCGCCCAGCATGATATTGACTACATGGCCTGTCGAGTGCAGATTGACATTTAAAAATGTGAGGTTAGCACCATATAACCAGTATGTCCTGAAGTGTATAAAAGCATAATTTATTTTTTTTTTTTTTTTTTCATCAGTGAGATTACTTTGCTTTGACAAATGAGGCTCACAAAGGACATCTTGATTAGCTATCAAGTCACATACTGTGGGGCTAGTAAATTATTGGGCTTCCAAACAACAGAAGTAATCACCATTTATATTTATTGATGTGATAGAAGTGTAGCGAAATGCCAGCAGGTTACCACTTCATAAACTTATAAAAATGGGACTATCTATTTTTAGAATAGGGAACCCTGCGCAAGATTATTTGTACGGGGTTTTCCAGTAAAACGCTGATTTTTACCTCCATAAATAGGATACTAAAAGTAAGATCAGTATGCAGAGAGTGAAACTCATGTAGTCACTGGAGTTATGAGTAGATTCACTCATTATCGCCTTAAGCGTGAACCCTAAAAATCTTCATTTTGTTCCGGTAAGCGGTCCAGCCGACATTTGAGGCATAATATAAATCAAATTTACCAGTGATCCGGTACGCAGTTCTACTTAAACACTTCACCGAGACGGTATCCACTAGGTTGCTGTATTAAAGCGTGTTTGTGTAAACTAAAGTCGATCTACAGTTATATTACTGGTGGACAAGGTGTTTGTTCTCTAAACTAAGGTTCTCCTTTTGGTTGGTGATGAGAAGTGATGGTCAACGTTCTGTTACATATTATGTTTGACCATACACCTAATATAATGGCCAGCATGACATCTCGTACTATCTTTTGAACACCATCTTAATATAATGGCCAGCGTTACATTTCATTGTTGTTGTTTCTCATTGTTATTGTTTGTCCATCAAGAATGATGATGACCATTCATTTCATCCAGTGGGGTTGAAAGTATGGAGCCGTGAGTTCTAAGATGGCTGATAAGGCCTATTTTGGCTCGAAATGTTCTTTGACAATGTGGGTAAAGAATGCTTGATGTTCCAGGAGGAAGATATCCTGCAGTGGTTTTTCTGTCCAGCCTTTTCTTCACAGCTCTTGCAGTCCTGGTTGCTTCACAAGTGACTGCACCCTTGCGTAATGATGTACACCACGAATTATGGTCTTTAGGAGCAGTCTCCCAGGTGTCAAGATGAATTCCAAAAGCTTTAAGTGAGATTTTCAGAGTCTTTAAAGTGTTTCCTCTGGCCGCGTTGGGAGCATTTACCACAACGCAGCTCGCCATAAAAAATTTGTTTAGGGAGCCTGTGATCTGGTTAAGTGACCAGTCCAGCGAATCTGAATTTTTATTAGTAAGGTGTGGATACTGGGCATGGACATTCTTTCTAGAACTTCAGTGACTGGGATCTTGTCTTGCCATTTAATCTTCAATAGCTTCCTAAGGCAGACTGTGTGGAAGTGGTGTAATTTCCTAGCATGTCGCTGATAAACAGTCCATGTTTCACAAGCATACAGCAGTTGTATGATTTAATCGGAAGCTTAATATAATTTCCTATGTTACATTTCATCTTGTGATTTGATGAACAGCCTAAATGGCCAACATTACCTATTATTATGTGTCCAGATATGCCATTCATCATGGGCCACATTTGAATTATTGTACATTCAGGGAAGATACTGTGTCTTAGGGCCAACGCCTAAGTGACTGGTTGCTTTAAAATGGCAGATGAATGTGTCAACACAGACAATGAACAAACTTGAACTGGAGTGGGACATTGAATTATACCTGACCAACATTATCTGGCTTCAAGAGAGTCAGTATTTTATACTTCAATAATACCTGATGACCATTTGTCATCAAGCCATTATGTCTCAAGATATTGATACTCGTCAAGCTGTATCAAACTGAACGTTTCTCCGTGAGTTGAACAGTTCCTGCCTAATGTGAACGACAACTATATTGGCCATAATCATCACTTGTGTCCTTGAAGAGGAATCCAGCATATTACAGGTGAAAATGTCTGTGCCTCAAACCATGCAGACTGTGACCATATCTCTCTTGCCAATGATGACATCCCTGGGCAACCTACCTGAAGTATTCTGGCTGGACTTTATCCACTTTGTAGGACTGTTAAAGTGTCTTTGCTTATATCTCTTTGTGTTGTCTATTTTGGCTGCTGAAGAGCCTATATTAAAGTATAGTTTTGTGTTTGCATTCTCACTTGTGTCTGGTCCAGGACAAGATTGGTATTGAATTAATTACTTAATACTATGCAGAGGTCCAGAGGCTTAGGGGACGGCAGAACAGTTATAACTTTAATAGTCAGATAGGTTCCATGATCTTGTGTAGTAACTTTCAGGCAGTCATCCCCACCCTTTATGTTTTAAGAAGAATGATGAGAACACCATGGACGGATAGAAAAAAACCAATGAAAATGTCTTGAAAGAAGTTAACTCACCAATTGAATTGATTACTCATGTCAGAAAATGACAGTCAACATTCTTTTGGCATGTCATGAGAAAGGAGTTGGAGTATGTCATCACAGTAGAAAGTTGGAGGGGAGAAGAAGCAGGAGGAGATCAACAGAGAAGATGCTGGACGGTATGACATCATGGCATGGAGGGACATCAATATCAGAAGTGATTATTGGCACACGAGACAGAGGACTGTGGATAGACATGATTTCTAATGCCACATGGCATAGACTATACATAATATATAATAAGAAGATATTTCTTAGTCTCAACAAACAGATGTAAATATTATAGGCACCACTCACTGTCTATGAGCCAGGTTTTTAAAAAATGCCCATATCTTGTAGAATATTGGCACCTTGCATTGGTAGATGATAGTTTGTTGCATTGTGCTTCAAAAATGGTGTAATAATCTCTCCATAGCACAAAGCATGTGTTGCCCATAGAGCATGATCCCTCTCTTGACCTGCCTAGTTTACTCCAAAGGAAAGGTAACACCAATACACCTGGAACATGACAAGCTGCAGAAGCTGCTGGATCAGCAAAGCAATGCTTTAATTGTCTACCTGTCAGAACTTCCATCCTAGTCCAGCTGCTGACCAAGGCTTAGGGTCTGGTCTGCCCTACCATGATATTTATTCCAGCAACCAGGATAAGGCATGCAAAAGAAATAGAGCGAGACCTAAATACACCCTAAGAAGAGAATTAGAGAAAGAAATGAATGTGGGGAGGAACCTCTTGAAGGATATCAGTTCAGTTCTTTTGTTTTATTTATGCTGGATGGAGAAATGAATTGGAGAACTTGGTGAAAACTGGCAAGATCGAAGGGGAAAGACCAAGGGGAAGACCGAGAAGTGAATACCTGGATGGCTTGGCCACATGGCATGGTCGAAACAGGAACACTGAGCTGATCCACGACTCTGGTGATCGAGTGAAATAGCGAGTCATGACCACCCACACTTTCCGGAATGCCACATGATGGATGGAGAACATCGCTGTCATTACGGCCTGCCAAAAAGTTTCTTGATTTGTTGCCATTTCCACAGCTTCATACATCCTCGTGCCCAAGGTGTCTGCAATCCTGTATCTATCTTTGTGCTGGTCACCCCTGACCTTTTCTTCCAGGAACCACTCTGTAATCCTGTATCTATCTTTGTGCTGGTCACCCCTGACCTTTTCTTCCAGGAATCACTCTGCAATCCTGTATCTATCTTTGTGCTGGTCACCCCTGACCTTTTCTTCCAGGAACCACTCTGCAATCCTGTATCTATCTTTGTGCTGGTCACCCCTGACCTTTTCTTCCAGGAACCACTCTGTAATCCTGTATCTATCTTTGTGCTGGTCACCCCTGACCTTTTCTTCCAGGAACCACTCTGTAATCCTGTATCTATCTTTGTGCTGGTCACCCCTGACCTTTTCTTCCAGGAACCACTCTGCAATCCTGTATCTATCTTTGTGCTGGTCACCCCTGACCTTTTCTTCCAGGAACCACTCTGCAATCCTGTATCTATCTTTGTGCTGGTCACCCCTGACCTTTTCTTCCAGGAACCACTCTGCAATCCTGTATCTATCTTTGTGCTGGTCACCCCTGACCTTTTCTTCCACGAACCACTCTGCAATCCTGTATCTATCTTTGTGCTGGTCACCCCTGACCTTTTCTTCCAGGAACCACTCTATAATCCTGTATCTATCTTTGTGCTGGTCACCCCTGACCTTTTCTTCCAGGAACCACTCTGCAATCCTGTATCTATCTTTGTGCTGGTCACCCCTGACCTTTTCTTCCAGGAACCACTCTGCAATCCTGTATCTATCTTTGTGCTGGTCACCCCTGACCTTTTCTTCCAGGAACCACTCTGTAATCCTGTATCTATCTTTGTGCTGGTCACCCCTGACCTTTTCTTCCAGGAACCACTCTGCAATCCTGTATCTATCTTTGTGCTGGTCACCCCTGACCTTTTCTTCCAGGAACCACTCTGCAATCCTGTATCTATCTTTGTGCTGGTCACCCCTGACCTTTTCTTCCAGGAACCACTCTGTAATCCTGTATCTATCTTTGTGCTGGTCACCCCTGACCTTTTCTTCCAGGAACCACTCTGTAATCCTGTATCTATCTTTGTGCTGGTCACCCCTGACCTTTTCTTCCAGGAACCACTCTGCAATCCTGTATCTATCTTTGTGCTGGTCACCCCTGACCTTTTCTTCCAGGAACCACTCTGCAATCCTGTATCTATCTTTGTGCTGGTCACCCCTGACCTTTTCTTCCAGGAACCACTCTGCAATCCTGTATCTATCTTTGTGCTGGTCACCCCTGACCTTTTCTTCCAGGAACCACTCTGCAATCCTGTATCTATCTTTGTGCTGGTCACCCCTGACCTTTTCTTCCAGGAACCACTCTGTAATCCTGTATCTAACTTTGTGCTGGTCACCCCTGACTTCTTCCAGGAACCACACCTTCCATCACAGTTCTTTCCCAGCCAGCCACTGTGATGTTTAATATGGACACAGTATTTTGAACTCAAGCGTAGTCCATACATGTGCTACTACTTCTAGTGCACTGGACTGATTTTTGTGTGTGGATTAGCTTTACTTATTGCCAATGTCCCTCACCATCAGACGAACTCACTCCGACTTCTGAGGTACTTGTAATTCACGTCCCCAAGTCAAAGATGAGAAATCAACATTTTAGTCCAACTGACCAGTGTAGGTGTTGAACCCGCTACCTCAGCATCAGCACACCAGATGTTTAAGAACAAGCACTCTTATCCATTCGGCCATGCTGACCTTCTTTAGGAGTGGTATAGGGTGTATTTTTAATGACTGCAGTGTTTGAAAATATTGCCGGTCCAAGTTTTGTATTCACCCTCTATAAAGTTCATGCAACATAATAGGTAAATATAAAACTTGGACCGGCAATATTTTCACACACTGCGCAATCATTATAAATACACCCTGATATTTCTAAGGTGAAGCATTTGGCTCCCTAATGATGCACAGTTGTCCATTGCTTTTGTCCTCAGACATTCAAGCGCTTTCAAACCAGTCAATCCAAACATGCTGAACATCAGGACCAAGGCCCCGACTTTAGCCCAACCCATTACAACAGCTCACAGTGTAGTTGCAGGTGACCAAAGATCAGCTCACACGCTGGGGGAGACCTCATCGCAAGCTCCACCACTCATGCCCAGGGTAGCCAAGATGAGCACATCAGGTGTGTAGCAGAGTTATAATAGATTAGAGAAAGTAACGAATGCAGCAGGATATAACAGTAAGAAATAACAAAATTTAGGTGTGTGTAACACCTGCGAAAAAATAAGAGATACTAAACACGGACATAGTATACATACCTTACAACAAACTCCACTATAGTAAATGTAAATCACGGGAAAAATTAAAAAGAAAAATCAAATGAAAATAAGTATACAACGAACAATGTTTCTATTATACTAATTTTCCTCAGGAACAACAAAGACAGATCTAAAGAAAAACATGAAATTAGAAAATTTGATAACATTACACACAAATCTTTCATTGTTAAGAGGGTCGGGTGGAGTTCGTTGTAAGGTATGTACACTATCTGTGTTTAGTATCTCTCACGTTTTCGCAGAAGTTGCACATAACTAACTGTGTTTATTTCCTATGTTGGAAACATTCACGGTTGTGGTTACTTTGAATAATTTATGTCTGGATGGCTTGATTACATGACATATCAGGATTAGAACACAGGCCTGATCCAAGGCTTGCGTGATCTTGCTTATTGGCATGACACATGATGATGATTTACTTGATGCCTTTTGTTCTACGTTGTGTAGAAGTTCTTTGTCACTCCTCATATATTTTTCCTTCTGGTTTCCTCCATAACCTTGGAAATCATTGGGCACCACTGTATAACTTTATTCATTCCACATGTGCCTGTGTATTGCCAGTAATTTAGATTGGACCATGGGTTTTCGTATTCATTTGTTCAATATTTTATGGTGTAGTATACAATAAAAGCAACAAGACTTGGATCTTGGACAATACAGGGAGAGGAAGGCAGAGACATAGAAAGAGAAAATGAGAAAACAGGGGAAATAAAGCAAGGAGATAAAGTGAGAGTGAGGATGAGAAGGAGCATCATGGTTTGCTGCACCAAAGCCAGTGCAGCTTCCGAAAAGGAGAATGACATCCATGGTGGTAGCAGCTAAACCAAATACCCAGAATATGTCTCTCAGATTTGGAGAATTAAGCTCTGACCATTCCGCACCAAGGTTAATATCAAAGGTAAGCTTACAGACTTAGCCCATCCACAATCCACCACCTGCAAGGACGCATGGCTTTGTAACTTCAGCACCCTAGGTTCTCCCCCTGTGTGTTGCTGGGGCTATCAAGGGAAGCAAAGAATAGGAACAGTATAACCTATCATTCATGTCATATGAGGCAGCTGACTTCCATGGCAAGAGATCCTCCTCCTGGAACATCATGCATTCTTTGCCCACATTGTCAAAGAACATTTTGAGCCAAAATAAACCACACCAGCCATCTTAGAACTCACGGCTGCAAACAGTCAACCCCACTGGATAAAATGAATAGCCATCATCATTCTTGATGGACAAACACCTTGAGACTAAAGAGGGTGGGTGTGAGACTGAGTACCTGATCTCATAGAAAACTTCGCTGAAAAATTCAACCAGTCATAAACAAGTCTACACAGGACTTGGCTTGAGTTGGCTGAGGGGGTAATGCTCCATTGTGAGATGAAAGGCAAAAGAAGAAGATAAATAAAACCCTGGATTCCCTTAAAACAGTGGTTCTCAACCAGTGAGGAATTCCCCCCAAGGTGGGAATTTTATGGTTTGGGGGGGGGGGGGGGAATTAAGACCACAGATTGGCAGACTCAAAATGGCTTCAGGCACAATACCCTGGTTTTCTATTGAGCGTTTTGTTTGATGAAGCACAATGTTCTGGCATTCTGGTGTCGTGCATTAAGTGACAATTCTTTGACATTTTACTACACTATAAGATTAATCTATGCATGTAAAGGTTATGTACAAATGTGGAAGAAAATAAGAATTTTCAGTATTATAGGCATGTTATTTTGAATGCACCTTGACAATTTTGGAAAGGGTGGAATTCTTCTTTCGTTTGCTGGAAAGGGGGGAATGACATTCTGACATATGGTGAAAGGGTGCATGGGCCAAAAAAGGTTGAGAACCACTGTCTTAAAAAAGCCATGACTTCTTACAAATGAATGAACACAGAACATAACTAGGAAACATGACAAAAGACAAGACACATACAGAAATAAGTGAACATTTCGACCAAACGTTATCAATGAATAAAACAACAAGAATACATAGCTAGAAAACATAAGCATAACAACTTGCGATAAATAATGCACAGACAAACATAGCACTCTTGTAAAACATGACTTCTGTAAAAACCATGCTGGAGGGAAGAGCTGAAGGCAGCGAACAAGAGGTAAACATCGATACAAGTGGGGAGATTTAAAAAAGCAGTCTGTCAGAGTGCACAACAAGGGTGGGATGCAGATAGTGTAGAATATCCATTTCAACCAACCTTCATTAAGGACATGTCAACTGACTAATTGAATCTACATTTTAAGGAATTTACGTTCTAGTATACAAATAATAATAATAATAATAATAACAACATTTTATTGGTTGCACATCCCTAACTGAAAACCTGCCTTGACACTTTGAGATGTAGGAACATTAAAATATTATTCTCTGCGTGTGAGCCTGGCATAGTGGATCAGCAATTCCTCAAAATACAGCTTACATTTACTTTATTTCATTGCTTCAAAGTTTCATTGATAGTGGTCATAGTTGTTCCTGTACACAGATACTTTTCTTGTCATTTCGCTTAAAAGAAAAAAAAACAAAGTTGTTTTTCTTTAATGTTGTTTACTCTGTAGAATATGTAATAGTAAAAGACCCTCTTATATTCCTTGAGGAATATTGAGTAGAATATTGGTGATAATATTGGAATATCGGGTAGAATATTGGTGATAGTATTGGAATATTAAGTGGAATATTGGTGACAGTATTGGAATAATTGGTGGAATATTGGTGATAATATTGGAATATTGGAGATAATATTTGAAAATTGGTGATAATATTGGAATATAGGGTGGAATATTGGTGACAGTATTGGAATATTGAGTGAATATTGGTGATAATATTGGATTCAATATTGGTGATAATGGAATATTGGGTTGAATATTGGTGACAATATTGGAATATTGGTGATAATATTGGAATATTGGGTAGATTATTGGTGATAATATTGGGTGGAATATTGGGTGGAATATTGTTGATATATATATTGGAATATTGGTGATAATATTGGAATATTGGGTAGAATATTGGTGATAATATTAGGATATTGGGTAAAATATTGGTGATAATATTGGAATATTGGTGATAATATTGGACTACTGGGTGGAATAATAGTGGAATATTGGTGCTAGCCCCATGTTTTATAGACCAGTCTGCACCCTGTGTGCGATGTGATTGGTATCACACTGGTTGCCTTTACCTCCCAGGACATGTCATGGTGCTCATGTTAAGCTGGATTGACCTGGGAGCCCAATTTGTAAAAATTTGTCTTGATGAGGATTCAAACACATGCTCACTGAATGGGCAGACAAGCAGACTAGCCACTGTGTTACTGTGATGCCCTTAGTTTCTAGAGGATCAGTTATTATTTGTGGGTGCCTCCACTGAATGGGCCGACAAGCAGGCTAGCCACTGTGTTACTGTGGTGCCCTTAGTTTTTAGAGGATCAGACATTATTTATGGGTGCCTCCTGACATAGATTGCACAGATAGGATCTGAACACAGTGCCCCAGGAAGATTAGCCCAATGCCCGCACAAGTCGAATGTGTCGGCCTATAGGCGCAAGTATTGCAGCTCTGCTATAAAAAGGCATAATGCAATTACGTCAGAGTGAGAGCTGAATGTCCTTCGAAATAACCGGGAAGGTTAACCCAGTCAACAAATGCCGGCGGAAGTCAGATGCGTTGGCCTAAAGGCGCAAGTATCGCAGCGCTGTTGTAAACTGGCACAACATCTGAAAAAACTCTCCGGATGAACGCAGAAGAAGAACACATTGCACATACTAACTATAGCACCAGCAAGGATTCATGTGTGTATACCAGAATCACAAGTTATTTATTATCTTATGAATGATCAGGGAGTGAAGCCTTATCAAGTACCCGGATGCTGTATTTGAGGTCAAGTGAGGAGATGTTATAGTGAACTACTCATGGGAACAGTGAGCAGAATATTTTGGCACTGAACGAGCACAGGAATGCCCAGTGTGCCGTGACGGCTTTCGAAATAACATAAACAGTCACTAATCTTGTCCTGGTATTAGATGCTAAATTTTAAAATGTATCCGGGTCAGGTCTGTATTTGACCTACTTCTTTCAATTTTTCCCTTCTCTTTTCTCGCATTGAACTCAAGCTTAATCCATACAAGTACTACTACTTCTAGTACACTGGACTGATTTTTGCGTGTAAATTAGCTTTTCTTATCACCAATGTCCTTTGTCGTCAGGCAAACCCACTCTGACTTCAGAGGTACTTGTAATTTATGTACAAATCAAGGATGAGAAATCGGTATTTTAATCCAACTGATCGGTGCAGGGGTTGAACCTGCTACCTCGGCATTAACACACTGGCTCTTATCCATTGACCCATGCTGGCTTCACTCTGATCATTGTTATAAAAACTGAGTGAATCGTGTTTTCATCAGTCACATTATGCTTGTGTTCCTCTCCACTACATGACGTCTGTGGTAGTAAGATCATGGTTATTCATTTTAAGCATGTAATTAATGTTTCAAACTACTGAACGTAAACTTGCCAAGACATCAACAACAGCAGTAAAATGCTGGTGTTGACAGTGATGTCCTGTAAAAAGGATATGCAAAAAAAAAAAAATAATTAAGGTTTGATGTGTTTGCGTTAGTTTATTTGTCATAACTTGCATTTGTTTTTTTTTTAAATTTAGGTCAGATATCACGCTCACCATTATCTCATCTTGGAGGAGCTCCACTCAGATCTCTGTCCACTCCTGGAACCTGTCCAGCAACAGCTTCTCCGAAGCACTTGTTTTCTCACTCATCCTCAATATCATCCCACGCACCACCTCACATGGGCCTGTCCAGGCCACTGATCCCGGCGCCACCGCCCAGCACTACCTCGTCTCCGCACCATTCCCTGTGGGTAGCCCCAAGTCTGGCAACCATGCAGCACTCCATGTCAACCTCATCAAATATCACCCCTCCTAATGTTGTCATGAGTCACAGCCTGGACTCGTCTGCTGCTACTCTAGCTTCTGCTGGTAAAGATAAGGTGAGGCCATTAATGCAGTTTATCTGTTTGTTTTCTTAGATATTTCCTGCTTGTTTATCTAACTGGCAACAGTCAGAATTTCTTTGTCTTTTTATAGTATTGATTTGGTTAAGATAAAGTTGGTCACATGGCAATCCGCAGATAAAGATAAAGTAGTTGTATGGCAGATCTTCTTGTAAAGGCAAGGTAAGGTCATTAATGCAGTCTTATCTGTTTGTCTTATCTGTTTATCTGCCGTTAACTTTTTCGCGTAGGGGATGGATTTATTCATCTCTTGCGTGTAATTGGTGTGCCAGGATGTAAAACCAGGAGTTTCTACTCAAGATCTGCGCGGGTGCTACGGAGTTCGTGCATCGAGCGAAGCCATCCTTGAGTGAATTTTCAGCAGCGTGTGTGGTTCTCAGCAGTCTGTGCTTAAATTTTTTCAACATGGCGGAACAATGTGTGTTCTCCGAGCGGTCAGCAGTCAACGTAACGAAGCGGCGGGGTAGCCGCGCAGGGAGAAAGAAGCACGGTAAGCGCGGTTGTTAGAGACGTTTTAGACTCGAGTGTCACCGTCTAGGACTCAGGAACATCCGTATTCTATATTGGAACTGTGCCAGTGTAAAACAACGGGGCTCTATTTTAGAAACCCTAGTTTACAGGAACGACATTGTAGCACTCCAGGAGACGAGACTGGGCGATCAGCTACTCCGAATTGCCGGCTTCAAATGTTTCTACAACAGACGACATCTGGGAACGGCGATTCTCGTTCATGACAGCAGGGTGGCGTCAGAGCTAGACATGTCCAGTTGGGACAGTGACGATATACAAATACAGGCGTTGAGAGTTCATTCCAGTATACCATTTGTGTTGGTTAATGTTTATGCTCGCAATGCGAGTGTGGACGCCCAGAAGTGGCAGTGCTTAAGTGGCATATTAGGCCACGAGAGAAATGTTATTTTCTGTGGTGACTTCAACGCTAAAGGCAGATCATGGGGAAACATTTCCTCCAATACACAAGGGGAGGAGCTCGAGACTGCACTGGAAACCATCGACCTGGTTTGTATCAACAGTGGCTGTGTCACCAGGACAGCAAGCCGTCCAGGCGATGAGGACAGTGCTATTGATCTGGCGCTAGTTTCACCTTCACTCACTACAGTGTGTAGATGGGGTGTCCTAGGACACCATGGCAGCGACCACCACCCTTGCAGCATATTGGTGGAGAAAGGCAGAACCAGGCAGCACAAGCTAAAGGTAAAGACGTTCCAGTATGACAGTACAGGGCAAGATGTGGTGAGTAAAATAAGACGTGACAAGTGCAGAACGTTTCAGGGCAGGAAAAAAAGCTGGGAGCAGCCACCGTGGTGGAGTTTCGAGGTGGAGAAGGCTTGGGTGGATAAGCGTAGTGCTGTAAGGAGATGGCAAAATGCCAAGAAGAACAGAGCTGGTCATCCTAGTCCCTGCTTGCACTTAGAAAGAGAGATGCACACAAAAGTAAGCTATTTCAAAAAACTGGTCAAGGTGGTTAAAAGCGAAAAATGGGCAGAGGTGTGTCAAAGAGTAAGCACAGACAAGTCACTGAAATTGTTCTGGCGACTACATAAAAGCATGAGTGATGTAGTCAAGAATAAGAGCATTTCTGACTTCCAAGGTGCTGACCTCATCTGGCAGAGGACTGACGAGGACAAGGGCAAAGCCCTCTTTGAATGCTACCTTGAGCAGAGCAACCAGACAGACATGGGAGGCCGAAATCTGGCCAAGGAGGTCACCTCAGACAGATGCAAGGCCCAGAACACTTCGGATGAAGACATAGTGACAGTGAAAGAAATCAAGGCTGTGCTTCGACGATCAAAAAACAGTGCTCCAGGTCCTGATGGCATAAGATACGACAACATAAATAGGTGTACCGACAATGAGCTAGAGAAACTAGCAGACATGTACAACAACAGTATAGGGAGTGCTAGCATCAAGGAGGAATGGTTACACAGCTATCTGATTCCCTTGCCGAAGCCTGACAAAGACCACAAAAAAATTCAGGGATATCGAATTATAACCATGCAGAATACAATAGGCAAGCTGCTGGAGAAGGTAATTGCCA
Source organism: Cepaea hortensis (assembly GCA_963921405.1). Lineage (NCBI taxonomy): Eukaryota > Metazoa > Mollusca > Gastropoda > Stylommatophora > Helicidae > Cepaea > Cepaea hortensis. The sequence goes on along the minus strand of OY992879.1, from coordinate 136,719,907 downwards.
GGAAAATATCAAGCCAACTAGAGAGGCAAGGTGTTTTCCCACCTACCCTGGGTGGGTACCGTCCAAAAAGAGAAACCTGGACCAATGCAGCAGTCTTTGCCCATGATGTCTATGAAAGTTTCCACTCAGGCACTGAAACCGTTGCTGCAGCGATTGATCTTGAGGACGCATACAACAGAGTACCACTGGATTTTTTAATGTTTCAGCTTCTTGAACTAAATGTAAGTCCATTCCTCCTTAGTTGGATCGCTGCAGCCCTCTTCCAACGGAAAGTAGTTTTTAGATGTGGCAGTTGGACGTCGGAACCAACAACAATATATCCACAGGGATCACCATTATCTCCGGTACTGTTCAACGCCTACACAGTGAGAATCACCAGTGAGCAGATCACTGGACCTGGCAGGACATTGTCATATGCCGATGATGTGTTAGTGCAGTGTTTCCCAACGTGGGGCCCACGCCCCACAGGGGGGCAATTTGACTGTTAAGGGGGGCAATTCGAAAACGGAAGAAATCGGCTGAATATAACAAAACGGGGAGACTTGAGACTGAAGTTAACTAAATTGGAACCTGACATAAGATCTCTTTGCAGCAAGCATCAAGCGCAAGGATCTCACTAAATTTAAATAATAAATAATTACTAATAATTAAAATAATATAGAAAAATCTTTCATTAAAATTATTTTGTACTTGAATTTCAGTTCTCCATTATATGTTTTGAAAATTTACTTACTGTGTTTGCTCAATAATTACCTAGTGATTTCTTCCTAAAACCTATCATTCAAGTTTCTTTAGTGAACATTTCAATTTTTGAATATTAAAACTAATGTATATGTTGAGGAGGTAGGGGGGGGGGGGCGTGGGGCGGGGGAGGGGGGCAATATGAATTTTAGAAAGGCTTAAGTGGGGCATGGCACAAAAAAGGTTGGGAAACACTGTGTTAGTGTATCGTGAGGGTAAGGATAGAGAGGAGGTTGCTGTGGAACTACAAACCGAACTCAATCGCATAAGTACTTGGTGTGATGAAGCTGGGGCAATGGTCAACCCAACAAAGGCAACAGTGACTTGGTTCTCGTTGAATAATCATATTGTCAAAAATCCAACACCAACTGTAATGCTGTGTTCAGACACGGTGGAAAGAACGCAGGCAATGAATTACCTGGGGATACGGTTTGATCGAAGCCTTGCTTATAATGTGCACATAGACCAGGTGATAACAAAGGCCAAGCGGGGTTTGGCAGCGATGCGGGTGATGGCGCAGCAAACTGTGAGCAGCGCCATCTATGTCTTCTGTACGAGGGGCTGGTCATGTCTGTTTTGGAGTATGCAATGGCAATCCTGACTCTCAGCCATAAGCAGATAGAAAGGATGGAAAGGATACAGAATGAAGCTATGCGCATTATTCTTGGATGTACAAGTGATACAGCATGCAGGGCGATGCGCTACCTTCTTGGGTTTCCAACCATTGAAGAGAGAATACAAGTTTGCAGGGCACGCGCCTACCTCAGAATTAACGCAAACACACAACATCCACTGCATAGTGAAATTAGGAAGGTGAAGGGCAGCAGGTTAAAAAGAGGACGGTCGTGGATGGGTCAAGCCGAAGACATTCTTCAACAGGTGTGTTCACTTGAGGACTTAGAACCTGGCGAGGAGTGGGTGCAAGTGCCAACAGACTTCTGCACATCCTTTTCAGTTTGCATCCAACTAGATAGAAAATGCAGACAAGAAAATCCGGCTGCTGTTGAGGCTGAAGTACAAGCGTTGATTTTCAAGAATTCGCTAGACGGTGACGCGGTCATCTACACAGATGGGTCGGTCGTCCGACATGTGAGAAGCTCATGGGCCTTTACAGCTCGGGCCGGAGGGAGAATTGTGAAGGAGGACTCTGGTGCTTTCACTGAAACCACAAGTAGCCTGACCATGGAAGTCATGGCAGTAAGTAAAGCAATAACATGGCTCGAGACACAGACATTCACTAGGGCTTGTTTCCTTAGCGACTCAATGAACATGATCAAGAGGATAGAGGAGGGGTCGATCCGAAGAGAATTGTTGCTGCCTCTGAAGCGGTCTCGGCTGGCAAAGATTAGTTTCATCTTCGTGCCAGGGCATGCGGGAGTACAAGGAAATGAGCGGGCTGACAAGCTCGCAGGTGAGGCTACTGTGGAGGGCGGACGCGCCATGGACCAGACTGACATTCTGAATGCTCTACGAGAAGTGAGACTTTTGCGAGAACCAAGTGATGACTGTGAATCTACAACAATGGCCAGACTGCGAGAGCAGCAAATTAAAAGAGGGGTGGCCAAACAAGAACACTACGCAGGAAGCCAAAGAAGATTGATAAACCAACACAGAACTGGCGTCATTAGCCGCTACACGCTGCGGGATTTGCTGAGGAGGGGATCCGAGCACTTATGGACTGAATGGTTCGATGTGCAACGAGGATGATCTGTCGACTAACTAACTAACTGTTTGTCTGCCAACCATTGCCTTCTTGTTCATCTGACTGGTTTATGGTTTAAAGTTTGGTATCAGTTCAACTCTGCCTTTTAATAATATAGGTTTGGTAAAGATAAAGTAATCCTGTGGCAGATCTTCTTGTAGTCTTACCTTTTTATTCATCTAACTGGATTATGTATTTAGGTCCAGTCAGAATACCCGCTGCTATTTTATAGTGTAGGTTTGGTAAATATGGTCACATAATGAATTTAAGCCAGTGGTGGCCACTCTGTGACCACTAGAAGCATGATGATGGAGGTGATGGTAATAACACGGACTTTCGTATGGCTGGAATCACAGAATTATACCAACATTTGTGTGCTAAGTGATTCAGTGGGCATAATTAAAAATGTCAAGGCGGGTTTTAAACGAAGCAGTGGACTGAATCGCTGTGGAGGTTTTGTTCCAGAGAGTCACTTTCATCTTCGTTTCTGGACATGCGGAAGTTGAGTGAAATTAATGAGCTGATAAACTTTCTGGCTCTGCATAACCTGCAGATGGCCAGCCCATGGATCATGCTGATGTTATTAATGCCCTTATAGAGATGTCAAGAGCGGAGGACTTTGGCGACAGTGAATCCACATCATTGTCCAGAATGAGAGACTGAGAAGTAAGACTTGGCATGGCCAGACATGAGGGGCACATTGGGGGAATGAGGGGCCTCGTCAGCCAACACTGGTATTATTAGCTGTCGGTCACTGATGCATGTGTTGGAGGGAGATCTGAGGACCTATGAACTTGTCTGGAGTGCAAGGATGATACCTCGACAGATAACAGATCTACTTGTAAAGACATTAGTGCAGTCTTATCTGTTTATCTGCCAACCATGGCCTGCTTGTTCATCTAACTGGTTTATAGTTTACAGCCTTGAGAACAATCAGAGTTCCACTGCCTTTTTATAGTAAAGACTTGGTAAAGATATAAGTGGTGGTATAAGTAAAGATATATCTGGCATGTCAGATAACTAACTACCCTAGGGGTGTGAAGTGTAATATGACTTACTGAAAGTTTGGTGTGTGCCCTGTTCTTCTGTATGGATGTGAATATGGGTCATTGAGCAATGAAATGATGGGGAAACTGGAAGTGTAGGTTTTGTGAAGAATTTTGAGAATATTACGAACAGATGGGGAAGATAAACACTGATGTATTAACATTTACAGGTATTACTAGACCACTAATCAAACGATAAATGAAATTTATTTGGCACAACAACATATGCGGTGGAATAGAGAAGTTAGCTTGGTGTGAGAAATAGTAGGCAAGAGCAGCAAAGGAAGACAAAGATATATGTGGTAAGCTTAAACAGCCTGGCAACAAATAATACTATAAATGACTTCATTGTGATCATAATATCAGATGTCGTCATAATATCAGATGACATTATAATTTCAGATGGCATTATAATATCAGATGTCATCATAATATCAGATGTCATCATAATATCAGATGTCATCATAATATCAGATGTCATAATATCAGATGTCATCATAATATCAAATGACAGGATTGTAGGGTCATAATCACCGGGGCTTGCCCCAGACCAGGCACCAGAGGAAGAAGATTGAATGACCTACTTTCCAATTTTATTTGTTGGTGTATTCGTTTGTTTTGAGCCCTAGTGTAGTCCATACACGTGCTACTACTTCTATTGCACTGGGCTGATTTTTGCCTGTAAGTTAACTTTCCCTATTACCAGTGTCCCTCGCCATTAGGCCAACCCACTCTGATCTCAGAGGTACTTATATTTTACGTCCCCAAGTCAATGTTGAGAAGCCAACATTTTAGTCCAACTGACCGGAGTAAGGGTTGATCCCGCTACCTTGGCATCAACACACTGGAAGTTTATTCATTAGTTCATATTAAAAGGAACTTTCACTTCATTCCATCCACAAGACTAAAAGAGCACAAAGAATATATTAAAGTTGATATTTGTTTGTTTGTTTGTGTGTGAGTGTATCCTCATATTTAATACAAATCAACTTTCCTCAAGAGTCTATCTATCTCCACAGAAAGAGAAAAAGGAGAAGGAAAAGAAAGGGCTGGTGAAATTGTTGTCAGGCAAGAGCAAGAAAGCCAAACTAGCTTCACTGGATCCAGACCCAGTCCCGCCACTGTCTGTTGTCTGTTTCGACGGAGGAATACACTCAAGGTTTGGCTTCAGCACTTATTGTTTCAGCAGTCAGTAGTCACGTGCCATCTCCTTATTGAAATGTTGGCCGCAAGGCATTTCCAATATTTTCTGACTACCTTGCTCTGGTGGTAGAGCCAATTTCTTGACGCTGTCTTTCCTCTTGTATCCTTACTTTTTCTTCCAGTATGGTTTTCTCATGTCTTTTAATGTGGTGAAATATTGTTTCATATAGTTTCTCTTTGTCTTTAGTACTTTGTAGACTGGCATAAGCAACCATGTCTCTGCACGCTTGTTACTCTCTAGTGCTGCTTATCAGTTTGTAAGAATCGGCACTCAGCCATACCATCTCATCTCATCTCATCGTGTTCCTCTTGTACCTTGCGGTGTCGAGGTGAAGTATAAACTTTGTGAGAGTGCCCGGTTATGGGCTTCGTATATCGACATTCCCATGGATTCTGTTATTCCCTCCGTCCAACGTTTACGTGGTCGGCCTCTTCCTCTGTTTCCATCTGGTCTGTACATCATTGCTTGTTGTGGCAAGCTGTTGGCTGGTAGCCTACTTGCATGGCCAAACCATTTGACTTGCTGCTTTCTAATAAAATCTAGAGCAGCTTTAACCCCCACTTTAGTCCTGATTTCTTCATTTCTGATCTTATCTCTTCTTGATACGTTGAGTATTCTTCTCAGGAACCTCATTTCTGTTGTTGTGATTTTTCTTTTCTCTTTTTCTGTCATTGTCCAGGTTTGGCATTGGTAGCACAGAGTTGGTAGGAAGATTGTGTTGTAAAGTGCTTTCTTAGTAGTTATTGATACATGTTTGTTCTTTAGTATTGGTGCCATTTGTCCAATGAGTTGATTTGCCTTATTGCACCTATTTTCGATCTCGTCTTCTGATCTGCCATTTGATGATATTATACTTCCTAAGTACTTGAAGCTCTTTACTTGTTTCAAGGGATGTTCGTTTAGGTGAATTGTTGCTGTTTGTTCTTCTTTAGTTATAGTCATTACCTCTGTTTTGCTTGTGCTAATTTTCATGTTATGTTCCCTACACATTTCGTTTAGACTATTCATGTGGTCTTGTAATTCAGCTTCTGATTTTGCTATTAGTGCTTGGTCGTCCGCAAACAGGAGTTCTCTATGGTTAGATTTGCAGATGGTTCTTCTTCTGTGTTCTCATCATGCGGTATTCTTGCTGTCTCTGCTTGGCTGGTTTCTTTACATATGTTGTCTATATATGTTATGAACAAGAGAGGGGACAGGACACAACCTTGTCGTACTCCAGATCTTATGGTGAAGGGTTCTGAGTGTCCTCCAGTTGCTCTCACTATGCATTCACTGTTGTTGTATAAACTTCTACATAGGTTTGTTAGATGTGTACTCACGCCATATTGTTTAAGGATTTCCCACAGCTTGTTTCTATCTACCCTATCAAATGCCTTTTCTTGGTCGACAAAGGCTAAGTAGAGTGTTTCATTGAATTCAATTGATTTTTCTATAAGTTGTCTAAGAGCAAAAATGGCGTCTGTGCATCCTTTGTTTTTCCTAAATCCAAGCTGCGTTTCGCTTAGCTGGGGTTCTAAAGTAGTTCGTAATCTTTTTTCAAGAATTTTGCAAAATATTTTCCCAGTATGACTCAACAGTGAAATGCCTCTGTATTGTGTGCAATCTCTTTTGCTGCCTTTGTTTTTCCAAATTGGGATAATTATGGCATTTCCCCAGTCTCGTGGTGTCTGTTGTTCTACCCAAACATGGTTGAATAGTCTATGTAGCCAAGCTGTTCCTACTTCCCTTGCTGCTTTAATTAGTTCATTTGGTATTTCATCCTGTCCTGGTGATTTGTTCAATGGGGCTAATCTGATGGCTTCTATAATTTCTTCTTTTAGTATGTCTGGTTCTAGTTCCTCGGTGACATCTGTGTAGGTCTCTTGAATTCCTGTGACATCTGATGCAATGTTGAGAAGTTGTTCGAAATACTGCTTCCATCTTATTAGGATCTGTTTTTGTTCACTTATTGGTTCTCCATTTTCGCTGTTAATTATTTCAGTTGGGTCAAAGGGTTCTCCTCTGGTTCGCATTGCACTTATCTTTTTGTAGAAGTTTCTGGTTGCCTCCTTGTAGTTTTTATTTAGGGTTTCTCCATACTCTTCCCAGTCTTTTTGTTTTTCCCTCTTTACTATTCTACTCACATGTCTTCTCGCTATTCTGTATTCTCTGTAATCACATTCCTGTTTGCTCTTCAACCACTTTTTATATTTTTCCTTTTTTTCTTTTACCGCTTTCTTTACTTCTGCGTTCCACCAACTTGTTATTTTCTTTATACGCGTTTTGCGTTTTTTCATGGTTCCGCATGTTATTTTTGCAGTATTTAAAATGCTTGATTTGAACATCTCCCATTCTTCTTCCACTGTTTTTCTTTCCGTAGGTAATTTTACAAAGAGTTAAGTTAGTTCTTTCTCATAATTTTCCCTTACTGCCTCGTCTTTAAGGTTATTTAGGTTTACTGATTCGCATGGCATGTATTTTCCTGCTCTTTGTTTTCTTCTTCTAATGGTTCTTATTGTGGCAACGACTGCTTTATGATCTGTGTTTATACTGAAATTGGGCACTGCTCTTGCATCTAATATATTTCTCTTTCTGTTATTTCTTGTCAATATAAAATCAATTTGGCTTTTAGTATCTAGATTGTTCCATTTATACCAGGTGTATACTTGCGAATCTTTATGTTTATAGAATGTGTTTGTTATATAGAGGTCGTGTTGGCTGCAAAGCTCTATCAGTCTACTTCCGTTATCATTCCTTTCATTTTGCTGATCTCCAAATGCTCCCAGGTGTTTTTCTATGCCCACTCTGTTATGTCCTAGTCTTGCATTGAAGTCTCCCATAACTATGATGTTGTCCTGCTTATCTATTTTATTTAGCACATCATGTATGTCTTCGTAGAAGTCCTCGCATTCTTGCTCATTATTGTTTGCATTACATGGTGCGTATATCTGTACATATGTTGTGATTGTTTGTTCTTTTATTCTCACTGTTATGATTCTTTCTGATATATATTTTATTTCTAGTATTCCTCTTGCTAGCTGTGGTTCGATGACTATTCCCACAGCGTGTCTTGCCCTTTCTTGCTGTTCTACTCCAGAGTAAACAAACGTGTAACTGCGGTGGAGCTCCTTGCATCCTTTCCCTTTTGTTCTGGTGTCCGCTATTCCCATCAGACCAATATTCCTCTTCTCCATTGTTTCTATACGCTCTTCTTCTTTACTATTGAAACCGCAGATGTTCATTGTGCCTATTTTTTGAATCGCTGATCTATCTCGTAGTCCATTAACATTGCCGGGTCGATAGCCGTTTGGGTCAGTCCGTTTATACTTCTTAGTTTTTCTTCGAGCAGTATGAAGATCCCCTGCCGGCTTGCTAGGCCAGTCGCAGGTTTAGGACACTAATCTGACCACAGGGAGTCCATCCCCTATGGCGAGCCATAGCCCCGTTAGCCCATGTCCTCGCGGTCATGGTTGCCCGGTCTGCACCACGTGGAGGTGGGGGTTGACTTGTGTAGTCTGCGGGTCATCGGCAGGCTACTAATTTTCGCTCTTCACCCCTCCTGGGAGAGGCTAGCCGATCCTAACCCTGCTGGCTGCAGGGCCAGGCGCATTCCACACCTTACAGACCATTCAAGTATTTATCTCTGTCTTCCCCTAGCTCTTGTCCCATCATGTTTGCCAGCTGTCACAATTTTTTCAAGTTTATTTATCTTCATAATGTGCCCAAAAAATCTTGACTGTCTACATCTAATTTCTCTAATCAGTTCAGTTTTCCTTAGTTTATTAAAAATCTGACTCATTTATTTTTATGTCCATCATTGGTTGTTCTGTCCATCATTGGTTGTTCTGTCCATCAATGGTTGTTCTGTCTATCATTGGTTGTTCTGTCCATCATTGGTTGTTCTGTCCATGATTGGTTGTTCTGTCCATCATTGGTTGTTCTGTCCATCATTGGTTGTTCTGTCCATGATTGGTTGTTCTGTCCATGATTGGTTGTTCTGTCTATCATTGGTTGTTCTGTCTATCATTGGTTGTTCTGTTCATCATTGGTTGTTCTGTCCATGATTGGTTGTTCTGTCCATCATTGGTTGTTCTGTCCATGATTGGTTGTTCTGTCCATCATTGGTTGTTCTGTCTATCATTGGTTGTTCTGTCCATCATTGGTTGTTCTGTCAATCATTGGTTGTTCTGTCCATGATTGGTTGTTCTGTCCATCATTGGTTGTTCTGTCCATCATTGGTTGTTCTGTCCATCATTGGTTGTTCTGTCTATCATTGGTTGTTCTGTCCATCATTGGTTTTTCTGTCCATCATTGGTTGTTCTGTCCATCATTGGTTGTTCTGTCCATCAATGGTTGTTCTGTCTATCATTGATTGTTCTGTCCATCATTGGTTGTTCTGTCCCATCATTGATTGTTCTGTCCATGATTGGTTGTTCTGTCCATGATTGGTTGTTCTGTCCATCATTGGTTGTTCTGTCCATCATTGGTTGTTCTGTCCATCATTGGTTGTTCTGTCTATCATTGGTTGTTCTGTCCATCATTGGTTGTTCTGTCAATCATTGGTTGTTCTGTCCATCATTGGTTGTTCTGTCCATCATTGGTTGTTCTGTCCATCATTGGTTGTTCTGTCCATCATTGGTTGTTCTGTCTATCATTGGTTGTTCTGTCCATCATTGGTTTTTCTGTCCATCATTGGTTGTTCTGTCCATCATTGGTTGTTCTGTCCATCAATGGTTGTTCTGTCTATCATTGATTGTTCTGTCCATCATTGGTTGTTCTGTCCCATCATTGATTGTTCTGTCCATGATTGGTTGTTCTGTCCATGATTGGTTGTTCTGTCCATCATTGGTTGTTCTGTCCATCATTGGTTGTTCTGTCAGTCCCTTGTATTCTTTGCAGTCTCCCCATAGCCATTAGATAATTCTCAGCTTGTCTTCTGATTGTCCTTGTTTGACTCGCTGCACTTGATAGATGTACCATCAAATAGAAATGTTTGAATCATGTTTCAGTTTGCTAGTGATTCATTGAACAATAAAATGTTGATCAGATCAGTGATTGTGTTGTAAAGTGTCATGAACTAGGTGACATCATCAAGGATGGAGACAAATAGAAACAGACTTACAAGGTCATGAACCTCCTGTAGAACCTCCTACATCTCTTGTGGGTGATCCCCTCTTCCTCTCATCCACCCTTTATCTCCCATTGGAGCATAAGCATTCAGCCAGCTCACACAAAGCCCCTATATTTGTTTATATAACCTACAGCTCATCTATGTCCTCCCCACATTATTCATCCATGTCTCTAGTTCTCTTCTCCATGTGGCTTTAGATCTTCTCTTATTTCAATGGGTTCCATTGAAGGGACTTTCTAGTTCTACTTTTCTCAGGTTTTCTTCGTGGGGGATTCACATGAAAATCTTGAAAGTATTGTAACCTGTCAATATTGTTGTCAAGGATGTCAAGAGAGTTAAGCATGTGACATCATGGTGCAGACGAACACAGTGACATAAGGACAGTTTAAAGATGGCCGCCCCACTTTTGACATGCATCAAAGAGGAGCAACATTCCATTGTCCGTTTTGTATCAGTGAAGGGGTGAAACCAATGGAAATTCATCGGCGAATGAAAGTCCAGTATGAAGATGCATACCTGTCAGTCCAGCAAGTGTATGAGCCTAGAATACATTGGTCTACATCGGAATCTGAGCATGGATTCAAGTTTGGTGTGTATGAGACAAGGCATCACTGGAATGTCCATTTTGGTCATAAATTGGGCACTAGTCTAGCCCAATGCAAGAGATAATGGTACTGTAAAACTTAATTACACACTGAGAGTGATAATGGTACAGTAAAACTTAATTACAAACTGAATTATATATCAATGCCATAGGTTGATTTTCTGCACTCAAAATCTAGTATAAGTGTATGTCTCGGTTGGTGATGGAGGAGTGTCTATAGTGTTTCCTTTTTTTCAAGCCACAACTTCAGCCTTGTTACTTTTTTAGACACAACTTGTGTATGTTTGCTGCTGTTTATTATGATTCTTTACTCTTACAGCAATTTTTACATGTTGATCAGCTGTAGTTATGGCAACAGTTTGTATAAATGAGACATATTTGTCCATCCTCAAATGATGGCACTTTTTGTTTCCAACAGATCTGCTTCATATCCAGTCAATGGAACAGCTATTGGAGCTGCTGGGGACACTAGTCTGATCTGTGCCCATGGCAAGGCTGCTTCCTTTGATGCAACAACTGTTCCACCCATCCCGGCCAAACCAAGGCCCAAGCTGGCAATTAGAGAACGGTTTGTCTTTTTGTGTTTATGTTTTTGGTAGACAGTGTGTGCATGTAGGGATGAGTTCTTTCTTGTCAGGCAGAACGTAGTCTTTCTGTGTTTGTTGTGGCAAAACTTTGTGAAATGGAACTGCCTTTCATTCTTGTGGGACATAATTTGGTCTTTCTTTCTTGTGGAGGAAGGATTCATCTTGTTTTTCTCTGGGTGGCACAGCTTTGTCTATTTTGTTAACTTGTAAGATAGAGTCTTTCTTGTGGGGCAGTAGCTTAGGTTTTATTTCTTTGTAGGACATGGAGCAGTGCATAGATTTGTTGCAGGGCAGAGCTTAGTTTTGTCTTTATAGGGGGAAGAATTAATCGTTCTTTCTTGGTGGCACTTCTTAGTCCAATCTTTCTTTCTTGGTGGCACTTCTTAGTCCAATCTTTCTTTCTTGGTGGCACTTCTTAGTCTAATCTTTCTTACTTGTGGGGCACAGTTTGTCTTTTGTCATGAGCTGCGCTGTGGGACAAGTCTTAATCTTTCTTTCTTGGTAACACTTGTTAGTCTAGTCTGTCTTTCTTGGTGGCACTTCTTAGTCTAGTCTTTCTTTCTTGGTGGCACTTCTTAGTCTAGTCATTCTTTCTTAATGGCACTTTTTAGTCAAGTCTTTCTTTTTGGTGCACTTCTTTGTCAATCTTTCTTTCTTGGTGGCACTTCTTAGTCTAATCATTCTTTCTTGGTGACACTTCTTAGTCTAGTCTTTCTTTCTTGGTGACACTTCTTAGTCTAGTCTTTATTTCTTTTTGGGACACTTCTTAATCTAGTCATTCTTTCTTGGTGACACTTCTTAGTCTAGTCTTTCTTTCTTGGTAGCACTTCTTAATCTAGTCTTTCTTTCATTTTGGGACACTTCTTAGTCTAGTCTTTCTTTCTTTGGTGGCACTGCTTAGTCTAGTCTTTCTTTCTTGATGACACTTTTTAATCTAGTCTTTCTTTCTTGTGGGGCACAGTTTATCTTTTGTGAAGTAGACCATGAGATGCACTGTGGAACAAATCTTAATCTTTCTTTCATCTTGTGGGAAGAGAATTTAGTTTTCATTTCTTGTCGGGTGCAGTTTAATCTTTCTCCTTGAAAGCACAGCTTAGTCCTTGTTTTGTGTGAGGCAGAGCTAAGTCTTTCTTATTGGGACAAGCCTTGTTTCCTTTACATATAAGGCAAAGTCTTAATGTTTTCATGTTGCAGAACTGTCTTCTTTTTGTGAAATACTGCTTTGTCTTTCTTTCTTAAGGAGTAGAATATAGTCTTGTTTGTCTTGTGGGGCTGAACTCAGTCTTCTTTTCTTGTTGGGCATAACTTTGTCAAGCTTGTAGAGGAGCTTATTTGGAGTGGAATATAGATGTTTTTCCTCCTTATCTTGTTGGTGAGAACTGAATCTTTTATTAGTTTTCTTGTAGGGCAGTTAAGTTGATCTTTTAGAGCAGAGCTTAATCTTTTTTTTTTTTTCTGAGTTAAGATTTGGTTGTTCTTTTAGAGGAGTTCTTGGCCTCTTTTGCCGGTGCTGCGGTAAAGGGGTTACAGATGCAATTCGTAATCCTGCATACCACTGTTGAAACACAGCTGCGGACGATTTAGAAGCAGACTGCTTTACATTGGTTTCTATACAATGGTATGAGTGCCAGTCATTCAGAAAGCAATGGCAAACTACTGAATGTAAACTTGCCCAGGAATCACAAACAGCCAAACAATGCTGGAGTTGACTACTATGTCCTGTAAAGGATATGCAACTAACTTTATTTATTTAGTCTCTCTTCTACAAAGAGTAGTGACTTATAAATTAATGGTTAAACTTCAGATACAAAAGCTTTGTATGATGTTTTATGAGTAATATGAGGCAGATTCTATATCTGGGGCTGAACTTTAAGTGATGTGACGAGTGCCACTAAAAGTTAATTACGGATTATCATTCATATGTATGCTTACATATGTGTATGATCTGGCATGTTTCTTTACTGTTTTTCTCATCCCATATTGCTGTTCTATAAAGTATTTGTACGACTCTCATTTTTCATTACCCCTATACAATTATCTTAAATTCTACTCCTACATTGCCATTCTTTAAAATGATCTATGTTTTTAATTCTGCATTGCCATCCATAAAGTGATCTTCAGTCCTCATCCAACATTGCCATCCCATAAAATGATATTCAGTCCTCATCCAACATTGCCATCCCATAAAATGATATTCAGTCCTCATCCAACATTGCCATCCCATAAAATGATATTCAGTCCTCATCCAACATTGCCATCCCATAAAATGATATTCAGTCCTCATCCAACATTGCCATCCCATAAAATGATATTCAGTCCTCATCCAACATTGCCATCCCATAAAATGATATTCAGTCCTCATCCAACATTGCCATTCTATAAAATGGTCTCCAGATCTAATCTTACATTGCCATGTTATAAAATCATCTATTTTTTCATCCTGCATTGCCATCCATAACGTTATCTTCAATTATCATCCAACATTGCCATTTAATAAAGTGATCTTCAATCCTCATCCAACATTGCCATCCTGTAAAATAATCTTCAATTCTAATCCTGTGATGCCAGCCTATAAAGTAATCTTCAATTCTAATCCTGTGCTGCCATCCTTTAAAGTGATATTCAATTCTCACCCTGCATTGCCATACATAAAGTGATCTTCAATTCTCATCCCACATTGCCATTCTGTAAGTGATCGTCATTTCTAATCCTGTGCTGCCATCCTACAAAGTGATCTTCATTCCTCATCGTATTTTGCCATTCTATAAAGTGATCTTCAATCCTCATCGTATATTGCCATCCTATAAAGTGATCTTCATTTCTCACCCAGCATTGCCATCCCATAAAATGAGCTTTGATTCTCATCCTGCATTATTCCTATGAAAGTATCTTCAATTATTATCCTACATTTCCACCTTGTAAAGTGATGCTTGATTCTCATCCACCATATCTCTCTGCTTATCCCTGATTAAATTAAAGTGGTACTCCACGCGGTACGTCTTGCGTCTGATAATTTTATGGAAACATTAAGGCGGCTGGTGTAGTAACTGACAATGCTTCCGTATGTGCCCACGTGGTTTATCCATTCCACGCGGTCACCAAAAGAATATGTGGTGAACACCATACCCTTGTTGGTATTAACGGCACTACGTAAGGAATGTTACATTTTAGAATGTAATTTGTTTATAAAATTAGTTGCATATCCTTTACAGGATGTTGCAATCAGCCCTATAATCTTTTGACTGTGATTTTTTAGCGAAGTTTATGTTCAGTAGGAGGACTTCCGGTCCCCAGCATGGCAGATAGGCATTTGAACCGTTAAGCTTCTGGAGTGTTTATGCTTCTGACTACGGTTTGCCATCACATTTTCCTCATGTTGACTGGTAGTGCATGGTTCCGTCACCCTGCTACTGAGTTGAGTGTGTGGAGTAACACTGTATGTTGTGAATTTCGTTTGGAATGTATTTACATCTGTCTGCGGTTGTTGTAGCATGAACTACATGTTCCAAACGATGGCGGTCGGCCTGTCGCTTGGAATTGACTGGATTACCTTTTTGGTTCATGGGTGCATTTTTCTTGGAGACTCCTGGGGGTTATCGCTGGAGCTACGGTGTTCGTACTTTGTACGATACTTTCAGCGAGCCACCCTGCCGAAATGGACCAAGCCATATGGGATAAATCCCGGGGCAATGAAGTCGATCCTCTCGACTTTTAATGCAGTAATGTGTGGCTGCTGGTTTTCTAGTGACTGCCCCTTCCATCGACGATCAACTGTATTTTCTGTGGAGGACTTTTGTGTTGGCATTCTGAAGGTGGCATTAAGCACAGTGTACCTGTGCTGGCTGTTGGCTTGCCGAGACCCCTGTCTATTCCACTTTTCACATAGAACAGTGAGGAGCATTTTGTGTGATAATCAGTGGCAAAGGAACGGAGCATAATGAGGACGACCCATTGCTGTGAAGTTGGAGCTGCAACTAACTAACTAACTAACTAACTAACTAACTAACTAACTACATTCAGTAGTTTGCCATTGCTTTTGAATGACAGGCGCTCATACCATTGTTAAAAATCAAAGCAAGGTGATCTACTTCCAAATTGCCTGCAGCTAATTTTGAACCCATTATACAGGGGGTTGTGAAATGCATTCACTTACCCCTTGATGGCAGATAATGGCTATTTTATGTTATTTTTGTTTATAGCATGTTGACATGTGCTTGTGTCTGATGTATTTCCTGGTTGTGTTGCAGATATTGTTGTATAGTACCATATCCTCCACAAACTGAGCATGAGTTGTCCCTGGAACTAGGGGACATCATCCACATCCACCGCAAACGGGAAGATGGCTGGTACAAGGGCACCCAGGAGAGGACCGGCAAGACAGGCATGTTTCCAGCAAGTTTTGTTGAAAAATGTGATTGATTGTTATTCTGTTTGGGGATTGTGATTGTCATCCTGTTTGGTGGGATTGATTGTCATCTTTATTGATGATTGATTGTCAAACTGTATAGTAATTGATGGTTTATCTTTATTAGTTGTTTGCCATCCTTTTTGGGGATTGTCATGATGTCTGGAGATTGTCATCTTGTTTAGGCATTGATTGCTGTCTTATATATTACAGTTGATTGTTATCTTGTGTAGTAATTCATTGTTATCTGATGTAGTGATTGATTGTCATCCTGTGCAGCGATTTATTGTCATCATGTAGAGCAATTAATTGTTAAAATGTATTGTGACTGATTGCTATCATCTGTAGATTGTCATCTTGTGTCACAGTAGTGGTTCTGAATGGTGATTAGTTTTCATTCTGTATGATAGATTGCCATTTTTTTTATTATAGTGAATTAACATCTTGTATGATATTGGATTGCAGTCATGTATGATGGTGGATTGTTATCCTGTAATATGATTGTCAGCCCAGTCAAATTGCTATCCTATCAAATGATTGATTGTTATCCTCTGTAGCAATTGATTGTCATCTTTTGTCACAATTGCCATCCTGTATGATACATCAGTTGTCATCCTGATTGATGATTGATAGCCATCCTGTGAAATGATTGATTGCTATCCTTTAAAATGAGTGATTGCCATCCCTGTCAAATGATTAATCACTATCCTTTAAAATGATTAATTGCCATCTTGTACGGTGATTAATTGTTCTGTATGATTATTAACTGTCATCCTGTATGGTAGATTGGTCGGCTTTCTGTATGATACATCGATTGTCATTCTTAATGATACATTGATTGTTATTCTGTATGATAGATTGATTGTCATTCTGTATGATACATTGATTGTCATTCTGTATGATACATTGATTGTCATTCTCAAAGATACATTGATTGTCATTCTGTATGATACATTGATTGTCATTCTCAATGATACATTGATTGTCATTCTGTATGATACATTGATTGTCATTCTGTATGATACATTGATTGTCATTCTGTATGATACATTGATTGTCGTTCTGTATGATACATTGATTGTCGTTCTGTATGATACATTGATTGTCATTCTGTATGATACATTGATTGTCATTCTGTATGATACATTGATTGTCATTCTGTATGATACATTGATTGTCATTCTGTATGATACATTGATTGTCATTCTGTATGATAGATTGATTGTCATTCTGTATGATAGATTGATTGTCATTCTCAAAGATACATTGATTGTCATTCTGTATAATACATTGATTGTCATTCTGTATGATACATTGATTGTCATTCTGTATGATACATTGATTGTCATCCTCTTTGATGATTAATTGCCATCCTGTGAAATGATTGATCACCATCATGTAAAATAATAGATTGTCTACCTGTAAAGTAATCTTCGATTCTCATCCCACATCGCACACAGCTTTTGCCTATATATGTTAGAGGGTACTCCTGTATATGATAGCTCCATGCTCAGTCACGTAGCCAAATGATATTGAAACCGATTAGTATATTTGTTGTATTGCTATTGTATTGATAGTCAGTTCTCTTCTCTTTGAATTAAGCCATGCTTGGTATGTATTTCTTGTCCTTCCTAATAGAGAGGAATATAGTTTCTCTTTTTTAGGATATAGTAAATTTGGTTATCAAAACTATAGTAATTATTTAACTACTGCATATCTTTGTCAGGAGGATTTTGTTATGGCTGGAGATGATATGTTTTGTTTTAATAAAATAAAAACTAAATATTGTCTCTCGTATCAGTGTTGAAACATGTGACTACAAATTGGAAAGAATCACAGCCTAACTCATTGCTTGTCTAATATGAGGGTAAGTTAGTAAGTCACAAATGGCTGTAGAAAAATAACTAAAGATGATAACAACTTGAAACCAATTTATGTTTATACATACATTGTCCCTTTATTTCTCAACATAATTTCCACCAACATTGTTGAATTTATCCCATCGTTTTATCAGTCCTCCCAAACCGGCTGCATAGAACTGCGTGCTTTGTTTTCATTGACCTGCCATCCCACAGAACTGTGACTTACTTATTGACTCACTCTTGTAACATTTTCTACCCAGCTATGCACCGCTTTACGGGACAAATATTTGTCAGCATAAACAGGAAACCCAACTTGGCGGGAGACATTTCGCAAATGACGCCGAAGTTGAATGTGAAGTGAAAATGTGGTTTAGAAAACAGAGCATGCAGTTCTATGCAGCCAGTTTGGGAGGACTGATAAAACGATGGGATAAGTGCATCAATATTGGTGGAAATTATGTTGAGAAATAAAGGGACAATGTATGTATAAAAATAAACTTGTTTCAAGTTGTTATCATCTTCAGTTATTTTTGTACAGCCATTTGTGACTTATTTATTAACTTACTCTCATATATGTATTTAAAAAAGTGTATAGGTGCCATTGACATGCCTAAGGCACATTGGGCTGCTAGCTCCATATTTCTATAGACCAGACGGCACCTGGTGGGTGATGGGGTCAGTATCTTTCCGGGTGCCTTGACCTCCCAAGACATTTCCTGGTACCAGTCTTAGATCTCAGAGCCCAGGTCAATTAAACAAATTCAAGACTGCCCAGGTGTAGATCCAATCCATGACTACCAGTATTTTCGTGGCAGACTGTTGAGTTAGTCTTCTGGCAGCGACCTTATGCATGTATGTTTGTGTGTGCTGTTGGTTTGTCGGGACTACTGTCTGTTAGACTTTTCACATGAAACAGTGAAGGGTATTTTTGTGTGATATTCACTGGCACGGGAACACAGCATTATGAGGTGACCCTTTGCCATGAAGTTGGAACCGTGAGCATCTAGCTAGTAATCAGTACATCCATGCCATGCACGTTTTAGGGGTTAGTGTAGAAAGACAAACTTCCATCTTCAGACATTCTTGCAATGGATCAAGTCCAGGTAATCTTGTGTCTCATTGTAGTGAAAAAATAATGGCACTTTTTGCACAACTTAAGGTGTATTGATTATATGGTTCTAGATCTGTTTTTTTAAAAAGACCAGTTAGCACTCCAGGGGTGTAGTGGTCAATTAGTCAATATCATGCCTTGACTTCCCAAGATTTTTCCTGATACCAATTTTAGGCTGGGTCGATCTGGATGCTCATGTCAGTTTTAAAAAATCCACCTTGATGCGAACTTGAACTCAAATCTCACATCACAGGTTCATGTTTTCACATGTATTAGGTGATAGTTTTATAGTGGATTGGGGATTTTTATTCGTAATTTAATGAGAAGTGCCTTTCCTCAACACATTTTTCTTCATCGTTTCAGATAAAGACAGACCTTAGTTCTATAACTTGGTGACCTGACCAGTAGGTTCCCTAACAAAGACATTGAACTGCCAAGAATAGATAACTCTACAGTTCTGGGATGCAATTTCTTGGTTGTCTTTTCCTAATCTCAGAATGTATTTTTTGAAAGAATCACACTCCCTTTTAAGTATTGTAAGGCATTTCTTCCGCTTCTTTTCATTTCCCATTGCAGCATTGATCCTCAGACATCTCATGCCAACCCGTTTGTAGACTTGTTCGAGACTGAAAACTAAAGACTAAAGTTTTCGACTGGATGAGGCAGCCAGTCTCATTGCCAGCTTTCCATAGTGGCCTCTTATGGCATGCCTGGTAGGTTATAGCATTTCTGTTCTTTGGTTCCCTTAGGGCCCTCGGTAACACCCGAGAACATTGTAAGGTGGTAGTCTATTACTGTAGCGTATAAGAAAAGCAATCATGGTGTCAGCTCAGTGAAGGGGAAACGGCCAACTGCACTTTCTGGTGGTAGAAGACAAGCAGCATATAGGGAGATAATGATCCACAGGAATAAGTGATCTACTCTGTAACTGATCACACTTGTCCTGACAGTCGGAAATTATTGTTAGAGAGAGAGAGAGAGAGAGAGAGGTCACGAGCCACCCATGCGAGTGTGAAGAGCACGAGGAAACCATCACATTATTTCGTAAACAATAAGTTTACGAGCAGGCCACTAATTGGAAATCGTGGGGTGACATGTTAAGAAACTACATGCCTGTCTTGACGTCGATTGGTCTGACATTCTGTGGTAATTTTAACTGTATAGTCTGACATGACATGCTAGTTATAACTGTAAAGTCTGACATGATGTGGTAGTAATAAATAATAATTGTATAGTCTGACATTATGTGGCATTTTAATTGTATAGTCTACATGACATGCTAGTGTTAACTATATAGTCTGAAATAACATGATAGTTTTAACTGTATAGTCTGACTTGATGTGGTAGTTTTAATTGAATGGGGTGACATCACTTGGTAGTTTTAACTGTAAGGTCTGACATGATGGGGTAATTATGTGCAGCTAGTATCTTGTAACCAATACACCTCAAGATACGTAAAAGGGTAATTTATTATTGCATCACTCCTTTCTTTTTTCCTTTCTCTATTCCTATGTCAATATGCTGATGAGTCCCATTAAATAAGTCAGCTGTTTGACCACTGCTAATTAGGGCAAGAAACTATCCAGGACATATCAGACAAAGGGTTTGTTCCGTATATAAAATTCCTCTGTAATTTTTATTGTTGTTCCAGTTATTCTGGTTTAAGCTCATGAACAGTACATTCTCAGGTTCTCATTGTCACTTGATTGTTTTCAACTTTTTTCCCGTTTGCGTTTTTATATTTTCGTGATGATTTATTGGCTATTTTACTGGTTGAGTGATAGCACAGAAACACATTCATAAGAATTGGTTGGAACACATTGGAATAGAATAAAGAAGTAGAGATTAGAGGAAACACCAGACAAATAATAAATGATAGCTATAGTTACGGTGCCTGGATCTTTTTTATAAATTTTTTTTTTGGAGCTCGCTCACTTTGAACTCAAGCGTAGTCCAGACACAGTACTTCTAGTAGTGCTGGACTGAATTTTGCATGTGGGTTTGTTTTCCCTATTAACAGTGACCCTCGCCATCAGGCACACCCACTCCAACTTCATGGGTATTTGTAATTTACATCCCCAAGTCAAGGTCGATAGGTCAACATTTTAATCCAACTGTCCGGTGTAGGGGTTGATCCCTGACCTCGGCATCAGCACACGGGATGTTTAAGAACACACGTTCTTATCCATTCGGCCATGCTGACCTGTACCAGGATTTGAACCTGTCATGCCCAAATGACGACAGTGCCTTGCTGCAGGAATAAAGTATACTTCGATACATGACGATACTGACACCTTTTGTGTGTGTGAAGTGTTGAGGTGGTCATGCATCAAAGTACATGTGTTCCTTCATCAAGGCGCTGTCTTCATTTGGAGGTGACAGGATCAGATCCTAGTGTGGTAACTTTAGCTTTCAGTTTTATATTGTCTAGTGTCTTCTAATCTCTACATCTTTATTATACTTCTATGAGTGCTAATCAAAACTTGTGCTTGTGTGTGATGTCTTAGTGGCCTCAAAGGTTCCATGTCAATTTGATATTTTATGTATTTGAGAAATAGTGTTTTCAGAACCAACAATATGTATGAATTATGCTGCCATTTTCTCCTAGCTATCATGCTTATTCATTTTTCACTTACCTTGTCTGTTTTTCATAATCGCCTATTAGGTTCATAGAATGTCTTGTTTGTTTCGTTTTCTCACATCCCCAGAGTAATTGTTTTAATTGTAT
Source organism: Cepaea hortensis (assembly GCA_963921405.1). Lineage (NCBI taxonomy): Eukaryota > Metazoa > Mollusca > Gastropoda > Stylommatophora > Helicidae > Cepaea > Cepaea hortensis. The sequence continues at coordinate 136,698,807 of OY992879.1, read as the reverse complement.
ATTGGTCTTATATAAATGTCCTTTTAGTCTGGTATCTATCATAGAATTCATGTCATTACACGTGATACATATTTGTGTCTGTAGAATTATTTTCTAGATAGCTTGCTTCTAGGTTCAGTTGTACTAGCTCTTCTGTTCTGAAGTATGCACACTTCATGATGTTTTGTCCATGTAGACCAGTGGTTCTCAACCTTTTTTTCGGCCCATGCATTCCTTCACCATATGTTCAGAATGTCATTTCCCCCGCCCCTGTTTCGTATTTCCTGCCTATAAATTCCCCCCCCCCCCCCCCCGCCCCTACACAGTATACGTAAGAATTAAAGCTAAATTTAATAACACATACTAGAACAAGTCTAGACATTGGGGGGGGGGGGGGGGGAAAGAGCCCTGTTTCCACGGGGAACCCTAAAATCCTGGGATAAATTTCCCACCCGTTGAGAACCACTGACGTAGATTGATGTGTTCTGTTCTGAAGTATGCACACTGCATGATGTTTTGTCCATGCATAGTGATGTTTTCTGAGTGTGAAGGACTGTATTTGTCATTATAGTTGCTCTTTATCTAATATATTGAGGGTGTGTATTTACGAGGAGAAGTCAATAAGTAAATCACAAATGGCTGTAGAAAAATAACTAAATATGATAACAACTTGAAACCAGTTTATTTTTCAAGTTTATTTTTATACATATATTGTCTGTTTATTTCTCAACATAATTTCCACCTATATTGATGCACTTATCCCATCGTTTTATCAGTCTTCCCGAACTGGCTGCACAGAACTGCATGCTCTGTTTTCTAAACCACGTTTTCACTTCACATTCAACTTCGGTGTCATTCGCGAAATGTCTCCCACTAAGGAGGGTTTTCAGTGGACCAAAAAGGTGGAAATCGCTAGGTGCTAAGTCAGGGCTGTAAGGTGGATGTTCCAGAACTTCCCACCTTAGTTGGTTAATTTTCTCCTGAGTTAATCGAGCCATATGTGGTCTGGCATTGTCATGAAGAAGCAACACTCCTCTAGTCAGCAGTTCTGGACGTTTTCTTCGAATTGCATCATGAAGCATCTATAAAACTTCACAGTACCATTCAGAATTCACATTATCACCTTTCTTCTTGAAATTGGTTAAAAGCACTCCTTGACAATCCCAGAACACTGTCAGCATAACCTTCCCTGCTGATGGCATAACCTTGAATTTGTTGACACAAGATGAAGAAGGATGTTCCCATTGCATTGAAGCACGCTTTGATTCGGGTTGGTAGTGATGCACCCATGAATCGTCCCCAGTAACAATCCTTTTCAGCATGTCTTCTCCTTCATCTTTGTATCGACAGAGATGATGCAATGACAGGCCAAATAGGTTCATTTTGTGTTCCTCCTTCAATTGTTTGGGTACCCACCTTGAGCACGCTATCTTAAATTTCAATCGATAATGCATAATGCTGTATGCTGAACCATGTGAGCACCCTATTGCAAATGCTACAGAGTCTATCGTTACTCGCCTGTCACCTCTAATCATCTCCTCCACCCGCTGCACTGATGCTTCTGTTGCAATCTCAACAGGACGACCAGATCGGATTTCATCAACAATTTTAAAGCGTCCTTGAGAAAATTTTTCTACGCAACTATGCACAGCTTTGCGGGACAAACATTTGTCAGCATAAACAGGAAGCATTTCCTTATTAATGTCCTTTGAAGGCAGTCTTTTGCCCACAAAAAAGAAAACACTCAACAACATGTTGCTCTTTGGTTGTACATTCTGTAAGTACAGTTGCCATTTTGTTTATGCGCTGCGCATGCACATGAGACACCTAGTGCCACCTAACGAATGGGAATATAAAGTTCGATGTTGTTGTCACCTAATGACACCTGTAGAAAACACCAGCTACATTTACCTGCCATCCCACAGAACTGTGTAACTTACTTATTGACTCACCCTCGTATTATTATGTTGTTATACACACAGAAACAGACCCACACACTGTCACACAGACACATTGAGATGCGCTCACACACATGCATGCACATACACACCACAGTCATACAAAGATAGATACTACGATGCACTTGCGCGCGCACACACACACAACAGGTGCAGCCACACATGCATAGACAACGACATCCACACTGTCACACACACACTCACACACCAACATATACACACAGACAGAGATGCACAAACACATACGCAAAGACACACAAAGACAAATGCACAAACAACAAGATATATAGTCACAGACATTGAAAAACAAATATGCACAGTGCCCACGCAAACGTTGTAGCAAATGGGTTATGAATGCAGTTTACAATCCTACATAACATGTTCGAAATACAGCTGCAGATGATTTGGACGTAGACTGCCTTGCGCTGGTTTCATACAGTAGTATGAGCGTTGGCTGTTTAGAAAGCAGTGGCAAACTACTGAACGTAAACATGCCATGAAATCACATTCAGCCAAAAAATGCTAAGCTTGATTGCAACATCCTGTAAATGATATGCAACTAACTAACAGTGCACACACATGCACACTAACATACACACATATATGTACCTGGGGTAGATTAGGTGCACACCTATCACACTTGAGGATGTAGCAGCCTGGTGAACCAAATCACAACCTTAGTTCAGAGAACTACATTTATAATATAGCAATACCTACATTTGTAATATAACAATAACTACACTTATAACAATAACTACACTTTTAATATAACAATAACTACACTTATAATATAACAATAACTACATGTATAACATAATAACTACACATATAACATAACAATAACTACACTTATAACATAACAATAACTACACTTATAACATAGTACTACCTACACTTATAATATAACAATAACTTTATAACATAACAATAACTAAATTTATAATATAACAATAACTACACTTCTAACATAACAATAACTACACTTATAATATAACAATAACTACACTTATAACATAACAATAACTACACTTATAACATAACAATAACTAAACTTATAATATAACAATAACTACACTTCTAACATAACAATAACTACACTTATAACAATAACTATACTTATAAGATAACAATAATTACACTTATAACATAATAACTACACTTATAACATAACATTCTCCGTAATCCCGTTTATCACGCAGTCTCGTAGCGGGCGAGAACTGGAAGCGGTTCTACCCCCGCTGGTGACTTGCGGGATAACTGAGCCGGCCGCTCAGAAAGCAATGGCAAACTACTGAGCGTAATCTTGCCAAGAAATCAACAGACAGCTGAAAGATGCTGCTGTTGACAGCGATGTCCTGTAAAAGGATATGCGAATTAAAAAAAAAAAAATAACTACACATAACAATAACTACACTTATAAAATAACATAACTACATTTATAACATAATAACTACACTTATAAGATAACAATAACTAAACTTATAAGATAACAATAACTATACTTATAACATAACAATAACTACACTTATAACAATAACTAGATTTACAATATAACTAACAATAACTACACTCATGTGTACCAAGTCCAAATGTTTAAGAACTAAGACTAAGGTCTCTTCATACCACAGGGAGCAAGTGGAATGACTGAATGAATGAAAAAAATGGATGAATACATGGATGAATATGTAAATGTAAGTAGCAACAGGAGGCTTGTCACTCCGTGAGACATATTGAGTATATGGTGCCAGCCCCCATGTTTGTAGACTTTTGTTTACAGATTTCAACCAGAGGGGCGTCAACAACTTCACTTGCAGTTTGTCAGTTTTCAGCACACTGTCTCTTATGATATTTGAAACATTTGGATGAGTCACTGCTTATTATTAATTCAGTTCAAATGCAAACTTTTCAGTGCAATTTTAGTGAACTTCAGTTAATGAAGTCTGACACTGTTAGCGGCTTGTAGTGGTAAATGAGTTTAAGACGTGATTGCATGAGATTGCTTCAATGTTAGGTGTCATTTTTTGTGTATGAAATTTGTGAAGTATGTGCAGACTAAGATGGTTTGCAAGCACCCATGCCAAAATAGCAACAAAAAGCCTCAAAGACTCAAACAATATGTTACACAATTTGCTACCTGACATATTTTGTTGTATTTCATCAGGTGCATACCACAGAACTGGTTCCCTATATATTAAAGCAATGTACAATGAATCCTTATAGCTGAAATAAGCAGATCACCGTCATGCGTTTCACTGTCACCACAGTAGTTTTAGAGTCTTTCATGTCTTTTTATTTGTGGTTGTCTCTTTGATCAAGAGTAGAAACTGACAGACTGTGAATGAGTTTGAATAAGTTAAAGGACACCAATCCCCCATGGCATGTGGGGATACAGTGTTGGGTCATATTGACTAGTAGTAGATCAGTATCACGCTGGCTGTTTTATTTCCCAGACAGTTTTCTGTTGCCCATTTTGTTGAGGCTGGGCCAGCTCTGGAGCTGTTTGGCGACAAAGAAATCCTGCCTTATGGGCTGGGGATTTGAACCTGGAACACGAGGCCAGCCCTTGAATACATTAACCACTACTCTTATACAGCTTCTATGAATGTAACCTATCATTGGTAAAGATGCCACCACGTCTGTGTCGATTGATTGGTGGGGACTTTTATCAAAGACTGCGTTTTAATGCTTAAGCTTGATGCATTGCCATTTTGGTCACTTGAGCCCCCCTGATAAACTTTCATCTGTCACACTAATGTTGCTGTAGAGACTTTTCTCCTGGCCAGGTGCTGAAGCAGCCTCTCTGTGGGGATGTGCAGAGCTCTCCTTTCCCTCTCCAAACCTCAGAAACCAGCAGGAGGATGCAAGGCTGGTACTGGAACTTCACATCTGTGGAGTGGTATGCAACCAGGTTATGATTCAGCTTGTATAGACCGTGGATAGACACAGACAAACCAGTGGGCAAGCCCTATGGGAGGCAAATGAGAGCCACAAACTGATAAGAGAAATTAGATGTAAACAGTCAAATTTATTTGGGGCATGTTATGAGAAGAAATAAACTAGAGAACCTGGTGACAACTGGCAAGATTGAGGGGAAAAGAACAAAGGGAAAGCAGAGAAGTAAGTATCTGTATGGCATGATCACCTGGCACAGTCGAGACAAGAACACAGAGCTGATCCACGACTTTGATGATCCTGTAAGATGGTGAAACATGACTGGCCACGCTTACTGGCATGGCACATGATGATGATGATCATGATGATACAAACTGGCTGAGATTCGGCCGAGGTTAGTCATTTCCTCCTCAGGCTGCAGGTGTTTCATTGACAGCAATCTCCACCCCAGTGTCCGGAGGGACCACATTCGTGTGCCTGCATAGATGAGCCTAGTCATTTATTTATATAATCCAAAATAGACTTGTTTCCTCTATTTACCAAAAGGGAAATATGCAGATTTAGCGAGTCCTGCTTCAACAGATACTGAATGTACTCATATGAGCATTAATCATTCTTTTCTCATTGTTCCTTAACATCTGCAGCGTTGTTCATGTGAATCCCTAGATATTTGTGTTCTCAGATATGAAGTTTATAAACATTCTACTGTTTTATGTAAATATATAACATGAACATTCTATTTATTTATGATGGATGGAAATTTTCATGCATAAACTTATGAACATTTGTGTGCATGCTTCAGTTATGTGAATATTTGGGGTTTTGTATATGTAACATATATGGATATTATTATTTGTAACATTTGTATAGTATGTGATAAAAGTAACTCTCAGACAGTTTCCTCACATGATCTCTAGAAAACAGCTCTACTCCATCACCACTTGTAACTTCCCAAGAATCAGTTTATAAACTTGGAAGCAAAGCTAGATTTAAGCTGGAATGACTTCTTTCGATGCTTCACATTGTACACAACCATCTATGCTTTGTGTGTCTCTTCTTTACCACAATACACATGTGGACTAAACAAATTGCTAAGTTTGTTCTGCAGGATTGTCTCTGTATGGCGAGCTCAGTAAGATATACCGGCCCATTAAATTAGTATTAAGCTTATCTGTATGAAACTGAAGAGGATGTGCAAAGAATGGCTGAATTAATCATGAGAAATCCTCTGGAAGTTTAATCTTCAAAGGCAGCAATCACAAGAACAGGAAGAAGAAGCTTCGTGTGTCTTCAGACTGAATAATGTTATATGACCTGTGTCAGTTTGATAACATGGAAAAGGGTGAAATCTGTTAGCAGCAGTCTAGGCCTTAAGTATGCTTCTCTCCCGCCCCCTCCCAAACATAATCATATAGAGAGCTATTTGTTTCAAGATTGAAAGATTTAAGTCACTGTAATGACTATTAGCACAAAGGCCCACTAAAGAGACTCCTAGAGAACAGGAAAGTGCTTGGCAAATGAGGAAATCATGTAACTCTTTCTGTACCAAAATGATTCTTCTAATGTTTATAGTTTTTGTGTGTGTTGTGTTTGCTCATGTTAGACTCAAACGTTGTCCATGTTCATACGACTTCTAGCGAGTGCACTGGACTGATATTTGCATGGCAGTTAGCTTTCCCTGTTACCAATGCCCCTCACCATCAGGCAAACCCTTCTCCGACTTCAGAGTTGCTTATAATTTACATTCCCATGTAAAGGGCGAAAAGTCAACATTTAAGTTCAACTCACCGGCATGTGAAATGAAACCCTATGCCACAATCAGAAGAGAACATTTGAGCATGTTAAGCCTCTTAGCCGAGTCAACCTCCTACTCATGAGTCCACGGCGTTGGTGCTCAGGTCATCTGAGCCCTGGAAGGGCTTGCATCTGTCAGGGTGATGCTGGTCTAGAGATTTCTTCAGGTGCTGTACTGAAACATCATCTCCAGAAAAACTGCTGCAGAGCTTTGTCTGTCCCCTCTTCAAGCCTAGTAAGCAGTGGAGTGAATGCTGATACGTCATATAGAGATGCTCCAAGGTTCTGGTCAGTGTATATTGATAAACCTCAGTAGTCATCTTTCTGATGACAATTGTAGAGCTTATGTGATCATCATTGAAGCTGTCCAAAGACATCCATTGCTAAGTGAACTCAGACTGTCTTTGAATGATTTCTTGGGATGCTAATGTGGTGGATACCTCTTACCTTCCAGATCCACATGTGGGGTAATTTGCCTTTGACAGCAGTACCCAACTGTCAGGACAAGTGGGTGACCTGTTTTGCTCAGCTGTAGAGTTGTCCTCTTGTCCTGGTGGATTCTCAGGACCCAGTACTGCATTTTCCACACCTTGGGTTGTTTCCCATCCTCTACCACAGGGATGTTTTCTTCTTCGAGTTACGAGATATGATGGCATTTCTCAAACTCTCCAGTATATTTAGAGGCCATGTGATGAGAAGATAAGCTTTGGAAAGCATAATGAAGACTAGAAAGATTAGCAGTAGAAGAGGCAGACAGAGAGTGATGTTGGATGGCCTAAGATGGTGGATTGAAAGAATATCATCAATAGGGATCAGCCAGAACACCATGGACTGATATATGTGAAGATACATTCACACCTAGGCTAGGTGGTAGGTACGTGATGATGATGACCTGATGAACATAACATGGATTGGTTTGGCACAGAATGCATTCAGCTGGCTAAGAAATGTATAAGTAACATTATGAATCTCATTGTGAAGGGAAATTGTAAAGAATGAAAGTCATTTTGTTGAAATGAATGAATGTCATTTGTTTTTGAGAAATAGAAACTTAAAATTTTTTAAAAACTGTAATGTACTTTATGAAGCAGTTTTTCATTATTCACTTGTGTGGTAATGAAAGTAGAACTATGAATTTGAAGCAGTATATGAAAATGAGAAGGAACTGAGAGAACAGTTCTGAAAAATAACATTGGATCATTTGGTAAAAACTTAAAAGAAACTATGAGAATAGTTTCAAAATATAACATTGGATTAATAGATGAAACTGACAAAGAACTAAGAGAACAGTTCTGATAAATAACATTGGAACTTTAGGTGAAACTGAGAGAGAAAAACTAAGAAAATAATAAAAATAACCATTGAAACTAAAGGTGAAACTGAGAAAAAAAAACCAAAGAGATTAACACAACACTATAACTTTAGGTGAAACTGAGAAAATAACATAGAGAATAACATGGATAACACTAGAACTTTAGGTGAAACTGAGAAAAAACAAAACTAAACAAAGAATAACATAAATAACATTAGATAATTTGGTAAGAAACTGAGAATAGATCTGGTAAATAACATTAGATCTGTAGCTGAAACTATTGGGTAGTTTGTAAGTTCAGAGATGACTTGTAAGTCCGATGCGGGTCCGGAAATATCCTGGACAGTGAAGGCATGTAATATTCTCTGTAGATGAACATTGATTCTGTTTTAAGAAGTTGATACCAGAATAATTGTCTCCTTCTAAGAAGCCAATGTCAAAACACTGTTTCCTCTTAAATTAGGTCATGTCCAAAGACTGGTTCTCTTTTAATAACCTTCTGCCAGTTGTTTGTTTATACCCAGAAATGTCTGGGTAAATAAAAGTGGTCTGCATGATTCTGAGCACACCACCCAGCGAGGGCTGTATTGTCTGTAAAAATATGGGACCAGAGCCGTATGAATCATGTGTATTAAAATGTGTGAAGGGGTTCTTTACCTGGTTATGCCAGTGAACATGGTCCCTTTTGAGAAGCCTGCTCCAGAACACTTGTTCAATGTTAACAGTCCTATGTCAGAACTCTTGTTTAATGTTAACAGTCCTATGTCAGAACACTTGTTCAATGTTAACAGTCCTATGTCAGAACACTTGTTCAATGTTAACAGTCCTATGTCAGAACACTTGTTCAGTGTTAACAGTCCTATGTCAGAACTCTTGTTCAGTGTTAACAGTCCTATGTCAGAACACTTGTTCAGTGTTAACAGTCCTATGTTAGAGCACTTGTTCAGTGTTAACAGTCCTATGTTAGAGCACTTGTTCAGTGTTAACAGTCCTATGTCAGAACACTTGTTCAGTGTTAACAGTCCCATGTCAGAACACTTGTTCAGTGTTAACAGTCCTATGTCAGAACACTTGTTCAGTGTTAACAGTCCTATGTTAGAACACTTGTTCAATGTTAACAGTCCTATGTCAGAGCACTTATTCAGTGTTAACAGTCCTATGTTAGAGCACTTGTTCAGTGTTAACAGTCCTATGTCAGAACACTTGTTCATGTTAACAGTCCTGTCAGACCACTTGTTCAGTGTTAACAGTCCTATGTTAGAGCACTTGTTCAATGTTAACAGTCCTATATCAGAACACTTGTTCAGTGTTAACAGTCTTATGTCAGAACACTTGTTCAGTGTTAACAGTCCTATTTTAGAGCACTTGTTCAGTGTTAACAGTCCTATGTCATAACACTTGTTCAGTGTTAACAGTCCTATGTCAGAACATTTGTTCAGTGTTAACAGTCCTATGTCAGAACATTTGTTCAATGTTAACAGTCTTATGTCAGAATACTTGTTCAGTGTTAACAGTCCTATGATAGAACACTTGTTCAGTGTTAACAGCCCAATGTAAGAACATTTGTTCAGTGTTAACAACCCTATGTCACAACACCTGTTGCCTTCTAAGAAGCCCCTTTACCCTTATACTGGTTCCCTTTGCTAAGAAGCCTGTACCGAAACAGCAGCTCATGCAGTAGCAGTTTCTGTGGCAGTCTGTAGTCTCTAATGAGGTCGCCAGCCCCACAACATATCAGAGCTAACTGTTTGGGAGGGACCAGCCTGAGCTGAAGCAGCCTGAACTAAGTGTTTTGTTAATGCTGTTAGAGCTGCCTTGTTATTAACTTAGTCATCATCATTCTTGATGGACAAACACCATTACTTACCTATTTGCTTTACTGTAAGGGGTAATTTTATAGCCTGTAGTGCTGTAAGAGTATTGGGGTGATGGACCTTCACATCTGATGCTGAAAGGGCTTGTGGTTGTGGGGCTTCACATATAGTGCTGTAAGAGTATTGGGGTGATGGACCTTCACATCTGATGCTGAAAGGGCTTGTGGTTGTGGGGCTTCACATATAGTGCTGTAAGAGTATTGGGGTGATGGACCTTCACATGTGATGCTGAAAGGGCTTGTGGTTGTGGGGCTTCACATATAGTGCTGTAAGAGTATAAGATGATAGTACTTCACATGTAGTGCTGTAAGGGTATAAGATGATAGGACATCTCACATATAGTGCTTTAGAAGTATGAGGTGACAGCACTGTAACAGTGTGAAATGATAAAGCTACACATAAACTGTTGTAAAACTGAAGTGCTTGGGCTCCACATATGCTAAACCATAGTATTCTGATGTGAAGTGATCAACTTCTTCCTCCCAATCTTTAAACATGTTAGACAACTCTCTGTGTGATGGACAACTGACAGAAAATGTTGTAGTGACATGGCAGATTATGATTTGTTACTTGAGGAAGAATTTTTAATTGAATGAAAAGATCAATATTACTCTAATTGTTATTTAAATGCTACGAATGATTGGTATATCATTGTTTTATTTTAAAATGTGAAATATTTATGTCCACCTTTTAGTTCACTGATTATGTTTGAGTAATTGATGGCCTACCAGTCCGGTGGTCGTGTGTTTGAATCCTGTTCAAGGTGGACATCTTTCTCACTGATCTTGACCCCCTCCTCCCCCGCCCAGGGCGACCCAGCCTAAAATAGGTACCTTGATTTGTTTTGGGAAGTACAGGCAGCCAGCCTGATATTAACCCCCGTCATCCAAGGGGATCCGATTAGTGTACAAATATGGCGGTTAGCACCATGTACCAAACCCTCATAGCATGAACAGGCGCCCATTATGTTACTTCATTTGTTAGATATGTTAACATTCTGTTCATGCTTGATCATGCATGTGTTTTACCATTTAAAGTACAGTTCAAATAGTAGGCACACCACTTTTGTGTTTTTGCAAAGCTTGTAATGATAGATATGCCTTTGTCTAATCAGTGGTTTATGTTTATAGGTGTATCTTTTGACTGTTTATATCTGGATGATATGTATAGATTTACATTATTTCTTCTTTATTTAAAACATTGTAATACTTTGTATTTGAGTGTCTCCCACTGTATAAAAGCCGGCTCCATGGTGAAGGAGTTACGGACGCAGTTTGTAATCCCTCATACCACGATCGAACCACAGCTGCGGGTGATTTGGCAGCATACTGCCTTGCATTGGTTTTTCATGAAATGGTATGGGTGCCGGTCGTTCAGAAAGCAATGGCAAACTACTGAATGTAAACTTGCCAAGAGATCACAAACAGCAAATACTGGGGTTGACTGTGATGTCCTGTAAAGGATATGCAACTAGCTTAACTGTATAACATGTTGCTGCTTTGTTTCTCCTCTTGTTAAACATCAATATGTGATATTTTAGAAGGACTACTAATGCCCAAGTCATTTCCACTTTCATGTTGTTTCCCATTCTATTGTGTTTTCAGATGCCCTTTGGTGTTCTTTGTTTTGTTAGCTCATGTGATCATATTTTGGTCTTCACAGCCATGTTGCTTGCTTGTTGACTCAATGTTATCTTTGTGAAGTTTGTTTCATTAGTTTGTCATGTTCCACTGGTGAGCTGATGTTGAGAGTATACAATAGTAAATCCTGTTTTTTAATTATAATGTGTTATAATATGTCCAGAACATTGTCGCAGAAAACAGCGTATCGTGTGTGTAGTGCAGAAGAACAGATAAATCATCACGGCTTGGAGAAGATGGTGATGTAGAGATTGACTGGAGGATCCGCCCGGCACTCAAAACTCTGAGGGAAGACCAGATGGACACATAATCAGACTGGTACTGGTATCATTAGTATTGGGACTCTGTGCTGGCTGTTGTAGATGAGGACGGAGCATTATGGGAATGTCCTGAGTGTTGTGATGCTGGTTCTTGACTGACTCAACTCAACTCAACCCCAACAGTTTAATTGAAAGTGCTGCTTCTGATCTATGAAGTGTTGTTTCAAAGGCTCCTTCTTTCTAAAGCTGTGAAATATTGCATCATATGCAGTGCTCTTTCTAAAGCTGTGAAATGTTGCATCATATGCACTGCTCTTTCTAAAGCTGTGAAACCACTAGGAGCTTGACTAGGAAACTATACACTCTGGCATTCAAAGCAAAATCTGCAGAAGGTTGTATCCAGGGATTAAATGTTGAAGTCTGGGGTTTGAAGCGATGGAACACAAAATAGGAATAACCAGTGAAAGGTAAAGATTGTCCCATAGGAGATACTGCCATTGGGTTGTGAAATTGTCAGACCTTCACACAATCTAGGTCACAATATATGAGGTGTGGTGACCAGTTGCATTCCTCATCATTTCTCCTTCCCAGACAAGTCCCCTGTACATTCTTCAAATTGGCTGGTACCCATGTTTATGAGGCTGGGCCGATCCCCAGAGCTGTACTGGTGAGGAAAATAATCCTGCCTCAGCCAGGGGTTGAACTTGGGCCTCTGTCTTGGCAGGCAAGCGCACAAACCACTTCACCACTGCCGCATCTTGTAGGATCGATCGTTTTCATTTCGATAAATTGTAGTGTTGATAATTCACAGTTAAAAATACTCCCCAGGGGGTTTCTTTCTTGTGTTAATCCTTCTGCAGTAGCTGTTATTATGTGTGTATAATTATTCATGCTGCTATTATAGTTACTGTTATTATGTATGTATAATTATTCATGCTGCTATGTTAGTTACGGTTATTGTCTATGTATAATTAATCATGTTGCTATGTCAGTTATTGTTATTATGTATGTAAAATTAATCATATTGCTGTGTTAGTTTACCTAGTGTGATTCTGGTAGCGCAGCTAGTTCATATGTTTGTTTTCTATGCGAAGGCATGTATTTAAATGTTTACTGACTGTGTTGCATTTTTTAAATCTTTCCAGTATGGCAGATTTGATCCATGGCTAACTTTTGATCTGTGGCTGATTTTTGATGTTTTTGAAATACAGTATTTTTATGTTGGCACTTTTGTTTTATTTACTGAGCCTTGGTTAGCTGTTATGAAAATGAAAATGTATTATGTTCACATCATGTTTGTTTTCCTGTTATTTATAGTTTTTGATGAATCATTCTGTGATGTTTCCAGAAAGTGTATGATGCCTGGGCTACGTTTGTGCTTAGTATTTGTAATTATGTGATGTTTGTTTCTAGATTTGTGCACTTCCACATGGGGTAGGTGTTCATGTTTCTAGGCTTGTGCACCAGAAAGGCATCAGCAATTGGATCACCCAGAAAGGCATCAGCAATTTGAACGCCCAGAAAGAGGACACGTGGGTTATTTTGAAGACTCTCTATGCCTGACTGCAAGTTAACAAAACTTACCAGATAAACCAACACAGACAAGGATTCTGCAGTGTGGGTCGCCGTGTGGATCTAGCAGTCAGGGTCAGTGAGTGGAGGAACCTGACGTGTTTAAATTAATTGTGTTGCGTATCCCTTACGGGACGTTGCAGTCAACACCAGCATTTTCAGCTGCTGTTGATGTACTAGGCAAGTGTTACGTTCAGTAGTTTGCCATTGCTTTCTGAACGACCGGCTCTATACCTTTTTCGAAAAAACCAGCACAACAACATCCAGCTTAAGAATGGAGGTGGAGGCAGTCACTGGGCTTTCCGCTGGATGGAGAATACGATACACACACACATCGTGATTGTAACTGACTCAGAAAGCATGTGGGTAGGGTGAGGACAGGCAAGCTTCGGGCAGAGTGGCTTGCTCCGCTTCGGAAGTCACGGGTGGCAAGCATCGTCTGGATCTTTTCTCCGGGGTGTGCTGGGGAATGAACAGGTGGACAGATTGGCTGGCTCTGCAAAACTTGGTGGAGTATTGATGCATGACAAGGAAGGCGTGGTTGCGACCTTGTGGGAGCACGTGTACACCTCGGAGGAGCAAATGGATCACCATTGTCTGGCAAGAATGCGACAGCGAGGGGTGACGAGGGAATCTGGCCGACGATCGACGCTTAGAGGAAAGGCGAGACGGACATATAATCAGATTGCTACTGGTACTATTAGTGTTGGAACTCTTCGCTGGTTGCTGAGGATGGGGACGGAGCGCTTATGGGAATGTCCCGAATGCTGTGCTGTCGGTTCCTAAACCAATCAATCAATCAATCAATCATAGTATTCACGTACCAAGATGGGAGCATACATATTCAGCGTAAGCTAAATATCTTAGAAATTGCAGCATCAACACTCTTTGTAGTCCTATGATAATATAATTTTAAGTACCAAGAAGGAGGCAACAACACTCAATGTAAGCTAACTAACTATCTTGGTATTTCACATACTAAGATGGAAGCACTAACATTCAGTGTATGCTATCATAACATTGCAAAAAGGGGCATCAAGTTTGAAGATCCAATACTCAGTGTATGCTATCTTAGTATTTCACGTAGGGATACCAAGTACCGTGTGTGCAACATCAACATTCTGTGTAAGCTAACCGCAATGCAATTTCATGTACTACAATCGAAGCATCAACAGTTATTGTAAGTTAACCACCATAGCATTTCACGTACCGAGATGGAACCATCAACACTCTGTATAAGCTAATCATAATACAATTTCACGTACCGAGATGGAAGCATCGCCGCTCAGTGTAAGCTAACCCTAACAGAATTTCACATTGGGATGTCAAGCTTCAAGTTTGAAGACCAACACTCAGTGTAAGCTAACTACGAGGGGGCTTCAAATGAAAATCATACATGTTTTTTGTTTGTTTGGGGTGACAATATTTAAAAAAAGTAAGGAACAAATGTATCATTTTCCGATGTAGTCACCACTGCATTTAATGCGTGTACTCCAGCTCCTGGATTACTGTATAAAAAAATTCTCTTGGTCGCCTGTGTAACCACTCATGCACCACCTGTTGTACCTCTTCATCGGGCTGAAAAAGTATTTCCTGTATGTGACTCTGAATTGTCAATACAAGTGGAAATCACTTGGGGCTAGGTTTGGCGACTACGGGAGATGTGCTACACACTGAAAGTTGAGGTCACTGATTTAAAAACAATATGGATAACAGATCGCTGCTCCTCTTTGGTGCATGCCAAAAGTGGGGCGGCCATCTTTAAACTGTCCTTTTGATGTCACCGTGTGATGTCACATGCTTAACACTCTTGACATCCTTAACAAGAATATTGAGAGGTTACAAGACAGGGCATGGTTGTTGTAATTTCTAGCACACTTTTAAGGTTTTAATTTGAAGCACCTCGTATCTTAGTATTTAATGTAGGGTTACCAAATATAAAGTTTGAAGACTCGGTATAAGCTTAACCATCATAATATTTCACGTACTACAATGGAAGGCTCAACACTCAATGTAAGCTAACCATTATACTATTTCACGTACTACAATAGAAGGCTCAACACTCAATGTAAGCTAACCATTATACTATTTCACGTACTACAATGGAAGGCTCAACACTCAATGTAAGCGAACCGTTACACTATTTCACGTACTACAATGGAAGCACAAACACTCAGTGTAAGCTAACCATGATATTATTTCACGTACTACAATGGAAGCACCAACACTCAGTGTAAGCTAACTATCATAATACTTCATGTACCGACATGGAAGCATCAACACTCTGTGTAAGCGAACCATTATACTGTGTCTTCTAATAAGGGATCTGCTATGCGGTACTGATTTTCTTTCTAGGTACGCTGTAGATAATATTTTAATGGATTAACCGTTTTTCTCTATTAAAAATAAATACGTGATATTAACCTATTCTTTTCGATTACGAGCTATCGAATGATTTTGATCGCGGGCACTATCCTTGCTAATATGCTGCCCTTATATGAACATGTTTGCTTTTAATTTTGCTACCCGGGGAACAGGCGGGCGCGCTAGCGAAGTTGATAACGAACTCAGCTGGTTCAGACTGGCACGGTCGGACACGATTTTGTCGTGTGGACTCGTCGCTGGTCAACATGAGGGGAAGATTAGTCACCTATTCCTCCTTGCACTGGACCTACAAAATGTGATGGCGCTATCACATTCACAGACCCTTGGCGGCAAACTGCTTTGGGATAATTTATGTTGTATTTGAATTATTACCCGGGGATCTAGAATACGACATCCTTTCGATGTTCAAAACAATGTTTTCCCGTAGTGAATTTGAATAACGAAGACACAAACAATAGATTGTACGATTTATTGCCTGGCATATTTCGCTGCATCTCGTCAGGTACATACTGCAGAAATCACACAACTTACGTGAAATTAACTAGATAAATCCTTCAAGTTGAAATATACACATGTTCGCACAGTAATGTCACTTATCTACCACGGTAATTTTAAGCTGACTAACATGTCTTTCTGTTTACACAATTCTGGCTTGCGTTGATAGATCATAATTGCTTCTGAAAATTTTAACAAGCGAGTATTTTGTGTGTTAAACAACACGCGAAAGGCAGTGTTTCTGTCCACCACATTGCCACTTTCGACAATGTGCCTACCAATTGAAGACGCCGGGAGCTTCCGGTGTGTCGGCCCCACGAGGCTAGCATCTCCTGTGTGTTGTATCTTGTTGACCCATTGAGGTATGTGTTCTGACACCCGTTTGTTAAGCTGTCTCTCTGTTCTACCAATGTAAACGGCCTGGCATCTACATGTGAATTGGTAAATACAATTGTTTGGGCGTACAGAGGAACAGGCTCTTTGACTGCTGGTGTAGGAATCGGTACGGTTTAAAATCTAATGACTGGAGTTGCCGCACAGAATGTTCGGCCTACTGCTGTAGTAAGCCGGTCTTGTAGACGTTGCATTACGTCATCCCCTCGAAAGGTTAGCTGGATGAATACCTTGAGTTTGGGGACTGTCTCGGCTATATATATATTATATATTATATTATATATTATATATATATATATATATATATATATATATATATATATATATATATATATATATATATATATATATATATATATCGGCTATAAATCGTGCCATGAATTGCCATGGCTTCACGGCACATTTAGAAGAAAAGAGATCCTCAGACATCAACAACTTGGCCTTTTACCGTATTTATATTGACGATATACTAATTATCATCACAGACGAGCTAAGCAACATCGTTTCAGGCCATAATGAACATGACGTATAACATTTCTCTATCTATGGAACACGAACACAACGAAGCGTTACCGTTCCTAGATATTCTAATGAGACGTAGAGCAGACGGCACAATTCAAAGATCGGTGTACCGCAAAGGAACATGGACTGGCCAGTACCTAAATTTTCAGAGCTTCACACCTGTCCAGTACAAACGGGGCTTAGTACGGACCTTGTTTGACCGTGCTAGAAAGATATGCACCCAGGACACACTGACAGAGGAATTTGAAACTCTGAAGAATGTCTTAAGCCTGAATGGGTACTCCACAGGATTTATAAAGCGCCACTGCCAACAGCCCAAACTCAAAGCAGATGTAACTACAGTCCCCAAACTCAAGGTATTCATCCAGCTAACCTTTCGAGGGGATGACGTAATGCAACGTCTACAAGACGGGCTTACTACAGCAGTAGGCCGAACATTCTGTGCGGCAACTCCAGTCATTAGATTTTAAACCGTACCGATTCCTACACCAGCAGTCAAAGAGCCTGTTCCTCTGTACGCCCAAACAATTGTATTTACCAATTCACATGTAGATGCCAGGCCGTTTACATTGGTAGAACAGAGAGACAGCTTAACAAACGGGTGTCAGAACACATACCTCAATGGGTCAACAAGATACAATACACAGGAGATGCTAGCCTCGTGGGGCCGACACACCGGAAGCTCTCGGCGTCTTCAATTAGTAGGCACATTGTCGAAAGTAGTCATGTGGTGGACAGAAAACTGCCTTTCGCGTGTTGTTTAACACACAAAATACTCGCTTGTTAAAATTTGCAGAAGCAATTATGATCTATCAACGCAAGCCAGAATTGTGTAAACAGAAAGACATGTTAGTCAGCTTAAAATTACCGTGGTAGATAAGTGACATTACTGTGCGAATATGTGTATATTTCAACTTGAAGGATTTATCTAGTTAATTCACGTAAGTTGTGTGATTTCTGCAGTATGTACCTGACGAGATGCAGCGAAATATGCCAGGCAATAAATCGTGCAATCTATTGTTTGTGTCTTCGTTATTCAAATCCTTTCGGTGGTTATTATTAAACCTTCCCGCCACTTCTGGTACGCGATCTGGTTGATTTAGAAGCGGGCGTCCTGGTTCTTTGCCACTCCTAACTTCTTAGTAATTTGGTTATGAGGGAGTCTATGTGGCGTAATGATTACGCCATCTGCCCCGCTCTCTGAAGGCTGTGCGTTCGATTCTGGGCTACGTTGTACGGTTCACGAGTGCAACTTTTTTGAAGACTCCATTGAGTCGTCTGTAGTTACGGAGTGCGGGCTTTGTGCGACGCTTTCGACAGGACGTCATGTGGAGAGAAACCGAGCTATATGGGATAAACCTGGTGCAATCAAGTCAATTCTCGGGTTATTTAAAGCCGTATAAAACCTCTTGGTTATGTTCTTTCAGTGTTATCTGTGTCTTATTATGTTAGGTGGGGTATGCACCCGTCATAACAATCATTGTGAAAGTGTGCTTCATGTCCAGTTTCACGGGCGGCGGCGGCAGCAGTGTGGCTGTGATCGAAAGTCTAACCTTCTCAAAGTCGATAAACTAGGAGGACCTGTGTGCACGTTGCGCACTTTACAAATCCTTCGGCAGGAAATCGAGCAGGCCTTGAGATCTCTGCCCTGGCAATATTGACACAAATAGAAAAGCTACCCACACACACACACACACACACCACAAGTTCTAGCATACATGCAACACAGAGTTGTATCATACGGTGAGAATACACGAAAAATACTTTAACTGAAATACTAAGAACGTACAGTCACTGATATTGTTCAAATGTGGAGCACTTTTATCGTAACAGTAGGAGCAAATTTAAAACGAAGTCTTTCTGTCTGCAAAAAAATTGGTTGGATCAGCCTAATTGCTAACGTCTTGGTATATTTGAGCAGTCGTTTATTGTTAACCGAATACAATATACGAAACGCATTTTCAGAAAGGCTTCGTTTTAAATTTGCGAGTCCTGTGGGGATAACAAATGCTCCATACTCAAACAATATCTGTGACTGAATATTTTAAGCATTTCAACCAAAGTATTTTTAATTTGCCGGTCTCTCTGACCGAGGGGTTACACCACTTTCTCTGTAATCCCGTTTATCACGCAGAGTCTCGTAGCGGGCGAGAGCTGGAGGCGGTTCGACCCCCGCTGGTGACTTGCGGGATAACTGAGCCGGCCGCTCAGAAAGTAATGGCAAACTACTGAACGTAATCTTGCCAAGAAATCAACAGACAGCTGAAAGATGCTGCTGTTGACACCGATGTCCTGTAAAGGATATGCGAATTTAACACACACAAAAAAAGAATTATTAATTTAGACGCTTCATATGATATGTAACTCTGCGGTATTCATCTGACGAGATGCGGCGAAATATGCCGTTAAATAAATTGTGCAGTCTTCTGTTTTTGGCTTCTGTATGAAAATTTACTAAAGGAATATGTTGTTCTGAATGGACACAACACGTTAATAGCGTGTGTGATTCTGCTATACACATATATGGAAACTCGCTGGTGCTACAGAGTTCGTGCACTGTGTTGAGATGCTCCTTGTGCGATCTATGGGATGAGGCTAGAGTGGTTATGAAGATGAAAGCGATCCTTTTCAAACCAAATAAATCCTTTCCACTGCTTCAAATACACATAACATACACACCACAATCAATGCAGAATAACGCAGAAAACTCATAGCCATAACATACCATTATATCATTCACATAAACACAAGCACGCACAGTCCATTCTGGATTCCCCACAACAAAATGTCAGTCAATCTGTCTGTTGAAGATAAATGTCACAGTTTGATGGGGACTAATCAATAAAGGGAGGAGTCAACGCACGTAAGAAGACCGCCTTTCAACTTTGAACTTTCGGCTTTTATTGTATCAATGAAACTATCTGTGGTGACATTTAGCGATCGCTAGCCCATCTCATATCAATTTTCTCCTTGTGTTGCGGCCTCACTGCATGTTTGTTCATGTGACCGCCAACACACATTTTTTTTTCAGTTATTGTGTGTTTCTGACTTTTGTTACTATTCTGTGAGACTGTACATTATTAAAATATTATTTTAGTGTCCTTTTGGCTTCGTTTAATAGTTCTTCGAGTTTCACATTTTATATTTACGCTGCTTGTTGTTCTGGGTTGTGCTGAGCCAAGAACTGTGATCACAGCACTCGGGAAATTACCATACGTTCTCCGTCCTGATCTTCAACAACCATCAAAGAGTCCAGATGCTAATAGTACCAGTTGCAGTCTGATTTGAGGAGCGGCTGGCCGAGTGGCTAGACTGCAGTTTTCTCTTTCGGGAAACCCGGGTTCCAATCCTCGGTAAGGTGTAGAGTTTTTTTTTTTTTGTCGAGGACAAAAAGAAAGCTCTAACCTGCACAGTTCGCGGGGACTGCACTAGCCAGGCGGCCTTAATTCCTCAGGCTCAAGACACCCCCTCCCCCTGCCATAAACCGCAAGGTACTATATTGGCAGTAAATGACACTTTGACAGCAGTCTGATTATGTGTCAGTCTGCCCTTTCCTCGGAGTACTGAGTATCAGCCAGACCATTTGGTCACTCCCTGCAGCATCACTCTCTCCGGGCAATGATGATACATCTGTTCTTGCACATTATAGATATGATCAGAACCGGCCCTGACCATATCTGCCTTATCGAGCACCGATACCCCACCCTGCTATACAGACCCAGCCAATATATCTGCCTGCTCGTTTCCCCACACACCGCCTTGTCCGGGGAAAAGATACAACGGATGTTCCCTGTCTTAGATATTTAAAATGAAGCATGTCACTCTGCACGAAGCATGCTTGTCTCCACCCTGCTCAGCGTGCCGGAAAGCCGTTACAATCAAGCCATGTGTGTGTTGTTTATCCTTCAGCCAGGGAAACGCCGCAGTGACTTTCTCCACTTTCATTCTCAGACTAGATGCCGAGGTATTATATGCCAGGTTCTCCTGCACTAAACACCGTCCATGAACCTTCGCTGTGATCCCCCCCCCCCCGCCACTTATTTTGCCTCACAGCACAGATCCCACCTTGTAGATGATTATGTCACCTTGATGTACTGTCCAGGACACTCAGAGAGTGGTTGCGGTGTGACAGCTGACATACTGTCATCGAACTGTCCTGAACGCAGTGATTAGAGGCATTAAGAGAACATTCGTGTTAACATCGAACACGGATTTATATGCAGAGGTTTGCGACCATGTGAGAACTGACATGGTAGCACCGAACTGTCCTTGACATGCATAAGTCATCGAACAGTTCGGAAGGTTAGCGGACAATTTGACAGCTGCTATGTTAGTAGCGAATAATTGGACAGTTGATTTGTTAGCAGCGTACATTCCTCAACATACAGAGGTTAAACGGCAGTTTGACGGTTGCTATGTTAGTACCGTACATTCCTTGACATACAGAGGTTAAACGGCAGTTTGACGGTTGCTATGTTAGTACCGTACATTCCTCAACATACAGAGGTTAAACGGCAGTTTGACGGTTGCTATGTTAGCACCGTACATTCCTCAACATACAGAGGTTAAACGGCAGTTTGACGGTTGCTATGTTAGTACCGTACATTCCTTGACATACAGAGGTTAAACGGCAGTTTGACGGTTGCTATGTTAGTACCGTACATTCCTCAACATACAGAGGTTAGCGGACAGTTTGACGGTTGCTATGTTAGCACTGTAAAATTCCTTAACATACAGAGGTTAGCGGACAGTTTGACGGTTGCTATGTTAGCACTGTAAAATTCCTTAACATACAGAGGTTAGCAGACAGTTTGATAGCTGATATGTTAACAGTGTACAATCCTAGATATACATGGATTACCAGCAATGAGAAAACTGAAATAATAGCACCAAGTTGTCCTAGATATGAAGAGAGAACTGACATAATAGGACCGAGCTGTCCTGGACATAAAGAGAGAAGTGACATGTTAACACGGTGCTTTCCTAGATATAAAGAGAGAACTTGCATAATAGCACCGAGCTGTCCTACATATAAAGAGAGAACTGATATGTTAACACCGAACTGTCCTAGATATAAAGAGAAAACTGACATAATAGCACCGAGCTGTCCTACATATAAAGAGAGAACTGATATGTTAACACCGAGCTAGATATGAAGAAGTTAGCGGCAACAAGATAACGTATACGTCTGCATCCAACTGTCCTGAATACACAGAAGTTAACGGACAGTTCGGAAGCTGCCACGTTACCATAGAACAATTCTGGACACGCGGATTATGTTGCAGTGAGAGAGCAGATAGATTTGTACCCACTTGTTCTGGATATGAAGAAGTTAGCGGACAGTTCCAGTGCTGACATGATAACACCGAGCAATCCCTTACACGCAGAGGTCAGCGGACAGTTCGAAAGCAGCCATGTTCATCATCAAAATCCAGTGCCTGACCGTCTGGCGTGGGCGATCATGCCTCTTCGTAAATTGTGAGCTCCTAGGCATGGATCAATTCGTGTGTTGACTCCCTCCCGTGACATGACACAAGGCTGTCAAGAATCTTCTCACGCTGTATTCAAGTGTACGTTCAGTAGTTTGCCATTGCTTTCTGAAGGACCGGCAGCCACGTTAGCATTGAATCATTCTGGACAAGCAGACGTTAGTGGCAGTGAGAGAACGGACATATTAGCATTGAACTGTCTTGGCTATAAAGACATTAAACTGTCCTAAACATACTGACACCAACTTTCCTAAACATGCTGACAGCAAACTGTCATAGACATGCAGACATCTGTTCTAGACATACTGTCTGAGACATGAAGATAACAGTGGCAGTGTGAGGGCTGACATCAGACTACCCAAGGCACTGACAAATCTGACATGACAGCAAAGAAGACATGACTGGTGGTGGCATTCTGGTTAGTTTTTGTTTTTATTTTATTTTATCGTTTGCTCGCTTTGACCTCCAGCAAAGTCCACACAAATGAGCTGCTACTTGTACACTGAACTGATTTTTGTATGTGGATTAGCTTTCCCTATTACCAGTGTCCCTCGCCATCAGGCGTACCCACTCCGACTTCAGAGGTACTTGCAATTTACGTCCCCAAGTCAACGACGATAAGTCAACATTTTAGTCCAGTTAACAGGTGTAGGGACTGAACCCACTACCTCGCCATTGGCACACTGGAAGTTTAAGATCGATTGTTCTGATCCATTCGGTTATGCTGACCTGACCACTTAAAAAAGTCACTTAAAAATCGACAGTGTAGACTTCATTGCACCGGGTTTTATCCCATATGACTCAGTCTCTTTCCGCAGCGCGGAAAGCGTCACCTAAAGCACGAACTCCGTAGCTCCAGCGACGGCCTTTGGGAGCCTCCGAAAAAATGCACTCGTTAACCGAAGGACGCGACCCGGAATTGAACCCACAACCTTCGGAGCCCGAGTCAGACGGCTTGCACACTTCGCCACGGAGTCTCCCGCTGACCTGCATAGGGGTTAGTGATCTTGCTCTTCAGGACAGTAGGAGCACTCGCCGACTCAATAAGCAAACACCCAACCATGGATCAAATGGTGCCAAGCCACACACACACACACACACACAAAAACGGTGATCCAATGTGCTGATAGGCCTATGTTTGCCTTGGCAGTCGGGTCGGTATGTGTCAGGAGAAAGGACTTCCTGTAAGATCTTTACTGCCTCTTCCCTGGCATGTCATCACCAGAGTCGTGGATCAGCTCTGTGTTCTTGTCTCGACCATGTCATGTGTCCAAGCTATCTAGATATTTACTTCTCTGCCTTCATCTTTCCCCCTCAATCTTGCCAGTTGTCACCAAGTTCTCTGGTTTATATCTCCTCATAACGTGTTCAAAAATCTTGACAGTCTAAATCTAATTTCCCTAATCAATTTACAATTTTCATGTGTTTCTTGTGAGAATTGTATGGATATTTATTTCCTGGCCATGGGGGGGGGGGGGGGGATGAACAGTCTGATAGGCTGGCAGGGAATGCACCTCTTGGTGGTAGACTGCCTGTGGACAGGGGGGAGGTGACATACGTCTGTTGGACCAAGTGGAGAAGGCGGGGGAACAGATTGAGAACCCCGTATGTGGAAAGAATGAGATTGCGGGGGTCGGTATGGGTTCTGGAAGAATCTCAAAACTGAGAGGGGAGACCAGGAGAAATTTAAATGATATAGCGATGGGAACGATTAGTAGTATGACTCTTCGCTGGCTGTTGAATGTCTGGACGGAGCACACATGGGAATGTCCTGAGTGCAGTGGTGTCGGTTCTTTACTCAACTCAAGTGTTTCTTGTAGGACTTGCTCATTGCTGGCAAAACTGGACCGGATACTTTTCACGATTTTCTGAATCTTGACAGAGAAGGAAAGCCCGCGAGACATAAAGTGGTTACACCACGCTACTATCACATTGGATTCGTGACCCTCTATAGATATATCCTCAAATGGTGTTTGCGGTGCGCTCTAGGCCGTCGGGGCAGGAATCCCGAATCTATCCCCAGATGAAGATTGGAGGTATTCCGATTGCGTGCAGCGCCATTGTCAAACCGTTTTGTCGCTTACTTATCACCTTGACTATGCTGCCTCCGTGGCTAAATGGTCAAGCAGTTTGAGCCGTACACTGTAGGCCGTGAGTTCGCTTGTGGACTACAGGGCAGTTTGTGTTGAGACTCCTGGGGGTCATCGCTGAATCTACGGAACCCATAATTTGCGCGATACTCTCAGCAGACGGCTTGCTGTTCTGTGGAGATAAACCGAGCCAGATGGTATAAAACCCGGTGGAAAGATCACCATTCTCTCGTTCTTAGCATTCACACCTTTAACAACAATACCATGAATATCCTTTCCAGGCACTTTCCATTCTACATACCGATCCAAGCACTCACAAGAATATCACAGGGGCACTTCTTCTGACGTACTGGAGTTTTCAGGTTTGGGTTTTGTTGGTTTATTCGTTATCAACTAACCTTGTCAATGTGATATTAAAGATTCATCTGGGTAACGAACGAACAAAAGAATGAACAAACTTTATTTTCAACTGATTAAAAATTGCGCACGCAGGCCCGTTAAACATTCTACCCTGAGGCGAACAAGGGGGAATCTCTCCATCCGACAAAGTAATGCTGTGATCTAGAGTATGACGATTCATATCACCTCAAGAGTCTACGACAATATCACTCACGCTATTATACTCCTTAGTCTTCATCAGTCTAAGGGTTCGGTCATATAGCAAGATTAACAGGAAGCAACGCCCCATAGAGAGATCTAGCTGTTAGACAATGAACACCAGAGTTCCCATTCATGAACTATTGATGTAAAAATGCAGACTGTGAATACTACCACGTATGAAGCACACATCAAAGCTTGCTTCGGGTAGCTCTTCTTATCCTGGCGGTAAATGGTAAAACACTATCATCATAATCACCTGCTTTGTCTACTGACGCGGACGATTATATATCGTCACACATTCCGTTGATTAGCCCAATTTAAGACTTTTGCTGACAGTCAATTCCATGTGACTACATAATAATATCCAGCATCATCTCTCTGACATCCTCTATATGTTGCTCTTGCAATCTCACAAGCTAGTAAGATATGTACCAGCGTGTCTGTTCTGACGATGTACCTACTACACTGGTCGAGCCTAGCTGTGTATCGATTACTACTGACGTATTGTCTTGCTCCCACTGTATGGCTCTTGTGCTTCACCCTACCTTTGTCTTTCTTAACTGTTGTAACTTTCATTTATCCTTTGTTTCTTTGTTTGTTTGTTTGTTTCTTTCTGCCTGCCTATCTGTCTTTATCTCTTCTGCAGCCATATTCCTCTTCTTTCCCACCGTTTATTCCTGACTACACTAACCAACACTGCGTAGAACCATCATCAGAGAGGGCTCATTCAACGGCCAAGTGAACATCCAGGACCTACAACAGGTAGCAGCGAACCACCGGACATGGAGAGCCATGGCTTCTGCCTTATGCGCCGACTTAGGCTCAAGAGGAAAGACTAACTAACACTAACCAGCTGTAAGTTCAGCTCCACGATTACAACACATACAAGAACACAACCAATCGACGACGTCATTTATCATAACTCCCGATAAAAATGAGTCCTGGAAATGTCACTCGGGGAACACTGCCCTCAAATGACAACATCGTCTCCCTGTTCTCGAGCTACTCTCTAGTGCCAACACTTACCTTCGAATGATTTACTCACCAGCAAGGGGCTCTAATGTCGCCCTCCAGACAGCCTCGAGAGACTTGTCACTTCCGACCCACATGTTTGAACATCGTCCTCGCAGCACGTGTGTTTGTTGTTATATTGACCTTCACGAGTTCTGGGCATGCGCTGTTCATTGTTGTTCAATGATTCGAGGGGGTTGTATGCCGTTTCCGGTTTAGGAATTAGCTGTCAGGTGAGTTTCTTTTGGCTTGCTAATACAGTCAGTGGGAGGTTTGCTCCAGTTTTCCATTACACTCAGATGTAGTTTTATGTTTCTCGCGGAACATTGGGCTATAATAGTTGAATTTGACTGTCTGTCTGTTTGTCTGTCTTTTTATGTCTGTCTTTCTGACTTTCTTTTTTCTTTGCATTTAGTTTTGGTCTTTATTTTTTAAAAGTTTCTTTTCAGTTTTCTCACTTTCTTTTCTTTTCCATGCATTCTTTCTTTGGTGCACTTTTCTGCCTCTCGGAAGATCTTCCGTCCATTTTTATTTCGTTACCTCTTTATTTTCTTTTTTCAAGGGCCTGTCTGTTGTTTTTATTTAATTTTTGCCTCATATCGTGTTATTGCCCGCCCGTTATTCCTTATAACATTAACCAACATTAGGTCCTGCTTCAAGACTACAATTCATACCAGCACAACAACCAGTCGATGACATCCTGTATCATAACTTCCAGATAAAGATCACTTCAGGAAATATCAATTGGGGAACACTCACCTTCAATGATAACATCGTCTCCTCGTTCCCGTGCTGCTTACTTGTGCCAAAGTTTACTCTCGAATGATTTACTCAACAGCAGTGGATTCTAATTTCGCCCCCCCCCCCCCATACAACCTCGAGAGACTTGTCACTTCCGACCCACGTGTTTGAACATCGTCCTCGCAGCGCGTGTTTGTTGATATATTGTCATTCACAAGTATTGGGCATGCGCTGTTCATTGTTGTTCAATGACGCCCTTTCCGGTTTCGGAAATAAACTGTTTTATGAGTTTCCGTTGGTTTGCTAATACAGTCAGTGGGAGGTTTCCCCTAGTTT
The DNA here is from genome assembly GCA_963921405.1 of Cepaea hortensis. Lineage (NCBI taxonomy): Eukaryota > Metazoa > Mollusca > Gastropoda > Stylommatophora > Helicidae > Cepaea > Cepaea hortensis. The sequence continues at coordinate 136,671,464 of OY992879.1, read as the reverse complement.
TCCATTTCATTCAGGTGTAATTTTATGCTTCTCGCGGAGCATCGAGCTACAACAATTGTCTGTCTGTCTGTCTTTTTTTGCATTTTCTGTATCTGTCTTTATTTTGTTTCAATTTTCTTTCTATTTCGCTTTCTTTCTTTCTTTCTTTTATTTTTCTGGTATTCTTTCTTTGATGCATTTTTCCTGTCTTTCGGAAAACCGTTCATTCACTTTTATTGTTTTTATCTATTTATTGGTTTATTTCTTCCATTTCTTTTTATTCAAGTGCCTGTCCACCTGTATTCCTTGTTTGCATCTTATGTTGTCATATTCTGTTCTTGTCCGCTGTTTATTCCTGATTACACTGTGGAATCCCCGGAAACGACAGAGCTGATCGATTGGCTAAGGAAGGAGCACAAGAAGAACAACCAGATGTGCCTATTACATACCACCAAAAGAAAAGAATGATCAAATCAGTCAGAAGACCACCAAACCTTACTCAAGACGACTACCACGTTATGGACAGACCAGAACAGGTCATTCTTCTGCGCCTCAGAACAGGACACAATAGATTACGCAACCACATGTATACAAAATTCAAGATTGGTGACTCAGCCATGTGCACATGTGGTTTGGCGTCGCAGACAGCAGAGCACATACTCCAGGATTGCCCAAACTACAACATATCCAGGCGAACCTTCTGGCCTAGAGAGACAACAGTGGAAGATAAACTCTATGGACCGCTGAATGAACTAAAAAAGACTGTTAGATTCATACAAGAGACAACATTGCAGTTATAAACATATTTCAGGCGAACGAAAGAAGAAGAAGACATACAAGAACACAACCACTCGACGACGTCATTTATCATAATTCCCCGCTAAAAATCAGTCCTGGAAATGTCACTGGAGGAACGCTCACCTCTAAGGTTCCTGAGCTTCTCTCTAGTGTCAACACTTACCCTCGAATGATTTACTCACCAGCAGCGGGCTCAAATTTCGCTCTCCAGAGAACCTCGAGAGAATTGTCACTTCCGACCCACGTGTTTGAACACCGTCCTCGCAGAAAGTGTGCTTGTTGTTATATTTAAATAAGTGGAACTGCGGTAAAGCTGTGAAAGTGTAAACAATATAAAATGACACAAAGTAGTGCAGCTTTACATAACAGTGTTAAGACACATACAGAACGTTGCGGCGATTAGCCTTTATCAGCAAACAAACACATTCACAAACACAACATACAGTCAAGGAGAACTCCTGTGACTACATCAGAAGGTGACGACAGGACGAGAAGAACAAAAGCATGGAAAAATGGAAGCAATGAAGAGAAAATGAGAATTGAAAAAAATGTTAATTGAAAAGAATGTTAGTTGAAGAAAATGTTTAATTGAAAAAATGTTAATAGAGAAAAATCTTCATACTCACCTCACCGTTCGGATCTGTAAGTAACTAAGAAAATCTCGGGTGTGTTGTTATACCCGGTGCTGGGTGTTATGGTTCAGTGAGCCCATAGAAAGAAGGGGGCGGGGTAGGAGGAGTGTAAAATTGAAGGTGGTAATAACCAAAACCCCATTGTGTTATTATAGGGGCGAGTCTTAAGGTCTGGGTGGACTGATATGCGTGAACACGCGTACATACATA